>CAWTZC010002528.1:37870000-38460257 GCA_963919715.1 Microtus obscurus
GAACCAGCCACCCCTCAGGGGACCATCAGCTTCTCTGACTGGGACTGACTGCTCCGAGGGCCTGCTGCCTGCCGCTACAGGACCTAAATATTTTATATATCATTATGAAATTTTAGAATACTACAAATGTGGAAACCTCAACAATTTTAGAAAGAAAGACGCACTGGGGGCTGGGTAGCATAGATTGACTCTTTACCCCATAGCCTCGCTCCAGAGATAAGGTTCCTATGTCCCATTCCAGGCTGGTAATCAGTAGGGCCTTGGACTCAGCTTTTGGATGACCTAGTCTTCTCTGGAAACAAGGCTTTAGTTCTCTACTCTCGAAGATGAAGCTTTGCTCTCAGGATGGGAAAGCTTTCTGTCTGCTCAGAAAATGAAGCTTTGCTTTCAGGATGGAAAAGCATTCTGAAAGGCAGAGTATCTTGTCTGTTCTTGGAAGATAGACCTTCAATGTCCACTCTCAAGGAATGAGGATTTGCATTTGGGATGCAATATGTTAAATGTCTGTTTTTGAGAGATGAAGCTCTGTACTTGGGAAACAGAGCATTAAATGTTTAGGCAAGGCATTTAATATGGCTGCTTTTCAGGAGGCAGGCTAGGAGGATCTCTCTTTTCATGGAGGCCTGATGCCAGAGCCATTGTGAGAAGTGAGAAAACCATCCTGCTTCAGCCACCTCTTTTAAGTCAGTTCAAAACTGCCCCTCGTTTGATCCTTCCGATAACCAGGTGTCCTAGGTTATCAGTATCGACTGGCCACAGAAGGGTGGGAATCCCTCTTGTGTGGCAAGATTATTTCATTACCATGGTTGCTGGGCGCAGCCTCCACATCTGGCAAGACAGATGTGTGTGGCAGCCTTCAAGTAGGCAAATGTTCTCTTAATATTTGACCTTAGTAATTTTCCACACCACACACAAGAAGAAATGCTTTTACATTACACCAAATTGCATTCTTATTCTATAAATTTCCTGCTCTATCTACACTACAGATTCCCCTTTTTTATTCATTCAGAGGAATCTGCTTCCATGCTCATTACATTCCATCCCATGACTCCTGACATGTTGTCAACATTAAAGGAGTCACTATGAGGCTCGCAGGCCTGAGGATTTACATAGGCTATCGGTCGTCTTCTATATGCTATGTAGGCCATGTGGTCATTTACTGATCTTAAATTCCAATCTCCAGGTGTGCATGGTGGTATACTCTGTAGGGTGCATCCTTTATGGCAGTTTTGTGTGCATTTTATGGGCATGAAGCTAATAACCCTGCAATTCCTACTCTTCCCTGTGTTATATCTATCATACCAGTACAAATAAGCACAATATTCAAAAAGCATATCTTCTAAAAATATTTTTGATATTGCACTGATGCAATAACTTTCTAAGCTCTTGGGTGTATGAATTCTATCCAATTTACTCATTTGGCTATACCAGTCTCCTTCTAGTAATGTAAATGTTCCACATCTATCATGTCTTATCAGACTTCTGATTAATTCATAATGTGTATAACTTCCTTTACTAAGAAAGCAAGTGACTAAACTAGCTAAGATATGAAGCATATGATCAAATGGGTGTTTATGCCCTCTTTCTTTTACTCCATGTTTCAAGGCCAAAATATATGATTAAGTAAGCACGCCATCAAATCTTGTTTAATACTTATAGTTCCTAAAAATATCATATTATATTTACTCTTACAAAAATGACGTCTATCTCTATCTGTCCCTCTATCTATTTCCATTCTATCAAACAAGTCCACAAATGCAGTCCAGTGTTTATTATAATAATGCCAAATTACCCTTCTAATACCTCTTTTAGCTAGTAGGTCCAAATTCCTTTTAGAGGGTCCACTTCTTCCCATTGTGGCACCTTAAAAAGAGTAATGCTATCCTTCTTACTTTTTGTAATCTTGTTTCGGTTATACTGTTGGTGCTGGCTATAATTATTTGCCAACAAAATGCCACCAACAAAAGGTAATGTTTACAATTAAATCTTTTGGGTATACTGTTTTGCTCCCTTTATTTCTTTTTTTAAATATTTATTTATTTATCATGTATACAATATTCTGTCTGTGTGTATGTCTGCAGGCCAGAAGAGGGCACCAGACCTCATTACAGATGGTTGTGAGTCACCATGTGGTTGCCGGGAATTGAACTCAGGACCTTTGGAAGAGCAGGCAATGCTCTTAATCACTGAGCCATCTCTCCAGCCCTGCTCCCTTTATTTCTATTGAATGATTGTACATATTCAAGCATAATTCTCCTTTTAGAGTTACATCGATTATTGGTATCACCCGGTATATGCTGATTAGGCACAGTGCCAGGCACATGTAAAGTGTCCTGCACTGTGTTTTCCATGAGGGTCATTTGCATCCCATTTCTCATGCAAGATCTTCTAACCTTACCAATTTTAGGTCAGCTTTACCTTGTGATATCAACGCGTTATTTGCATGCCCTCTGTTATTATTTCTGCAGGTAATATTCCCTGTTTTTTTGGGTTCCTGTAAATGGTGTGATGAGGTCTAATTAGTTTGTTATCTTGTACTTCTGGATATTCTATTCTTATATTTTTATGAATGGCTTCCTGTATTGGTGACTGTCTGTATAACCTTGGTCTTTGATTTAATTCTATTACTACTAAATGTAAGGCTTTCCATAGTGGTTGCTCTTTATTCAACAGTTGTGCTTTTAATAAGCCATTAAATCTTTCTATACGTCCTGCTGCTGTAGGTGTATAAGTTTGATGAAATTCCCATAATATTCCTAATTGTTTGGCCAATCACATCAATTTTTCTGTAAAATGTGTGCCTTGATCATGCTGTATTATATCTGGGTGTCCATATGCTGCTGTCTATGCTAATATTGATATTATGCATGTTTTCTGATCTGGTTTACGTCCATTTTTGCCATCCCCAGACCTGTACAAATATCTACCATTGTACATGCATATCTGTTCCTAAATTTTGCTAGTGGGCCTATAAAATCTATTTGTACTATTTTATTAAAGTACCATCTAGGTCCCACTGTAACTCTATAATTATGTGTAAATCTTTTACATTGTGATGGACAATTATTGCAAAATTTTATTACTGATTTGATTTGGGACCATCTTGATTTTATATTTTGTTGGTCAAACCATTGTTTTAGTGCATGTGTTCCTATGTATCCCAATTCTTCATGTTATTTTAGAATTTCTTGTGGGTGTACCTCTTTAGTTAGGTCTGGGTTTGAGATTTTAATCCAATCTCATTTTATCTTTATTTTTATTCCTTCCTGGAGTATTGTTTTGTAAATTGCCTTTAATTTAATTGCCTCTGCTGCCAGCTTATCTACAGTGTCATTATATTTATGCATTTCATCTGTTTTACCTGTATGTGCATCTACATGGAACACTATGATTTTCATCATTTTTGCTGCTTCTGCCATTTCTATTCATGCTTCTTTGGACCAGATATCTTTTCCTGCTATTTTCCAATTGGATACACACCAAGAATCAGTAAATAAATGTATAATGTTCTGTTTTTCTCTTTGAGAGTTGCTATAGCTAGAGCTGCAGCTGTAACTTCTGCATGTTGTGCTGACTTGTTCATACCACAGTTAATATTGTGCCATCTTTGGGTCTATATGCTGCTGCTTTCCAATGTATAATATTATTTTTTGTATTTTGTATTTTGTGTATCACAGCCACATGGTGATACACAGATTAATAGAAATGGGTTAATTTAAGATATGAGAGTTATCCAGGAATATGCCTAAGCTAATAAGCCAAGCAGTATTGTAATTAATACAGCTTCTGTGATTATTTTGGGTCTGGGTGGCTAGGAATAAACAAGCAGCCTTTGCCCACAGGCTTGCTACTAACTGGCTCTTACAATTTAAATTAACCCATATATATATTAATTTATGCATTGCCATGTGGCTCATGGTTTGTTACCTCATCTTCTACATGTTCTGCTTCTTCTACATCTGGCTGGCAGCTCCACCCTTCTTCTTCCCAGCATTCTCTCAGTCTGGCTCTCTTACCTAACCTCTTCCTGCCTAGCTATTGGCTAGTTAGCTATTTATTAAACCAACGAGAACAACACATCTTCACAGTGTGCAAAAGAATTAGTCCATAGCACTAGAAACAATGATTCTATTATCTTTTCCTCTACACGGTTGTGTCTGGAAGACACTATCTTTTTGGAGTCATCGATTACCTCTGGCTCTTCTAATCTTTTTGTCTCCTCTGCTGCATAAACCATTGAGGGAAGGGGTTTCATAAAGACATCCCATTTAGGACTGAATGTTCCAAAGTCTCCCACTGCCTGCAAATTGTTCAGCTGTGAGTCTGTTTTAGTTCCCATCTACTGCAAGAAGAAACTTCTCTAATGATGGCTGAGTGAGGCTCTGATCTAAGAGGCTTGCTTATGGCCCAATCTTATGAAGTATCTTCTCAATGGAGGCACCTTCCTCTCTCATGACCCTAGCTTGTGTAAAGGTGTGCTGCATTTGTTTAATTACGTAAAGGTGTGTTGCTGTTTGATTTTCCCTGCCTAAGGATTGGTCTAATAAAAAGCTGAACAGTCAATAGCTAGGCAGTAGAGAAATAGGTGGGGATGGCAGGCAGAGAGAATAAATAGGAGGAGAAACCTAGGCTCCAGGGAAGAGAGAAAAGAGAATGAGGGAGATAAAGAGGGAGACTCTCAGGACCAACTAGCTGGCCAGGCATGGGGTAAGCAGGGAAGTAGGACATACAGAATGAAAGAAAGGAAAAGAAAGATAAAAAGTCCCAAGGCAAAAATGTAGATGAAAAGAAACAGGTTAAAATTAATGTATAAGACCTAGCAAGAAACAAGCATGAGTTGAACATTCATAACTAATAAGAAGTCTCTGGGTCATGATTCGAGAGTTGGTTGGTGGCCCCCCCAAAAAAGCCTGCTACATGTTTTATAGAAACTGAGCTAAAATTATAAACAAGCACACTGTATTTTTCTATTCCAAGTCTTTCAGTGCAGTGCATGCTGGGTGGAGAACACTGACTCTCCTTTCTTATCTCGCCTTCTCCATGGGTAACAGAATTACCCAACGATACTTGGCTGTACCAGGGTTTTTCTTTTAGGCCACCAACAAGCTCCCAAATCCTGACATAGAGATTTATTATTAGTTTTGAGTGCTTGCCTTAGTTTAGGAACATTTCCGACTAGCTCTTTTAACTAATTATTGTTTTTCTTCTTCTATGTTTTGCCTATGGGATTTTTACCTTTTTTCTTTCTTTCTATCTTATTTTCACTGCTTCTCTATGTCTAGCTGGCAGGCATCTGCCTAAATTCTTGTCTTGGGTGAGTCCCTTATTCTCTCCTCTTTCTCTCATTCTTTTCTTCTCTCTTCTTCTCTTGAGCCTAGGTTTCTTCTCCTATTTATTCTCTGTCTTCCAGCCCCTTTCTCTGCCCAGCTATGGGTCATTCCATTCTTTATTAGACCAATCAGGTGCCTTAGGCAGGTAAGATGAAACAAACACAACACATTTTCATAATTAAACAAATGCAGCATAAACAAAAGAAACATCTTTACAGTTAAAAGTAATATTCTGCATCATAAACAAATGTAACATATCTTTGCCTTGCTAAAATAATAATCTACAATACCTCACTTACACCATACAGAATCATGTTTTTGAGAAACTATGGAATAACTGCAGTTGATAAATCTGCCTTACACCCATTAACAATAATTTTCACGTTGTTAGCATAAGTCCTAGAATTTACCACTTAAATAAATGGATAGTGGAGGGTGAGAGTCAGGCATCTCACTGGGAATGAGGGAAAGAACCTAGCATGGTGTAGGTAGACATGGAAGAATGGGCCGCATGTCTATGAATGTATGCTAACTTAATATAAACATGAAAAGCTACAGATAGAAATACTATTTGAGATGTGTAGGACTTTGTGAACACAGTGTTCCTTTTCCATTTTGCTCCATGGCAAGGACACTCAGCATCATCATCCATAGTTAGCAACCAGACTTCACTTCTGGGACTCCCCTCAGGAAGGGACAGGGGATCCTAGGAGAAATGGCTGATTCTAGAACTAGGGTAGCTAATATATGTAAAGAGGTTGGACGAAGCATCATATGGAAGGAGAGACAAAAGAAGGCTGCCCCTGCTTTCCAACTCTGTAGATACAAGGAAGTTTGTCAAAGGGTCAAAAGACTCAAAAGACTGTGAAGCTGAAGAAGTGGTGGATTATAAATCAATGTATTAAAAAAAACTTTGAGTCCATACTATTATAAATAAATGACTAAATAAGTAGGAATTTGCCTCAAGGAGGCATGCATAGCTCCTTGCAACTTAAGTGTGGGCTGGGCTATAAAGTGACTTCCCTCCTAATAGTGCAGAATAGAAATTGTGGGGACAGAAATTTGACAAGCACTGCCTCAGCCAAGTGACCAGAGGTCATTGGTGATCCATCCCATGGATGCTAGGTAACCTTGGTAAGATGGGAAAACAATGGCATCTTGCTTCTGGAGGCTTCCTTACAGGAATACTAAGTAAATGAAGTCTAAGGAGAGAAACACTTGGCAGATCCCACAGAGGGACTTCCTTTAAAATGCCGTAAAAATGGTTAACTCCCTCAAAAAGAAACCAAGCCTATAGCTAGACATGGTGGCAATGCCTATAACTCTAACACCTGATGATTGGACCTGAAGGAGTATTGGTTCAACGGCACCTGGGCTCCAATGTGATGCTCTTTATAAAGGACAAGAAAAGAAAAAGTAAGAAAGAAAGGAGTATCTGTCACAGTTGGAAGGATCCCAAGGAGACACGATGACTATATGTGTGTGGGATGGTATTTCTGCATTCATTGTTGGGGACAAAAAAGCTTTAGAAAGACTAAGTTTGCTTCCATTCAGTTTGAGGTACAGTCAATCATGGTGAGTTATGTCAGCACAATCATAGTGGGAGAGTTATGTCAGCAGGAGTTACATCAGCTGGAGCATAGACAGCTGGACCCATTTCCTGGCAGCCAGGAAGCAGAGAGAGATGATTACTGGGATCAGCTCACTCTCTTTTTTGTATGTAGTTCAAGACCTCACCCAGGGAGTGGTGCTGTATTTAGGGTTGGGTCTTCTCACCCTAGTTAACCCAGCCTAGAAACTTCCTCACACAGATGCCTAGAGATTTGTTTCCATGATGATTCTAAGTCTCATCAAATTGACAATCAAGATTACCCCCCTCCCCCTCGGAGTGATTCCAGAACAGATAAAATCCAGTAAGCACAATGAGCTTTGCTAATCACGGTGCATGGTGATTGATGTAGTATCTCGTCATTCTGCTCGCTATAGTGTAGGCGTCATGCTGATGTAAGATATTAACAATAGCAGAAATCGGATATGGGATATATGGAGACTTCGTATTGTACTTGTGATTTTCTGTAAATGTAAAATAACTCTAAATAAGCTTTGCCTTTTATTTTTCATTATCTTTATTAATTATTATTGATTATTGGTGGCAGTAGTAGTGTGTGTGTGTGTGTGTGTGTATGCATGTGTGTGTATGCATGTGTGTGTATGCATGTGTGTGTGTGCAGGGAAGTCATAGCACAGCTTTTAACAGTTGGTTTTTTCCTTCCAACATGGTGGCTGGGGCTTGAATTTGGGTTTTTAGGCCATGAAGGAAGGAAGCATTCTTACCCATAGTCACTTTACTGCCCCACCTCAAATAAGCTTTAGTTTTTAAAGCTAGACTGTAGCAAGCTTCCTAGTTGAGCTATCTTTGGATTGCTAGCCCCCAAATATCAGCACAGAGACCTCTTATTAATTATGAGAGTTTGACTATTAGCTTAGGCTTATCCCACTAGTTCTTATAACTTAAATTAATCTGTTTCATTAGTGTACATTCTGCCATGTGGCTTGGTTACCTCTCCTCAGTATGGCACATCTACTCTGTACAACCCTGGGTCTACTGGCAAAATCTGCAAACCTAGATTCCTCCTCCTCTTCCTCTCTCTCCTCAGAAATACCATCTGTCCTCTCCTGCCTAGCTATTGGCCATTCAGCTCTTTATTAAACCAATCACAGTGACATATCTTCACACAGTGTAAACAAGTATTCCACAACACTAAACATATGAACCATATCTACCACACTGAAAATATTCCCTTCGTGAGTGACGATGACCTGAAGTTCTGTGTCTTTGGTAGAATTCCCCAGTTGCAGAGAACAAAGGATTTTCACTGTCTACACAATGGGCTGACATTTTGGAAACCTCTTCAAATTCCCCTGTTGTGTGACTTTCATTCTTGAGGGAGAATATAGGATGTATTTGGAGAAAGAAAGCAAATGGAATTTTATACAACTCGGGAACATATACAGATGAAGACATCAGAGAGTGGGACCGACAGAAGCACAAAGTTAAAGTGGAGACTCGCTTCCCAGATGACAATAGCAGTGATTCCTGGCTGACTGATTAGTCACACACCTACTCTAATGGTGATTGCAAAAGCCAAAATGTCTTTATGGGCAACACCCAACCAGCCAGACTAAACAGGAGGAATTGAGGGAGTGCTTAAATGGGGGTGCTGAGTGATGACACCAGTCTGGTGGCTTCTGAGTGCTTCAAATACAAGCCCACATCCTGCAGCCAAGCAGGTGAAAGGACGTCCCAAAATGACTTAAGCAATCTAGGGGTAAGAAAGGAAGGAGACCCGTAGCCAGAAGGACAGCGAGTACCGGAGAGTCCAAGAGGATCAATGGTTGAGTCATTGGGTATGGCGGTTTTTAGCCTTAACTCTTAGAGAAGTGGCTTCATATGCTTCCTCTTTCTTTGGTATTTGTTTGTGTATTTATGGTGCGTGTGTATGCGCGTACACACATGTGGAAGTCACACGACAACTTGCGGGCCTTGGTTGTCTTCTGCCATGGTGGTTTCATTTGTGGATTCTCTGAATTCCCTGGGGGCAAAGATACAGGCAAAGCCTGTGGCACGATGCTGTCCAAGAGCCAAAGAGATGTGCAAGCTCAGATCCCAGCACTGAAACTCAGCTCTTTGTAAGATGTTGAACAGAAGCGCTGCGACAGTCACTGCTCTTTCTTCTTGTTTGTTTGTTTGTCTCTGGCAATGGGAGCCACAAATTCTAAGCAAACATTGTGTTGCTGAGCCACGGCCTCAATCCACTTATGTTTCTTTTGACCTCTTGGCCTTCTTGACTTCATTTTTATTTATTTTGCGTCAGTCTTGCTAAATTGCTCAGGCAGCCAGCCTTGAACTCACTCTGTAGTCCAGCAGGGTTTGACTCTGTGCTCCTCCTGCCTCAACCTCCCTAGCAGATGGGTTTATCAGCCTGTGACACCAACCTTGCCTTAAGATATACCACGTAAAAATTATTTATTTTAACTGCATGAATGTTCTGCCCTCCTAGGCATGCCTAGTGCCCTTGGAGGCTAGAGTAGGCATTGGAGCCCCCGGGGCTGGAATTACACATAGGTGTGAACCATCACATGGGTGCTGAGAACCACTCCTCGGTCCCCTGGAATAGCATCCTGTGCTCCCACACACTGAACCCTCTCTCCAGCCCAACATGGACCACTTTAAAACAATAAACAGCTCTCCACAGTTGCAGGGCTAGGCTGTTTGGTTTTGTGGGTGTGGTATTTCTCTCTCTTGTACCTCTTGGCCAAGAATCCAGCAGGAGAGGGACAGTCTCTTGTTCATCAAGGCTGGCCAGGAAACAGGAGCCAACACACTGACTCAGTTGCTAGGCACAGACAGTGTCTGAGTATGCGCTCCCAGGCATCATTTCTCAATCAATCTTAGTCATCACCTAAAGCAGCTCCATGCTGTGTGCTCACACTAGCGAGTCCTTCCTGACGTCCTCTCTTGAAAGCATCTTACAGGTACATGTCTGGCAGGTGCACGTAAATAGGTATTTTGCATAATTGATATTAAGCAGGCAGGGGTAATCTGACCACTCAAAATGCATTACGGTCAGGTCACTTACTTACTGAGAGGCTTGCATCTTAGAAGTATGTTTTCTCTGACTCCTCCTGCATCTTTCCAGTCTACTCTTTGGTTTGTCTGAGACAAGGTTTATCTATGTCTCCCTGACTGGCCTAGAACTTGCTGTGTTGACTAGGCTGTCCTTTGCCTCCTGAGTGCTAGGATGACAGACGTTTGCCATCATGCCTACCTCTGGTCTACTTTAAAAATAACAGACCAAGATCAGCATCAGAATATTATGTTGACAATACAAAATATAGTTATCTAATTCAGTGGTTCTCAACCTATGGCTCACAACCCCTTTGAGGGTTGCATATAAAATAGCCTACATATCAGATTCACAGCAAAATTACAGTTATAAAACAGCAAAAAAAATGATTTTTATCATTGGCAGAGTCAGCACAACATGAGGAACTGTACTAAAGGGTTGAATTTGAAGCATTGGGAAGGTTGACAACCACTGGTCCAATTATTTTTAAAATGTACTGTGTATGATGGGCGCTGGTGGCACACACCTTTAATTCCAGTACTCAGGAGACAGAGGCAGGCAGATTTCTGGGAGTTTGCAGCCATTCTGGTCTACAAAGTGAGTTCCAGGACAGCCAGAGCTGTTACACAGAGAAACTCTGTCTCAAAAACCAAAACAAAACAAACAAAAAACCAAAAAAGTATTAAATACAAAGTTCAAATATGACTAATTTCACACTATTGCAAAATTCCTTTCACTGATATATAAGTGGTCTATTTCAGTAATTTGGGTTTTTTGTTTTTGTTTTTTATATTTTTCTGGCTGCTGTGAGTGCAGATCTAGAAACCACTTTCACAGAAGGCCCTTGGAGTTGCAGAAGGAAACATAGCTTTTACGTCACCCTGGAGTCCAGCCAGCTGTACCCTCCTGACATCTTTACAAACCCCAAACATGGTATAGAATAAAATTCTCTAATCAGGTAAAAATGGCATTCAAAACATGCAAGCACGGAGCATCATGGAACAGTGATGTCAGATGGGATTTAAAGGTTGAGGAATTCCATGATCCCTAGTCTCTTGGGTTTGTAAATGGAGAAGCCAATTAAAGGCCTGGATCTTTTCCCTCAAAATATGGTGTGTCATTTGGCTTATCGTTTTTTCTGTCCATGTGTCCTCTGACGCGCACTGTCAGGCTTCACGTTAAGAATCTGATGTCAGGAGATGTTCACCAAAGGACACGTGCTCACAGGTAAGTAGGACAGATGAACAGGAGACGAGAGCTGCACAGTATGCTTACTCATAATGCAGTGCACTCTCGCCACAAAAGTGAGAATTATGAGAGGTAATCGGCACCATCTAACCCTCCTACGAAGTCTATGCATTTCAAGATATCGTGCCGGCCATGATAAGTAGATGTAATTTTATGGTTAAGCTTTAAAAGAAAATCAATTGTTTTTTAAACAGATGCGGATGTCATTTAACTCCTTCCTTTACTGCAGTTGGAACTGGGAGGCATGGCATCTGGAGGCATGACGTGCTGGAGTAAGGCGGGGTGGAGGGTTCACCACAGGACAAAGTAATCGTTAATATCAGTTATGAAACTTCTTTTGTGTATTAGTGGGGTTATTTTTGTTGCCGTTTTTAAATCATTGGGGCCGACTCCAGGACCTTACACGTGTAAGTCAAGAACTGTCCCATCTGCTCTCTGTTCCTTATCCTGGTTATGAAACTTCTAACCAGATTTCACTTAACTTCGGTGGATTGATGAGAGAGGCCCCCTCCACCCAGATGTGCTCTGTCCCTCCGCTTCAGACAGAGTCTCATATGCTCATACAGAGGGTCCTTTGCTAACATGTGTCTAGTAACTTCAGCAAGCCTTTAAGCACTGTGCTCTGTTCAAACACCAGACACAGGTATGATGGAGTATGCTGTGGACCCCTAGCCCCAAACCCAGGCCTCCCTCCCTGCTGTGACACTGGACCACGATGCCTGCCCACTGCTCCAAGACACAGCTCAACAGAGCACCATGGGGATGCTGGGGAGACCTGGAATCTCTTAAATAGCCTTGCTGAAGCAGACACAGGGCCAAAGCATCTGGCAGGATTAACATTAAGCAAAGGCAGCATTTGGAGGACTTCATCATCTGTTTCCTCTTTTTATTTTTCCCCCTTCCAACTAGAGTTCTGGAAATGTTTAGTATTATAATCCTAAGCAACTGGATTCCTGACATTGTTGAAATGTATTTTAACCCCCTCCCCCCAATTTTATGAGTCGCAGCAATTAGCTTGGATAAACTGCACATGCTGGTGAAGGGCCATGTTATGGCCAAGGAGGAAGGAAGCTTCAATTGATATTCCAGGAAGAGAGAGATTTCCTTGTGAACACGTTTGCTCTTCAACGACCGCAAATACAGAAATGTATCATCGCATGGAACAAGAGATTTTAGTGACTACCGAAAACATGTGTGTTACTGCACATATTTCTTAAAAATTAAAAAAATAGTATTTTATGTGCATGAGTGTTTTGCCTGCATGTATGTCTGTGCACCACATGCATGAAGTTCCTGCAGGAAGCTAGGAGAAGACATCTGATATGCCCTAGAACTGGAGTGATGCAGTTGTGAGCTGCCAACAGGGTGCTAAGAATTGAACCCAGGTGACCTGGAGAAGCAGTCAGGGCTCTTAACCACTGAGCCATCTCTCCAGACTCCTATGCGTTTCTTTTAGGACATAAATTATTCTGATGATGAAGATAGTGCCTAGTACAGAAATTGTAAAGTACTAATATTTTCTATGTGGCTATGTTAACTTGTACTCCCATGTACAATAAATGAATGTGCCTCCCCTTGCCTATTCTCTTATGAACACTGGGTGCTTGAAAATTGATGGCAATTTAGTAGACTGAATATGGCTTCTGCTAGGGTTTGATATGTCCCCGATAGGTTTCTGTGACAAGAGATATCCTGTAGTGAATTTGAGTTTCATTGTGGCCATAATAAGGCTTGATGGATCTTTAGGAGCTTGATCTCATGTGAGGTCATCATCATTATCATATATGGATGGGTGTTTTGTCTGTATATATGTTGGTGTACCATGTGTGCAGTGCCTGCTAGTGTTAGAATAGCATGTGATCCCCTAAAACTGGAGCTGTCATGTGTTTTTTAGTGGCAACTCTAAGGAAGATTTATAATGACAAAGAGAAAGCTGTGCAGTAAATTACAAAACGGAAATTTTGAGAAGAAAAGAGCATCAGGCAGTGGAATAGAGCTATAGTCTGTGTTCAAGGAGACAAAGGGATTAAGAAATCGAATATAGGGAGTGGTGACCTCAGAGCAAGATCCCACCCAGCTAAGTTTCCAACTTGTGAAAAGGTGCAAAAGGGAAGTTTAGAGCCAGTTGTGATGGGGCACACCAGAACTTTTAAGGCAGAGGCTGACAGATCTCTGAGTTTGAGGCCAGTTTGGTCTACAGAGCAGGTTTCAGGACAGCCAAGCTTAGGCAGTGAAGGACAGAAAGCTGGTGAAAATTTGATTGAATAAGGGGCCATGTTCCAGCCCCAGTAAGCAGCAGAAGTTGGCAGCTTCAGCCACATGGCTCTGGCTTTAGGGTTAAGGATGGAAGAAATGGGTTATGGAGTTTGCTTCCCTACCTAAATAAGGCTGCTGAGGCCAGACATGTGTCAGGGGTGTCCCTGAATGGAGACCTATTAGGCCATTACGTGAAGCTGTGAAGTTGAAGCCTAGATTGCCTTGGAGAACTCAACATGTTAAAGATGACAGAGCTGGGATACCTGCCAAGGAGAGCTGCTAAGAGGGAGTGGAACCAGTCCAAGAGAAAGACATATGTTTCAGTCAACAGACTCGAACAAAGTTGGAACTCTGAAGAGCATTTTGACATCAGACATGGAACTGTAGACTTTGGAGTTTGCCCAGTTTTAGGTCTTACTTTGGTTTCCTCTTTATGCTCCCCTCCCTGTGTTTGGAATGGTAATGTATATACTGTGCCACTACAGGTTGGAGGTATGTGGTTTGCTTTCTTCTTTTGATTTTTACAGGGGGATTGCAGTTAAAATATTACCATGCATCTCAGAAGAATCTTTGGACTTTGAAACAAGTTTGAAACTGTAGACTATGGGGACTTTTGAAATCAGACTGAATAGTTTTTTTTCATTGATAACTCTATAAGCCTTTGAGAGTCAGGGAGTGGAATGTGGTGGTTTGAAAAAAAAATGGCCCCCAAAGGGAGTGACACCATTAGGAGGTGTGGCCTTGTTGGAGAAAGTATGTCATTGTGGGGGTGAACTTTGATGTCTCCTTTTGCTCAAGCTTGCCTCAGTGTGACTGCCAGTTAACATCCTGTTGCCTGCAAGATGTAGCACTCTCAGCTCCAGCACCATGTCTGCCTGCAAGCCACCATGCCCCTTGCCATGATGATAACCGACTGAACCTCTAAAAACTGTAAGCCAACTACCCTCGATTCAACATTTTCTTTCTAAGAGTTGCCACGGTCACGGTTCTATCAGCTCTGCTTCTCTAGAGAATCCTGACAAATATAAGTGTGGACTACCCTACAAGAGGCCAGAGTTACAGTCCCAGTACCCACTTCAGCTATGTCTTTTGGAATCGCCTAGAAACTTTAAAACCATATCCATGCCTGAGACCATCAAAAACCATCTAATTTCTAGAGGAAGGACCCAGGCACATAACTTTTTATAGATTTTCCCATGATTCTGGGAATTCAATATATTATCTATCTATCTATCTGTCTGTCTGTCTGTCTGTCTGTCTTTGAAGCATGTTGTTGCATGTATATATGTGTGTACATATAAATATTATGCCTCTAGAAAAATAATCCAATTTTTTTCTTTTATGTATTTCTTTATCCTACTTCTCCTAGTTGGTGACATCAGCCAAAGCCACCAGAGCAAGAAAACTGAACTAAAAATGGGAGCAGAATAGTCTTCACTTTCCACATCTTTGATTTGCACACCAAATCTGACTGTTCCACCATTGTCTCACCTGCCTGGGTGATTCGCTGTACAATTCCCAGCTCTGTGGTCACCAGTGATTTCAAATTTGCCAACATAACTGCATGTCAGCATCACCTGCAGACCCTGGGCAAGGCTGACCTTGGGGCATGGATTCATAGAGACTTGGTTCTCGACTCTCTTCTCTGCAAGGTTGGGGCTGTTGACATCATCAGTCAGAACACTGATGTGTACACTGTGGTGGCTCATAAAGACAGTAGGAAAAGCAGTCAGGTTTTATTGTGGGAAGAAGGAAGAGACAGGTAGGACACAGAGGATGTTGGAGTGTGTCGTTGATAGAGGGAAATGGTGGCTCCAGGTTAGGCTTTGGAGCTGCTCCTTGCTACAGCTCTTCTGGCCTGTATGATAGTTCTGGGTAATTCAAGCAAGGCAAGGCATTTTTAAAGAAAGCTGCATCTGTGAAAAATAGCTCTTTATTATTTGTAATCCAGCACGTTAGATGTAAACCTCTCCTTCATTGCCATTATCTCTTGTAGTGCGAATTCTAATTGGTCTTAATAATAAAAACCTGGAGTCAGATATTAGGAGGTGAAAGCGAAAATATCAGAGATGCAGTGCAATCAGGCACTAGAGAGACCTTTTACCTCTCCTGAATTCTCAGACTGCATGCTCAGATGGCCATGAGCTCCTGTCTCCTCAGACTTTTATATTCGTCTCTCCACGGACTGTATCAGTTCCTGCCTCCACCTCCCAAGTGCTGAGATTAAAGGTGTGAGCCACTACCACCTGGATCTGTTTCTCTTTGAGACTGGATTTATCTACTGTAGCCCAGCGTGGTGGCCTTGAACTCAGAGAGATCCAGCTACCTCTGTCTCCCAAGTGCTGGGATTAAAAGTGTGTGCTGGCCTCTAGTATATTAGCTCTGCACTCTGATCTTCAGGCAAAACACAAACAAAATCAAAATATAACCTTTCTCTGTGTCTGTCTCTCTGTCTAAGACAGGACTTCATTGCGCTCTAACTTGCCTGGAACTTGCTCTGTGGACCACGCTGGCCTTGAATTCAGAGATCCTGCTGCCCCACCTCACCAGTGCTGGGATTAAAGGCGGGCACCGCCACCTATCATTCTTTCCTATCAGTGCACTGTGTTTATTTTCTTAGTATCATTTACCACAATTATAGTTCATATACTCACCATCTGCCTGCTCTTGCTAAAATAACAGCCGTCTGTTTCTGTAAGATGTGGGTTCATTTGTCTTCTCTCTTCCTTTCGCAGAGTCTCATGATACATACTTGAAAGAACTAAACAAATCAGTACTCAGTGAATTAATGCCATGGTCACGTGTTGAGCCACCCAGTGACCTTCTACCTGGCAAACTAACTGTCCTAGCTTCTGTTATATATTGCTATAACAAAATATACAAGATAAGGAACTCATAAAGAAAAGTGTAATTTGGCCCCATGGATTTGGAGGTTCTAGTCTGTAATCAGACTTTTTTGCTTTGAGTCTGTAGCAAGGTGGTCTGTCATGACGAATAAAATCCTACTCTAATAGCCAGAGAGCAAAAGGGAGAGGAAGATTCTGGAGTCCCACAGTCCCCTCCAAGTGCTCGTCACCAAGGTTTACCTGCCTCTCAAAGCGGCCATCACTTCCCAAGAGTGCCACCATGCCAACCCTTTCGTGCTTGGGTCTTTCGGGGCCATTCAGCATCCAAACCACAGCACCTAATGAAGAATAGTACAGAAGTAGCAGACCGATATTCTTGAGAGTCGGCTGACCCTTTAGAATGGAGAGGACTGCCATGGTAGAAGGAAGCAGTGTTTGGGAGGCAGGAGGCCTGCTTGCAGCAGTCAGAGTCAATGGAGTCTGAGCTCTGCTTTCTCTACAGGGCATGCTGACAGAGTGACCTGGAACCTACGTCTACTTTCACGTCTATAATTTGCATATCTTCACCCATCATTTTCCTAATCTTCTGCTCTTAGTTTCATTTTTTATCTCTTTTCCCCCTGCATCTTTAGAAGTACCTTCAGTCCCTTTTTAAACACTGTGTAACTGATTTAAAAAGAAAACACACACCATTTAATAGATTTTACTCTAACATTTCATTGAGAGATCTTGGAAGTATTAGAAGCTGGAAGATGAATTTTCCTTATTTCTCAGCACGAATAGAAATAGCTCTTTGGATGGGCTGTGTGCTTTGTTCTGCTGTCAATCATTCAGCTCTGCAGTTAGACAGGCACGTGAGTCTGGCACCAGTTCTCCTGATCTCAGAACAGTGACGTAATTCAGATAGGAAGCAGTGGTGACTCTCTGACTGTTTCTTATAGTGCTACATCTTTATAAAAATATCACTTGATTCCCCACCCCTGCCAAATACTGAACATTCGGCAGACCTCATCTTCCCAGATGCCAACAATCTCCTTTACCCAATAAACTTTATATTCTTTGTCTCTCTTTCAAAAAAAAAAAGACAAAAAAACAAATAAGCAGCTGGGCGGTGGTGTCCCACGCCTTTAATCCCAGCACTTGGGAGGCAGAGGCAGGTGGATCTCTGTGAGTTTGAGACCAGCCTATATATAGAGAGAGACTCATGCTTGGACCTTTGGGGGTGGTTTGCAAGAAGAGTGGGGGAGAGTTAGAAACTGTAGGGCTTGACTTGGGATACGATGAGAAGAACTTAATGGCTTGTTATGGGTGAGAGTATAGAAGACCTTAATACTGCAAAGAAATGCTCAGGAAGTTCTAAGGAGGATCAAGGACTTAACTGGGATCTGAATGAGGGGACATTGATGCTACAGCCTGGCAAACCATCTCACTGCATTCGGTTCGAGTCCTGAAACCTCAGGTGTAGCTGAATTCCAAAGTAATGAACTAGTTGGCTTGACAGAGGAAAGTTCAAAACAACATACTCTCCAGGTTGTAGTGTGGATACTGCTTACTGTTTGTAGTCAGAGAAAGGCAGAGAAAGAGAGAGCAGCAGAACAGTTGGATATGTACTCCAGGAGAAAATCTCCATGCAATGAAGGCTCTAATTTATAAAAGTACAAGCTCATTTGAGAACAGAAAACCTGAACTAAGAAGAACTCATCGGTGGCATGAAGAAGTCAGGTTCTACTGTATTATCACTCAAAGTCTGCGGTTGCCTGACTAATTCACTTTCTTAGGCTGATCCTTCGCTCTGACTCTCCTCAAAGCCTTTCTATTGTTTGGACATGCTTAAGTTGGGTCTTCCCTTGCTGTTTAGAAGAACACAATACCTGATCCCTTTCTAAACCCCACCTCATAATTGCACGGTGGCCTCTCGGCTGTCCTATTCATTTGGTTTGTCCTTCACATTCATTCAAGGCCATCACTCTGAAAGAGGGTGGGGTTTGTTTTGTTAAGGGCTAAAGTGGCAGTTCTGATTGGGTGCTTTCTCCACTTGCTTTATTCACTAAAATAACACATTGTTTCTTCACTGAAAACGTCTCTCCATTTAAGGATTGAGTATAATCACCTTTGTGCCTAGTCTGATCCTAGCTAATAGCTTAACTCTTCCTAATGACTTACTAAAAGTTCTAGTAGCCAATTACGTTAAGTAATATCATAAGGTAAGAAAAAAAAGGTTAAATTAGGCCTAAGTGCCTCATCCTTGTTTGGAGGATTATGTTTCTACATCAGTGCACTCATATGTCCTAGTCCCATGCTTCAACGGGGATTAGAAACTTGGGGATCAAGTGAGGAAATTTAACGAGACAATAAAGACCTGACTTGGTCTTCTGCAAGGCTTTGTCTCTTTGGGGCGAGTACTAGCTTGTTTATAAGGATTACACCCTCATCATAATCATATTCACAAGTAACTTAGTATTGAGGAAGAGTCAAAAGTGTTCATGAACGAGCTCCAGGCCCTGTGCCTGCCAACTGAATGCTCTACTAAGGGGCTTTTCCTCCCTCTCTCCCTCCCTCCCTCCCTCCCTCCCTCCCTCCCTCCCTCCCTCCCTCCCTCTCTTCCTTTCCTCTTTCCTCCTGTGTGTGCCTATGTGAGTGTGTGTGTGTGTGTCTAGGTCTAGGTTCATATATATATATATATGCTAGTGATGTATGCAGAAACAAGGGAACAACCTCAGCTGTGGTTTTTCAGCACCATTGACTTTATGTTTTTTTTTTGCTTGTTTGTTTTGCTTTTGTTTTTGTTTAAATTAGATGTCTCAGTGGTCTAGCTCACTCCCCATTTGAATATCTGGTGTTCTGTACGGTTTAGAGAATGATCTGTGATAGCCACATTTTCTGTTTTCCCTGAGTTTACTAAGTATAGAGTAAACCAACATGGATGGACAAATAACAAGTTGTAGATAGATTGTCCTCTAGAGAGAGAGCAAAGCACTGTCACACCTGACAACTCAAAATAGCCAGCAGGTATGTGCCGAGGAAGCCCCTTGAAGACACCTAGTTGAAGTTCCTGATGGAGGCCTAGACAGAGCAGAGTGTCCCCTCCGTTGAAGCTTCCAGATGAAAGAAATAATGGCAGGAAGGTGACATCATCAAATCAGGAGCATGGAAACACACACCAGACACTGAATGGGTTATCTCTGTTAAAATGGTCAGCTGGAGCTTGCTGGGAGTCCCAGACAGAGCAGAGAGTCTCTCTGGGGGAACGTCCAAGTGAAAGAACAAATCGTCACCAAAAGAGACAGCCTCCCACTCCCACTCCTGGGATTACAAATACACACCACCACACCTGGATTTTCTTATGAGAGCTCCAGGGATTGAACATGGGTCCTTATGTTTCCAGGTAAGCCTTTATCCTGAGTCATCTCTCCAGCCCACATTCCGCAGTCTTCTTACTCCTGACCAATCCAGGGAAGCCTCCCAGTGCCAACTGCCTTGTCAGCCTTGATGAATGAAACCAATATCACACAGCCAATTGTTTTAATCTGCTAATCCCAGTTACAACTTTTTTCTATTTCCATTTTATGGAGTACTGAAAGTACATAAATCATTAAGAAGACAACACCAATATTTCCAGAGAACTTGAAGTCTCATGGAGACACATACATTGCAGTTTAATAGACTCAAGAGGACCAGGGAAAAGGTACACACCACAGGCTATGGAGGGACTGTTAAGGGTCACAGAGTCCAATTTGAAGTTCAAAAAAGAAAAAAAAAGCTTCAGAGGGAAGGTGGTGCCTAAGCTTAACCACAATAGGCAGACCCGTATTTGAACAAAAAGCACAAGGAAGGAAACGCTGGGATTTGTGAGTGGAATGATATAAAAGCATCAGGGTGGAAGGCAGGAAGGTCAAGATTTAGAAGAGACCTCCAAGTGCGGGTCTGAATAATTTATGTCTATTAGAATTTATGTTCACTGAGTGCAGGGGTGTGGCCTGTTTTGTCCACTAATGTACCTTCACTGCTGACCATAGTTCTTGGCACCAAATGGGCAAAGTGGAGACTCGGGCATAAATCCACCAGATAGATGCATCTCTTTGATACCAAAGTCTGGCAACCCTTAGGGAGTGGCAGTGAGACCAACAATGAGCCTATTGCTGTCGCCGGGGTAGTGAATTTAACAGCAGGATTGGGACAATTGGACACTTCTGAGGACCAGCAGGCCCAGAATGCTTCCTAAGTGATAAATAATACAGGAAGAGAAAAAGAGTCAGAGAAAAGAAAGTGAGAGGAATTTTTACTTATTATTTAATTCATTCATTCTTGTAAACCAAACTGGCCTCAAACTCACAGAGATCTACTTGCTTCTGCCTCCAGTGCGCTTGCATTAAAGCTGTGTGCCACCATACCTGGCCCTGGGAATTTGAGTTTAACAGAATTTTCTCCCTTTGTCCTCTACTACCTACCTTTGCCCTTTGTGGACTCTAAACAAGAGGTGTTCTGCTCACATTTACGGGTATATTCATTCAAGTCACCTTTATGTAACTTTGAAATTATATAATTTAAATAATTCTCCTCTGATTGTGTGTTAATCACTCTTACTGGCTTTCCCAACAACTTTTCTATCCATTGACTTTCCCTCTTTTTTTAAGTTCCGATTTCCAAATTCTTCATGACATGTGTTCTTCTATGTTTGTTGTAGATGTTTTAGGCAGTCTAAAAATAAAGAAGAAGAAAACTGGCTCATCATATTCTTACCCAAGAGTGACCAACAGCACTGATATGGTTTTTATATACATTTACAGCAATCCTATTGAAGAGATCAATCTGTACCTGTTTTTTCCCACTTAACACAGGATCATGAATATTTTCCTATCAATGTAAACATCTTCTTACTATGTACAAATGCCCATTACATGGCTGTATCATTTTTTAAATATTTTTTTTTGTGAATATGAGTGATTTGCCTGCATGGAATTATGCGGAACACATACTGGGTATCTGGAGAGGCAGAAGAGGGAGTAGATCCCTGAAACTGGAGTTACAGGTGGTTATGAGCTGCCATGTAGGTGCAGGGAATGGATTTCCTCTCCTCTTTCTGAAGCAAGAGTGGAGTGTGCTCTTAACTGCTAAACCATCTCTCTGGACTCAACTTGCATCATTTTGAAAGCCCACCTTATTGTAAGGCTTGTATGGTATTTCTACTTTTTATTATTAAAGCATATTGTGGTATATTCCTCTGACTTAAAGACTTATTATTGTTAGCTACTTCTGAGTATTAGAGTCACCAGACAAAAGGAATAAATACTTTGAGAATCTCAATATTGCCTTCCAAAGTACTTTCCCAATCATCCAGCAATTAGTATGTATCTGTCTTTGTTATCATCATCATCATCATCATCATCATCATCATCAAACCATCATCATCTTGGTACTTGGAATTGAATTTAGGGTCACTTGTATGCCAGTCGACTGAATCTAATACAAAGCTACCTGCCCCCAGGCAGAATTAGTGTATGTGAGACCACCTCTGTCACAATGTTCTTGAAATTGTTTTTATTTGTGAATTGAGTACTATCCAACTCACTCTTTTATTCTGTTCCACACCTTGTTGCTAATAAAAAAATAAAACAAGCTAATTTTTAAGTCACAAAACAAGAGTGTGAGATTGGAGACGTTCACATCATGCAATTAACTGTGGTAGTGGTTTGGTAGGATAGGTGGGAATGTTAGCTTAAAGGAGTTTAAAGGCTTTGGAGTCCCGTGTGTCTGTGTGTCATCTCTGATAGGCTTGTGTTTACTGTGCTTCATGGGAGTGTATGATCGACATAGACGGTGGCTTCAGGCCATTCCTGATGACCATGGAGTCCAGCGGGCAGCTATTTCCAGAGATCATCACGGTGTTCCTCTGATTGCTGTCCCTTCGGAAGAAATCTGATGTTCTGTGCTTCTTCCTGCCTTCCCCCTTTGTCTTTTATTTTCTCCAGTTTACTCAATTATGTCCAGATGCCGCTTCTTACTATTAACTGGTCTTGTGAATCCAGAAATTGAGTCTTCTATTAATGCTACAAAAGAAAAATGAAAAAGAAAGAAAAAAAGAAATAAAGGGAAAAAAAAGAAAATGAAACTCTTCTTCACCCTTTCCTCACTTTCTGGGATGCTATTTTAAGAATCACACACTTTTCTTTTTAAAACCTTCTCTTCTTTTTGTGAGGATATATATACATATTTATGACATTCTTTTTTTTTCTTTTTTTTATTGGAAAAAAAAAGAAATTTCTGCCTCCTCCCCGCCTCCCATTTCCCTCCCACTCCTCCCTCTCCTCCTCCCCTCCCCCCACTCTTCCCCCACCCTCTCCAGCCTGAAGAACAGTCAGGGTTCCCTCCCCTGTGGAAAGTCCAAAGTCCTCCCCCCTCAATCCTGGTCTAGGAAGGTGAACATCCAAACTGGCTAGGCTCCCACAAAGCCAGAGCATGAAGCAGGATCAAAACCCGGTGCCATGGTCCTTGGCTTCTCAGCAGCCCTCATTGTCCGCCAAATTTAGAGATTCCGGTTTTATCCCATGCTTTTTCAGTCAGAGTCCAGCTGGCCTTGGTGAGCTCCCAAAGAATCAGCCCCACTGTCTCCACGGGTGGGCGCACCCCTTGTGGTCCTGACTTCTTTGCTCATATTCTCTCTCCTTCTGCTCCTCATTGGGACCTTGGGAGCTCAGTCCAGTGCTCCAGTGTGGGTCTCTGTCTCTATCTCCATCCATCGCCAGATGAAGTTTCTATGGTGATATGCAAGATATTCATCAGTATGGCTATAGGGTAGGGTCATTTCAGGTTCCCTATCCTCAGCTGCCCCAGGAACTAACTGGGGACATCGCCCTGGGCACCGGGGAGCCCCTCTAGATCCAAGTCTCTTGCCAACCCTAAGATGGCTCCCTTTATTAAGATGTATGCTTCTCTCAACATTCCTTTATCCCAATCATCCCGTTTCCCCAAGTTCCCCCCACCCTCCCCTTCTCACATTTCTCTCCCCTTCTCCCCTTACCCCCCCTCCCACCACACCCCCAAGATCCAATTTATTTGTCCGGCAGTCTAGTCTACTTCCCATATCCAGGAGGATAGCTATATGTTTTTCTTTGGGTTCACCTTCTTATTTAGTTTCTTTAGGATATCATATTATAGACTCACTGACCTTTATTTATCTCTAGAAACCAATTATGAGTGAGTACATCCCATGTTCATCCTTTTGGGTCTGGGTTACCTCACTCAGGATAGTGTTTTCTATTTCCATCCATTTGCATGCAAAATTCGCGAAGTCATTGTTTTTTACCGCTGAGTAGTATTCTAATGTGTATATATTCCACACTTTCTTTATCCATTCTTCCGTTGAAGGGCATCTAGGTTGTTTCCAGGTTCTAGCTATTACAAATAATGCTGCTATGAACATAGTTGAACAAATGTCCTTGTCATATGATCAGGCATCTCGTGGGTATATTCCCAAGAGTGGCATTGCTGGGTCCATGGGTAGGTTGATCCCAAATTTCCTGAGAAACCGCCACACTGCTTTCCAGAGTGGTTGCACAAGTTTGCATTCCCACCAGCAATGGATGAGGGTACCCCTTTCTCCACAGCCTCTCCAGCAAAGGCTATCATTGGTGTTATTGATTTTAGCCATTCTGACAGGTGTAAGATGATATCTCAATGTTGTTTTGATTTGCATTTCCCTGATCGCTAAGGAGGCTGAGCATGACCTTAAGTGCCTTTTGGCCATTTGAACTTCTTCTGTTGAGAATTCTCTCTTCAGCTCAGTGCCCCATTTTTTAATTGGGTTAATTAGCATTTTAAAGTCTAGTATCTTGAGTTCTTTATATATTTTGGAGATCAGACCTTTGTCTGTTGCGGAGTTGGTGAAGATCTTCTCCCAGTTAGTGGGTTGCCTTTTTGTCTTAGTGACAGTGTCTTTTGCTTTACAGAAGCTTCTCAGTTTCAGTAAGTCCCATTTGTTCAATGTTGCCCTTAATGACTGTGCTGCTGGGGTTATACCTAGGAAGCGATCGCCTGTGCCAATCTGTTGTAGGGTACATCCCACTTTCTCTTCTATCAGGTTCAGTGTGTTCAGATTGATATTGAGGTCTTTGATCCATTTGGACTTGAGTTTTGTGCATGGTGATAGGTATGGGTCAATTTTCATTCTTCTACAGGTTGACATCCAGTTGTGCCAGCACCATTTGTTGAAGATGCTTTCTTTCTTCCATTGTATACTTTTAGCACCTTTATCGAAAATGAGGTGTTCATAGGTTTGTGGGTTAAGATCCGGGTCTTCTACACGATTCCATTGGTCAACTTCTCTATTTTTATGCCAATATCACACTGTTTTCATTACTGTAGCTCTATAGTAGAGTTTAAAGTCAGGGATGGTAATGCCTCCAGAAGTACCTTTATTGTACAAGATTGTTTTGGTTATACTGGGTTTTTTGTTATTCCATATAAAGTTGATTATTGTCCTTTCAAGATCAGTGAAGAATTTTAATGGGATCTTGATGGGGATTGCATTGAATCTATAAATTGCCTTTGGTAGGATTGCCATTTTTACTATGTTGATCCTCCCGATCCACGAGCAAGGGAGATCCTTTCATTTTCTGGTATCCTCTTCAATTTCTTTCTTCAATGCCTTAAAGTTCTTGTCAAATAGATCCTTCACTTCTTTGGTTAGAGTTACCCCGAGATATTTTATGCTGTTTGTGGCTATCGTGAAAGGTGATGCTTCTCTGATTTCCCTCTCTGCTTCCATATTTTTTGTGTATAGGAGGGCAACTGATTTTTTGGAGTTGATCTTGTATCCGGTCACATTACTAAAGGTGTTTATCAGCTGTAGGAGTTCTTTGGTGGAGTTTTTGGGGTCGCTTATGTACACTATCATATCATCTGCAAATAACGAAAGTTTAACTTCTTCCTTTCCAACTAGAATCCCCTTGATCCCCTTATGTTGTCTTATTGCTATTGCTAAAACTTCAAGCACTATATTGAAGAGGTATGGAGAGAGTGGACAGCCTTGTCGTGTTCCTGATTTAAGTGAGATGGCTTTGAGTTTCTCTCCATTTACTTTGATGTTAGCTGTCGGTTTGCTGTAAATAGCTTTTATTATATTTAGGTATGACCCTTGTATCCCTAATCTCTCCAAGACTTTTATCATAAAGGGATGTTGAATTTTGTCAAAAGCTTTTTCAGCATCTAATGAAATGATCATATGGTTTTTTTCTTTCAGTTTATTTATATGATGGATTACATTGATAGATTTTTGTATGTTGAACCAGCCTTGCATCTCTGGGATGAAGCCTACTTGATCATAATGGATAATTTTTCTAATGTGTTCTTGGATACGGTTTGCCAGTATTTTGTTGAGGATTTTTGCGTTGATGTTCATGAGTGAGATTGGCCTGTAATTCTCTTTCTTGGTTGAGTCTTTGTGTGGTTTTGGTATCAGAGTGACGGTAGCTTCATAAAAGGAATTTGGCAATGACTCTTCTGTTTCTATATTGTGAAATACCTTAAGGAGTATAGGTATTAGGTCTTCTTGGAAATTCTGGTAGAATTCCGCATTGAAACCGTCTGGTCCTGGGCTTTTTTTGGTAGGGAGGTTTTTGATAACAGCTTCTAATTCTTCGCGACTGACAGGTCTGTTTAGATTGCTCACCTGGTCCTGATTTAACTTTGGTATATGGTATTTATCTAAAAAAGTGTCCATTTCTTTTACATTTTCCAGTTTTGTGGCATATAGGCTTTTGTAGTAAGATCTAATGATTCTCTGAATTTCCTCTATGTCTGTGGTTATGTCCCCCATTTCATTTCTGATCTTATTAATATGCAAATTCTCTCTCTGCTTTTTGATTAGTTTGGATAGGGGTTTATCAATTTTGTTGATTTTCTCCAGGAACCAGCTTTTTGTTTCATTGATTCTTTGGATTGTTTTCTGTGTTTCTATTTTGTTGATTTCAGCCCTCAGTTTGATTATTTCCAGTCTTCTACTCCTCCTAGGTGAGTCTGCTTCTTTTTTTCTAGAGCTTTCAGGTGGGCTGTTAAGTCTCCAATGTATGCTTTCTCTGTTTTCTTTAAGTGGGCACTAAGGGCTATGAACTTTCCCCTTAGGACTGCTTTCAAAGTGTCCCATAAGTTTGAGTATGTTGATTCTTTATTTTCATTGAATTCAAGGAAGACTTTAATTTCTTTCTTTATTTCTTCTTTGATCCAGGTGTGGGTCAATAGTTGACTATTCAGTTTCCATGAGTTTGTAGGCTTTCTGGGGGTAGCATTGTTGTTGAATTCTAACTTTAGTCCGTGGTGATCTGATAAGACAGAGGTGGTTATGGATATTTTTTTGTAACTGTGGAAATTTGCTTTGTTACCGAGGATGTGGTCAATTTTCGAGAAGGTTCCATGAGCTGCAGAGAAGAAGGTATATTCTTTCCTATTTGGGTGGAATGTTCTATAGATGTCTGTTAAGTCCATTTGATTCAATACCTCCATTAATTCTCTTATTTCTCTGTTAGGTTTCTGTCTGATTGACCTGTCTATTGGTGAAAGAGGAGTGTTGAGATCTCCTACTATTAGTGTGTGCGGTTCGATGGCAGCCTTGAGTTTTAGTAATGATTCTTTTACATATGTGGGTGCTTTTATATTAGGGGCATAGATATTCAGGATTGAGACCTCATCCTGATCAATTGTTCCTGTTATGAGTATAAAATATCCCTCTCCATCTCTTCTGATTGATTTAAGTTTGAAGTCAACTTTGTTAGAAATGAGTATGGCCACACCTGCTTGTTTCTTAGGTCCATTTGCTTGATAAACCATTTCCCATCCCTTTACTCTAAGTAGGTGCCTGTCTTTGTGGTTGAGGTGTGTTTCTTGTAAACAGCAGAATGTTGGATCCTGTTTGCGTATCCAATCTCTTAGCCTGTGCCTTTTTATAGGTGAGTTGAGTCCATTGACATTAAGGGATATTAATGACCAGTGGTTGCTAACTCTGGTCACTTTTTTAGTCATAGAGTTTGTGTGTTTGCTTTTTTTTTTAGTTGCGCTGGTAAAGGGTGTCTAGAAGTTTGAGTTATTGTGGTCATTGTTGGTCTCCTTGGTTTGTGATTTTCCTTCTATTACTTTCTGTAAGGCTGGATTTGTGGCTACGTATTGTTTAAATTTGTTTTTATCCTGGAAAATTTTGTTTTCTCCATTTATAGTGAACGAAAGCTTGGCTGGGTATAGTAGTCTGGGCTTGCATCCATGTTCTCTTAACTTCTGCAGTACATCTATCCAGGACCTTCTGGCTTTCGTGGTTTCCATAGAGTAGTCAGGTGTAAGTCTGATAGGTTTACCTTTATAAGTAACTTGACCTTTTTCCTTTGCAGCTCTTAATATTCTTTCTTTATTCTGTATGTTTTGTGTTCTGATTATTATATGGCGAGGAGATGTTTTTTTTTGGTCCAGTCTATTTGGTGTTCTGTATGCTTCTTGAACCTTCAAAGGAATATCTTTCTTTAGGCTGGGAAAGTTTTCTTCTATAATTTTATTAAATATATTTTCTGAACCATTGAGCTGTACTTCTTCTCCTTCTTCTATCCCAATTATTCTTAGGTTTGGTTTTTTTATTGTGTCCCATATTTTCTGAATGTTTTGTGATGAGAATTTGTTGGTTTTGCTGTTTTCTTTGATCAGTGTGTTAATTTTCTCTATGGTATCTTCAGTGTCTGACATTCTTTCTTCTAACTCTTGTAATCTGTTGGTAGTACTTGTCTCTGTAGTTCCTGTTCGTTTACCCAGATTTTCCATCAACAACCTTCCCTCAGTTTGTGTTTTCTTCATTACTTCCATTTCATTCTTCAGGTCTTGAACCATTTCCCTTACCTGTTTGATTGCATTTTCTTGTTTCTCTTGGTTTTCTTGGGTATCTTTGAGCGATTTATTCATTTCCTCTACCTTTTTGTTTGTAATCTCTAATTGTTTATGGCAGTTTTTCACCTCCTGTTTAAGGTCTTCTATTATTTTTAAATAATTCACTTTTGAGTCGATTTCTTCTACTTCTTCTGGAGTAGGGTGTACAATTCTTCTTATTTTGGGATCCCTGGGTTCTGGTGATGTCATGTTGCCTTTCAGGTTGTTGGAGGAATTCTTGCATTGGTGCCTTCCCATCTCCTCTTTCAAATGAAGCCAAGAGAGGCCTGGTGTCTTGGTCCAGTCTTTGCTGTGACTGAGTCTCTGGGTGTATCTCTTCAGTGTGGAAGCAGGGACCGTCCTGCTGAGCTTGAATTCCCCAGTGATGTCTCTCCTGGTACCCGGATCTGATCTCCCTGCTGCTTGGGTGTCTCACGAACAAAGGGCCGACCTTGCTGCCACAGGGCAGGCAGGCCACCTAGACAAAGGAGCTACTACCCTCCCGGTTGCCCTCCCAATTCGGACCCTGTCCCAGCGCCCAAACAGGCTGAGCTGGGAGCTGTTGTGTGGTTCAAAGATGGGAGGGGTGTCAGAGGGGTTGGGGGAGGGCCGTGGATGCAAGCTGGGTGTGATAGGAATAGAGAGGAAGTATCAGGCAGTATAGCCCTGCAGACTGACCAGGAAGTGCAGGAGGGGTGAGGAACGTCTGAGTTCCCTGTCCCGGGCTGCCGCCGCGGTCAGAAACTCACTCACCCCAGTGATGTCTCTCCTGGTACCCGGATCTGGTCTCCCTGCTGCTTGGGTGTCTCACGAACAAAGGGCCGACCTTGCTGCCGCAGGGCAGGCAGGCCACCTAGACAAAGGAGCTACTACCCTCCCAGTTGCCCTCCCAATTCGGACCCTGTCCCAGCACCCAAATAGGCTGAGCTGGGAGCTGTTGTGTGGTTCAAAGAGGGGAGGGGGGTCAGAGGGGGTGGGGGAGGGCCGTGGATGCAAGCTGGGTGGGATAGGAATAGAGAGGAAGTATCGGGCAGTATAGCCCCTGCAGACTGACCAGGAAGTCTATTTATGACATTCTTATTTGAAATTCTTTTTTTGTTTTAGACTGAGTCTCGTCTAGATCAGGCCAGCCTCTGCTTCTCTAGGATGACCTTCATCTTGTCTCCTGCCTCCTACCCCTAACTCTTCACACACCTGGTCCCAGTCCTAAACTTCATGAAAATCCATATCCTTAGCTACTTCTCACCAATCTGTTATTTTTTTCTGCTGTGCCCATCTGCTGACAGAGGTGTAACAGGCATTATTCTTAAGTAAGCTTTACCTAAAACCTGAGAGAGTCTCTGTCAGTTTTCCTTTTTGGCTTTTCAATTTCTTAATGAAATCCAAATAACCAAGCCCACCATGTGTAGACTCAAGACATTCATTTGCTAACATCACTTAGCTTTAGGAATTAACAAAAGATAGGAAACTCAAGAGGCTGCTTTGAGGGAGGAGGGGTGTAGTGCAGTGGTAGAGTGTGGGCCTAGAAACACAGAACCTATGTATGCTTCATGCCCAGCAACCCCTCCTGCAAAGGCTTTTCCTCTGGGGAGCTTTCCATTAACATGTAGGTGGGTGACTTTTAGAGGCTATCAAATAAAGAATTGTTTATTATTAGCAATAGCAAATACTTTCAAGTTGCATTCTTTTTTTATATTGCTTTTTTTATTGAAAAAAAAGAAATTTCTCCCTCCTCCCCACCTCCCATTTCCCTCCCCCTCCTCCCACTCCCCCACTCTTCCCCCTCCCTCTCCAGCCTGAAGAACAGTCAGGGTTCCCTGCCCTGTGGAAAGTCCAAAGTCCTCCCCCCTCAATCCTGGTCTAGGAAGGTGAACATCCAAACTGGCTAGGCTCCCACAAAGCCAGAACATGAAGTAGGATCAAAACCCAGTGCCATTGTCCTTGGCTTCTCAGCAGCCCTCATTGTCTGCCAAATTCAGAGAGTCCGGTTTTATCCCATGCTTTTTCAGTCACAGTCCAGCTGGCCTTGGTGAGCTCCCAATGGATCAGCACCAATGTCTCCGTGGGTGTGTGCACCCCTTGTGGTCCTGACTTCTTTGCTCATATTCTCTCTCCTTCTGCTCCTCATTGGAACATTGGGAGCTCAGTCCAGTGCTCCAGTGTGGGTCTCTGTCTCTATCTCCATCCATCGCCAGATGAAGGTTCTATGGTGATATGCAAGATATTCATCAGTATGGCTATAGGATAGGGTCATTTCAGGTTCCCTATCCTCAGCTGCCCCAGGAACTAACTGGGGACATCACCCTGGGCATCTGGGAGCCCCTCTAGGTCCAAGACTCTTGCCAACCCTAAGATGGCTCCCTTAATTAAGATATGTGCTTCCCTGCTCCCCAACCAACCTTCCTTTATCCCAATCATCCCGTTTCCCCAAGTTCCCCCCAACCTCCCCTTCTCACTTTTCTCTCCCCTTCTCCCCTTACCCCCTCCCTCCACACCCCCAAGATCCCAATTTTTAGCCCGGCACTCTTATCTACTTCCCATAACCAAGAGGATAGCTATGTGTTTTTCTTTGGGTTCACCTTCTTATTTAGCTTCTTTAGGATATCAAATTATAGACTCACTGACCTTTATTTATCTCTAGAAACCAATTATGAGTGAGTACATCCCATGTTCATCTTTTTGGGTCTGGGTTACCTCACTCAGGATAGTGTTTTCTTTTTTTTTTTTTGCAACCCACATTACATATTTATTCTAAGGAGGTTTCAACTCCATTTCTCATACAGTTGATTATCAATACCAATGTTATCATAAGACCAATTTGCATATTGGAATGGGATTAACATGTCATACCAAATTATGGCCATGAAATAACTCTGCTCCACTACAGAACAAATCCATAAAACTACAGAAGTATCTGCTGTGCTTTGAAACACAATTGACCTTTGTCCTTTTGGTAGGTTTATTACGGACAGTTGCTATTACAGTTGACCATAATTGATCCTAGGATTCAAGTCAGCAGTCCAAGGGGACAAAGCCACTCTCTCCACCTTAGTAAAAACATAAGTTTTTACTAAGACCATTCTCTACAATGTGCTACCAAAAAGCCAGACAGAAGACAGTACAGAAGACATGTGTAAGTTACTCCAGAGAAGCTAGGTAACGAGGATGACCCTAACAGGGATGCATGGATCGCCCTGGAAGGGGAAATAGATGAGATCTTCTGAGAAAACTCAAGGTGGGGAGGAGCGGTAGAGGGGAGGGGCTATGGGGGATGAGAACATGAGGGAACAGGATGGTCCAGATTGGGGAGGGATGGAGTGGGAGAGAAATGAAAAGGATCTCTTGGTGGAGGGACTCATTATGGGTTTAGGAAGAAATCTAGTACTAGGGAAATTCCCAGGAATCCACAAGGATGACTCCAGGTAAGACTCCTAGCAGTAGTGGAGAGGGTGCCCAAACTGGCCTTCCCCTGTAATCAGACTGGTGAATACCCTGTCATCTTAGAATCTTCACCTAGTAACTACAACCAGATGAAGAGATCCATAGTCAAGCACCAGGCAAGCTCTAAGGGTCCAGTTAAAGAGAAAGAAGAAGGATTATATGAATAAGTAGGGTCAATATCATGACAGGAGAATCCACAGAAACAGCTGACCTGAGTTCGTGGGAATTCATAGATTCTAGACCCACAGCTGGGGAGCCTCTATGGGACTGAACTAGGCCCTCTACATGTGGACAACAGTGGTGTAGTATGGTCTGCTTGAAGGGCCCCTGGCAATGTGATCAGAATCTCTCCCTGGTGCATGAACTGGCTTTTGGGGGCTCATTCCCTATGGTGGGATGCCTTGTTCAGCCTTGATACATCAAGGGGAGAGGGGCTTGATTCTACCTCAACTTAATATGCCAGGCTTTGTTGACTCCCTTTGGGAGACCTTAGCCTTTCAGTGGATGGAGGGTGGATTGGGGAGGAGGAAGGAGCAGGAGAAGGGAAGGAGAGGGAAACTGTGGTAGGTATGTAAAATGAATTCAAAATTCTAAATAAAAAAGTTTAAAAAGAGAACATGAAGAAGAGCAAAAAAAAGTTTCCTATGTCAGATAGGAAACTGTATTGTGGAATATCTTATTTTGACCTATTCTTGAAGCAAGGACAGTCTTGTGCAGTGGCATTGGAAAGTCCAAGGTCCTCCCCCCTCCATCCATGTCTAGGAAGGTGAACATCCAAACTGGTTAGGCTCCCACAAAGCCAGAACATGAAGTAGGATCAAAACCCCATGCCATTGTCCTTGGCTTCTCATCAGCCCTCATTGTTCGCCATGTTCAGAGAGTCCGGTTTTATCCCATGCTTTTTCAGTCACAGTCGAGCTGGCCTTGATGAGCTCCAAATAAATCAGCCCCACTGTCTCTGTGGGTGGGTGCACCTCTCGTGGTCCTGACTTCTTTGCTCATGTTCTCCCTCCTTCCGCTCCTCATTGGGACCTTGGGAGCTCAGTGCAGTGCTCCAGTGTGTGTCTCTGTCTCTATCTCCAACCATGACCAGATGAAGGTTCTATGGGTGATATACAAGATATTCATCAGTATGGCTATAGGATAGGGTCATTTCCGGTTCACTATCCTCAGCTGCCCAAGATTTTAAGGATTAAAGTTTTGTATTTGTTCAAGGGAATAAGATATTCAAACCATAGCAGAGCCCGAGGATGTTGGGAAGAAACTCAAGACCCCCAAGGCTCAGGCATGTTTTGGATCCTGTCTCAGGAACAGAACGCCAGAAACAGCTGCCTCTCTCCGTTTCTCCATTTCTGGAACACACATTGGCTATGGTGTGGGGGAGGACCAACGGGGAACCTGCACCACAGGGCGCAGCAAAGGGCTTTGGGCGAGGCTGTGGACAGAAAGGATGCAGCACCGGAAGAAGCAACAGTGCTCATGTGCTACCTTCAAGAGCGTTTGGACTGAGGACTTACGTTAGCAAGCCAAAGTGCATGAGCATGAGAGGGTTTGTTTCTGAGCAAATATGAGTCAGTTCTGTTCCAGAAACAGCTATAATTCTTTCCTCTTTAATTTTTTGAGATTACAACAGGTACACAAGACTGAAGGTAAGTGGAAGGCAGGGGCAACATTGGTGGACAGGAAGCAAATGATCTGAGCCAGTAGCCTCCCTTCAGGGATGTCGGCCCGACCAGAAAGCTGAACTTGTGGCTTTGATACAAGCTCTACAGATGGCAGAGGGGACATCTATACTGGCAGCAGGTATGCTTTTGCCCTCACCCATATACATGGAGCAATATACAGACAAAAAGGACTGTTGACATCTGTGAAAATTTTGAGCCTCCAGGAGGCCACACATTTGCCAAAGAAGATAGCCATCATACATTGACCAGGACTGAGACACCCAATGTAATGGCTAAGAAGATCATAAAAATCTTCCCGAGGTTTGGGATGCCCAAGGTAATCATGTCCGATAATAGACCTGCCTTTGTTGCCCAGGTAAGTTAGGGTGTGGCCAAGACATTGGGGATCAATTGGAAATTGTGCTTACCAACCCCAAAGCTCAGGTCAGATAGATAGGATAAATAAAATTCTAAAAAAACAAATTGACATAATTGGCTCTGGAGACCAGCAAAAGTGACTGGACAGACCTCCCTTCCTCCTGTCCTGTTCTGGATTCAAAACATTCCGACAATCATTGCCACTAGTTCTGTTGCCTGTCTAGTTAGCTGCTGCTCATGTATCCGCTGACAGTGGCTGACCCTGGTGATGGAATCCTGAGCTCAAGGCTTGCACAGGGCAGACACATCTGCTATAAGGTGGGCTTACATCACCTTTAAGGCTCTTCTTTCCTAAAGTCCCACAGGGCTCTGTTCATTTTTTTTAATGTTTTTTTTTTAAAGCAATTCTGTTCTGTTCCTCCTCTGAGTGTTTGGGACCTATTGACAGAAATTATTTTGTACAGTTTAAGATTTTTCCAGATCAGACCGTTTTGTGCAGATAACTTCAGAGAAAAGCAAACACACCTAAAGCTTTCTTACCCCTTGACAGGTTTTGTTTTCTACAGAAAAATCTTGCTTTAATCTATGGGGTTATAAAATAATGTGGCTTTCAAAAGATAAACAGATATGGTTTTATATATAATAAAATAGATGTTAAAACTTTTTTTAATGATATACTTACAAATGTAAAGCCTGGGTAAGGTCAGTCTCAAAAAAGATATTTATGTCCTCATTGGCTGTCCTCTGTCTTTAATGCTTTTTGTTTTGTTTTAAACATTTGTCATAAAACTTTTTTAATGATATACTTACAAATTTAAAGCCTGGGTAAGGTCAGTCTCAAAAAGGTATTTATGTCCTCATTGGCTGTCCTCTGTCTTTAATGCTTTTTGTTTTGTTTTAAACATTTGTCATCTTGTATTGCATTTTCTCTCATTGCTTGTTAAAGTTCTCACAATGGACACAGCCCTGTACATTTGGATAAAGCTGATGCTACAGGATGCAATGGAAACCCGTGAATGCCATGTGGTGCCAGCTGGACTGAAACTGACCTCTCCGGCACATTCTCTGGAGTTGAGGATCAACACTCCTGGTGTCTACAGCAAAGGAAATTTGTCTTCATAATACTGAACTTGCCTTTTATGAGAAGGCATCCATGTGTTTCTTAGGGCTGAGTTAAGCTCTTTGTAGTCAATAGACTATTATTGCCACAGTGTTGGGTGCTATTCCCGGGTCTACAATGGTTCACAATGTCTACCATGTAGTTACTTTCAAGCCTCATTCAGATAATTTTCCTAAGAGCTATTCTGCATGCCCTAGAGTTGTTTTACTATCTTCTCCCAATACTGCTCTGTAAAGTATGAGTTATTTTGTCTCATCAGTTGTACTGGATTTCATGTGACTATTGTCTGAGCAAATCTTTCAGAGGTGGTGCACCATAAACCTAGCCGTAACCATAACCCTCAACCATAACCCTGCCATGAACATAAACATAACCATTAACCATAACCATAACCATAAACATTACCATAACACCTAAATATAAACATTTACCATAACCATAACCATAACCAATACCGAAACAATTAACCATAACCATAACCATTAACCATAACCATAACCTTAACCATAATCCCTAACCCGTAACCATAACCATTAACAATAACCCTAACCATAAACCTAACCATAATTCTAACCATAACCATTAACCATAAATATAACCAAAACCCTAAATATAATCATAACACTCAATGGGAACTCCTAACCATAAACATAAACATTACCCCTAACCAAAATCATTTACCATAACCATAATCCCTAACCACAATCATAACCATTATCCATAAACATAACCATAAACCCTAACACATAACCATAACCACATCCACTAAAAATAGCCCTAGCTATAACCTTTAACCCTAACCCTAAAATTAACCCTAACCATAACCAATAACCATAACCATAACCCCTAAACATAACCATAACCAAACCATAAACAGAAACATAACAATTAACCATTACCGTAACCAATAACCATAACCAGTACCCTAACCATAACTCCTAACCATAACCAAAACAATAACCATAACCATAACCCTAATGATAACCATAACCAATAAACATAACACTAAACTTAACCATAGCCCTGATTCATATACATAACCATAACCATTACTCATAACCATTAACCCTAACCATAACAGTAACCATAACCATAACACTCAAACCTAATTCAAAAATTAACCATAGCCATAGCGATAAACGATAATCCCCAACCAAAACCATAACCATAACGATAATCACTAACCACAAACATAACCATTTGCAGTAACCATAACCCTAACCATAACCAAAACTGCTAACCAAAACCATAACCAAAAACCCTATCCATCACCATTACTCCTAACCATAACAATAACCATAACCCTTTCCAAAACCATAATCCCAGCCATAACATCTATTCATAAAAACTAAACATAACCCTAACCATAAAACTTAACTGTAACCATAACCCTAACCATAACCGTAACCATAACCATAATCACAAACCATAACCTTAAACACTAACCATAAACCCTAACAAAAACCGTAACCATAACAATAACCCCTAAATATAACCATAATCATAACAAAAATCATAAAAAGAACCATAACAATTAACCATAAAATAACCATTAACCATAACCATAACCCTAACAATAACAGTAACCAAAACCATATACCCTAATCTGAAACCATAACCATAAATTTTAACCATAACACTTACAATAACAATTAACAATAACCCTAAAAATAATCCTTACCATAATATAACTATAACCCTAACCATAAACATAACACTCAATGATAACAACTAACCATAAATATAACCACAACCATAACGATCAACGATAACTCCCAACCATAACCATAACCATAACCATAACCATAACCGTTAACCATTACCATCACCATAACCATAACCACTAAAAATAACCATAACCCTAACCATAATCCCTAACCCATAACCATAACCTTTAACCGTAACCCTAACAATAACCATTAACTCTAACCATAACCCTAACCATAATTCTAACCATAACCATTAACCATAAATATAATCATAACGCTAACCATAACCCCTAATTCATAACCATAACCATTAAAAATAACCATAACGCTAACCATAATCCCTAACCCATAACCATAACCATAACCTTTAACTGTAACCCTAACAATAACCATTAACTCTAACCATAACCCTAACCATAATTCTAACCCTAACCATTAACCATAAATATAATCATAACCCTAACCATAACCCCTAATTCATAACCATAACCATAACCTTTAACCATAACCCTAATTACCATTAACCCTAACCATAACAATAACCTTAATCATATAAACGTTAACCATAATCATCACCATAACCAAAACCATAACCATTAACCATAACCATTAACCATAAACGTAACCATAAACAAAACCATTAACCATAAACATAAACCCTTTCCCGTACTCATAACAATACCATTAACCATAGCCCTAGCTATATCCATTAACCCTAACCATAACCCCTAACTATAACCATAACCATTAACTATAACCATAACCAATAACCATAACCCCTAACCATAACCATAACCATTACTTCTATCAATAATCACTAAACATAACCCTAACCATAACCATTACCCTAACCATAATCGTAAAAATAATAATAACCGTCAACGATAACCCCTAAACATAAACATAACCATAACCATAATGATCAACGATAACCCCTAACCATAAACATTACCATAAAACTTAACCATAACCATTAACAATAACCATAAACATTACCCTTAACCATAACCATAACCATTATTTATAACCATAAAAAAACCATAACCATAACAATAAGCATTACCCTAACCATAACCATAAACCTAAACAATAACCCCTAACCATTAACATAACCACAAACGTAATAATAAACGATAACCCCTAACCATAAATATTACCATAACCCCTAACCATAACCATTTACCATAAAAATAACAATGACCCGTAACCATAAATATAACCATAACCATAACACCTATCCCGTAACCATAAACATATCTTCAAATAATAACCCTAACAATAACCATTACCACTAACCATAACCACAATACTAACCATAACCATTAACCATAAATATAACCATAAACCTAACCATAACAATAACGCTCATGATAACCCCTAACCATAAACACCATAATTCTAATCATAACCATTAACGATAACTATAACCTTAACACTAACAATAATCATAATGATCAATGATAACCCCTAGACATAAATATTACCATAACCCCTAATCATAACCATTCACAATAACGATAACCAAAATCATTAATCATAACAATAAACATAACAATTAACCATAACCATAAACTTAACCACAAAAATAACCCCTAACCTGTAACGATAACCATAATCATTAACCATAACCCTAAACATAACCATTAACCCTAACCATAACCCTAACCATAATTATAAACATAACCATTAACCATAATTATAAACATAACCATAACCATAAACATATCACTAATGAATAACCCCTAACAATAAACAAAACCATAAATATAACGACCAGCGATAACCTCTAATCATAAACATTACCATAACCCATAACCATAATCATTAACCATAAACATTAACCCAAACAATAACCATAACCATAATCATTAACCATAAATATAACCATAACTATTAAACATAACCATAAATATAACCCTTAACCATAACCATAACCATGAGCATAATCATAACCATAAACATTAACCATAAACCTAACCATAACCAAAACCATAAACATTACAATAACCCCTAACTATAATCATTAACCAAAACCATAACCCCTAATCATAACCATTACCCATGTCCATAACCCAAATGCTAACCATAACCATTAACCATAACAAAACCATAAACATAATCATAACCATCACCATAACAATTAACATTAGCCATAACGATAATCACTAACATAACAATAACCATAGCCATTAACCATAACCATAATCATAATCATAACACTCAATATTAACCCCTAACCATAAATATAACCATAACGATCAACCATAACACCTCACCATAACCATAACCCCTACCCCAACCATAACCATTACCATAAACATTACCCATAGCCATGATCCTAACCATAACCATTAACCATAAATATAATCATAACCATAACGTTCAACAATAACCCTTAGCCATAAACAAAACATAACCATAATAATCAATGATAACACATAACCATAACCATAACAAATAACCATACCATAATCATTAACCACAACAATAACCATAACACCTAACCATAACCATAACCCCTAACCATAATCATAATAACGAACAATCACCTTAACGATGAGCATATTATTTAACCATGACCATCAGCATAACCATAAAAATTAAAAATAAATATAATCATAACCCTAACCATAATCATAACCCTCAACGATAACCCCTTAATATAAACATAACCATAGTCAATACGGTCAATGATAACCCCTAACCATAACCATAAACATTATGACCCTGAACATAAACATGAACATTAACATAAACCGCTGACCATAACACTAAGCATAACCATTAACGATAACCATAATCCTAAAACTAACCGTAAGCATTAGCATAACATTAATCATCAAACATAAACTTAACCTGTAACCATAACTTCTAAAAAAGCCATAACTATAACAATAACCCAAAACATAACAACTAACAATAATCATAATCCCCTAAACATAACCATAACCATAACCTCTAACCCGTAACCATAACCCTAACTTTTAACCATAACCCTAACCTTAACAATTAATCCTAATCATAACCCTAACCATAATTCTAATCATAACCATAAACCATAATAATAATCCTCAACAATATCCCCTAACCATAACCATAACCATAATTTCTAACCCTTAAACATAACCACAACCATTAGCCATGAACCTAACTATAACCATTAACCCTAACCATAACCCTAACCATAAACCTAACCATAAACATAACCCTCAAAGATAATCCCTAACCATAACCATAACGATCAATGATAACCCGCAAATATAACCATAACCATTAACCATAACCCCTACCCCAACCATAACCATTACCATAAACATTACCCATAACCATGATCCTAACCATAACCATTTACCATAAATATAATCATAACCCTAACCATAACCATAACGTTCAACGATAACCCTTAACCATAAACATAACATAACCATAATAATCAATGATAACACCTTAACATAACCATAACAATTAACCATACCATAATCATTAACCACAACAATAACCATAACACCTAACCATAACCACAACCCCTAACCATAATCATAATAACCAACAATCACCTACACCATGAGCATATTGTTTAACCATGACCATCAGCATAATCATAAAAATTAAAAAAAATATAATCATAACCCTAACCATAATCATAACCCTCAATGATAACCCCTTAATATAAACATAACCATAATCAATACGATCAATGATAACCCCTAACCATAACCATAAACATTATGACCCTGAACATAAACATAAACATGAACATAAACATAAACCCCTGACCATAAACCTAAGCAAAACCATTAACCATAACCATAATCCTAAAACTAACCATAAGCATTAGCATAACAATAATCATCAAACATAAACTTAACCTGTAACCATAACTTCTAAAAAAACCATAACTATAACAATAACCCAAACCATAACACCTAACCATAATGATAATCACCTAAACATAACTATAACCATAACCGTTAAGCATCTCCATCAACATAACTATAAACATTAACCATAACCCTAACCCTAACCATAACCCCTAACGCGTAACCATAACCCTAACTTTTAACCATAACCCTAACCATAACCATTAATCCTAACCATAATTCTAATCATAACCATAAACCATAAAAAAAATCCTCAACAGCTCTCTGACCCCCCCTCCCCTCTTTGAACCACACAACAGCTCCCAGCTCAGCCTGTTTGGGCGCTGGGACAGGGTCCGAATTGGGAGGGCATTCCGGAGGGTAGTAGCTCCTTTGTCTAGGTGGCCTGCCTGCACCAAGCAAGGTCAGCTCTTTGTTCGCGAGACACCCAAGCAGCAGGGAGATCAGATCCGGGTGCCAGGAGAGACATCACTGGGGGTGGTGCTGAGGAGTTCCATCTGGATGGTTGTCCATGTTTGGGTACTGAGGAGTTCAAGATCAGCAGGACGGTCCCTGCTTCTACACTGAAGAGATACACCCAGAGACTCAGTCACAGCAAAGACTGGACCAAGACACCAGGCCTCTCTTGGCTTCATTTGAAAGAGGAGATGGGAAGGCACCAATGCAAGAATTCCTCCAACAACCTGAAAGGCAACATGACATCACCAGAACCCAGGGATCCCGAAATAAGAAGAACTGTACACCCTACTCCAGAAGAAGTAGAAGAAATCGACTCAAAAGTGAATTATTTGAAAATAATAGAAGACCTTAAACAGGAGGTGAAAACTGCCATAAACAATTAGAGATTACAAACAAAAAGGTAGAGAAAATGAATAAATCGCTCAAAGATACCCAAGAAAACCAAGAGAAACAAGAAAATGCAATCAAACAGGTAAGGGAAATGGTTCAAGACCTGAAGAATGAAATGGAAGTAATGAAGAAAACACAAACCGAGGGAAGGTTGTTGATGGAAAATCTGGGTAAACGAACAGGAACTACAGAGACAAGTACTACCAACAGATTACAAGAGTTAGAAGAAAGAATGTCAGACACTGAAGATACCATAGAGAAAATTAACACACTGATCAAAGAAAACAGCAAAACCAACAAATTCTCATCACAAAACATTCAGAAAATATGGGACACAATAAAAAAAACCAAACCTAAGAATAATTGGGATAGAAGAAGGAGAAGAAGTACAGCTCAATGGTTCAGAAAATATATTTAATAAAATTATAGAAGAAAACTTTCCCAGTCTAAAGAAAGATATTCCTTTGAAGGTTCAAGAAGCATACAGAACACCAAATAGACTGGACCAAAAAAAAAAAACATCTCGCCATATAATAATCAAAACACAAAACATACAGAATAAAGAAAGAATATTAAGAGCTGCAAAGGAAAAAGGTCAAGTTACTTATAAAGGTAAACCTATCAGACTTACACCTGACTACTCTATGGAAACCACGAAAGCCAGAAGGTCCTGGATAGATGTACTGCAGAAGCTAAGAGAACATGGATGCAAGCCCAGACTACTATACCCAGGCAAGCTTTTGTTCACTATAAATGGAGAAAACAAAATTTTCCAGGATAAAAACAAATTTAAACAATACGTAGCCACAAATCCAGCCTTACAGAAAGTAATAGAAGGAAAATCACAAACCAAGGAGACCAACAATGACCACAATAACTCAAACTTCTAGACACCCTTTACCAGCGCAACTAAAAAAAAAGCAAACACACAAACTCTATGACTAAAAAAGTGACCGGAGTTAGCAACCACTGGTCATTAATATCCCTTAATGTCAATGGACTCAACTCACCTATAAAAAGGCACAGGCTAAGAGATTGGATACGCAAACAGGATCCAACATTCTGCTGTTTACAAGAAACACACCTCAACCACAAAGACAGGCACCTACTTAGAGTAAAGGGATGGAAAAAGGTTTATCAAGCAAATGGACCTAAGAAACAAGCAGGTGTGGCCATACTCATTTCTAACAAAGTTGACTTCAAACTTAAATCAATCAGAAGAGATGGAGAGGGATATTTTATACTCATAACAGGAACAATTGATCAGGATGAGGTCTCAATCCTGAATATCTATGCCCCTAATATAAAAGCACCCACATATGTAAAAGAAACATTACTAAAACTCAAGGCTGCCATCGAACCGCACACACTAATAGTAGGAGATCTCAACACTCCTCTTTCATCAATAGACAGGTCAATCAGACAGAAACCTAACAGAGAAATAAGAGAATTAATGGAGGTATTGAATCAAATGGACTTAACAGACATCTATAGAACATTCCACCCAAATAGGAAAGAATATACCTTCTTCTCTGCAGCTCATGGAACATTCTCGAAAATTGACCACATCCTCGGTAACAAAGCAAACTTCCACAGTTACAAAAAAATATCCATAACCACCTCTGTCTTATCAGATCACCACGGACTTAAGTTAGAATTCAACAACAATGCTACCCCCAGAAAGCCTACAAACTCATGGAAACTGAATAGTCAACTATTGACCCACACCTGGATCAAAGAAGAAATAAAGAAAGAAATTAAAGTCTTCCTTGAATTCAATGAAAATAAAGAATCAACATACTCAAACTTATGGGACACTTTGAAAGCAGTCCTAAGGGGAAAGTTCATAGCCCTTAGTGCCCACTTAAAGAAAACAGAGAAAGCATACATTGGAGACTTAACAGCCCACCTGAAAGCTCTAGAAAAAAAAGAAGCAGACTCACCTAGGAGGAGTAGAAGACTGGAAATAATCAAACTGAGGGCTGAAATCAACAAAATAGAAACACAGAAAACAATCCAAAGAATCAATGAAACAAAAAGCTGGTTCCTGGAGAAAATCAACAAAATTGATAAACCCCTATCCAAACTAATCAAAAGGCAGAGAGAGAATTTGCAAATTAATAAGATCAGAAATGAAATGGGGGACATAACCACAGACATAGAGGAAATTCAGAGAATCATTAGATCTTACTACAAAAGCCTGTATGCCACAAAACTGGAAAATGTAAAAGAAATGGACACTTTTTTAGATAAATACCATATACCAAAGTTAAATCAGGACCAGGTGAGCAATCTAAACAGACCTGTCAGTCGCGAAGAATTAGAAGCTGTTATCAAAAACCTCCCTACCAAAAAAAGCCCAGGACCAGACGGTTTCAATGCGGAATTCTACCAGAATTTCCAAGAAGACCTAATACCTATACTCCTTAAGGTATTTCACAATATAGAAACAGAAGAGTCATTGCCAAATTCCTTTTATGAAGCTACCGTCACTCTGATACCAAAACCACACAAAGACTCAACCAAGAAAGAGAATTACAGGCCAATCTCACTCATGAACATCAACGCAAAAATCCTCAACAAAATACTGGCAAACCGTATCCAAGAACACATTAGAAAAATTATCCATTATGATCAAGTAGGCTTCATCCCAAAGATGCAAGGCTGGTTCAACATACGAAAATCTATCAATGTAATCCATCATATAAATAAACTGAAAGAAAAAAACCATATGATCATTTCATTAGATGCTGAAAAAGCTTTTGACAAAATTCAACGTCCCTTTATGATAAAAGTCTTGGAGAGATTAGGGATACAAGGGTCATACCTAAATATAATAAAAGCTATTTACAGCAAACCGACAGCTAACATCAAAGTAAACGGAGAGAAACTCAAAGCCATCCCACTTAAATCAGGAACACGACAAGGCTGTCCACTCTCTCCATACCTCTTCAATATAGTACTTGAAGTTTTAGCAATAGCAATAAGACAACATAAGGGGATCAAGGGGATTCGAATTGGAAAGGAAGAAGTTAAACTTTCGTTATTTGCAGATGATATGATAGTGTACATAAGCGACCCCAAAAACTCCACCAAAGAACTCCTACAGCTGATAAACACCTTTAGTAATGTGACCGGATACAAGATCAACTCCAAAAAATCAGTTGCCCTCCTATACACAAAAAATATGGAAGCAGAGAGGGAAATCAGAGAAGCATCACCTTTCACGATAGCCACAAACAGCATAAAATATCTCGGGGTAACTCTAACCAAAGAAGTGAAGGATCTATTGACAAGAACTTTAAGACATTGAAGAATGAAATTGAAGAGGATACCAGAAAATGGAAGGATCTCCCTTGCTCTTGGATTGGGAGGATCAACATAGTAAAAATGGCAATCCTACCAAAGGCAATTTATAGATTCAATGCAATCCCCATCAAGATCCCATTAAAATTCTTCACTGATCTTGAAAGCACAATAATCAACTTTATATGGAATAACAAAAAAACCCGGATAGCCAAAACAATCTTATACAATAAAGGTACTTCTGGAGGCATTACCATCCCTGACTTTAAACTCTATTACAGAGCTACAGTAATGAAAACAGTGTGGTATTGGCATAAAAATAGAGGAGTTGACCAATGGAAACGTGTAGAAGACCCGGATCTTAACCCACAAACCTATGAACACCTCATTTTCGATAAAGGTGCTAAAAGTATACAATGGAAAAAAGAAAGCATCTTCAACAAATGGTGCTGGCACAACTGGATGTCAACCTGTAGAAGAATGAAAATTGACCCATACCTATCACCATGCACAAAACTCAAGTCCAAATGGATCAAAGACCTCAATATCAATCTGAACACACTGAACCTGATAGAAGAGAAACTGGGAAGTACCCTACAACAGATGGGCACAGGTGATCACTTCCTACGTATAACCCCAGCAGCACAGTCATTAAGGGCAACATTGAATAAATGGGACCTACTGAATCTGAGAAGCTTCTGTAAAGCAAAAGACACTGTCACTAAGACAAAAAGGCAACCCACTGACTGGGAGAAGTTCTTCACCAACCCCACAACAGACAAAGGTCTGATCTCAAAAATATATAAAGAACTCAAGAAACTAGACTTTAAAATGCTAATTAACCCAATTAAAAAATGGGGCACTGAGCTGAAGAGAGAATTCTCACCAGAAGAAGTTCAAATGGCCAAAAGGCACTTAAGGTCATGCTCAGCCTCCTTAGCGATCAGAGAAATGCAAATCAAAACAACATTGAGATATCATCTTACACCTGTCAGAATGGCTAAGATCAATAACACCAATGATAGCCTTTGTTCGAGAGGTTGTGGAGAAAGGGGTACCCTCATCCATTGCTGGTGGGAATGCAAACTTGTGCAACTGCTTTGGAAAGCAGTGTGGCGGTTTCTCAGGAAATTTGGGATCAACCTACCCATGGACCCAGCAATGCCACTCTTGGGAATATACCCAAGAGATGCCCAATCATATGACAAGGACATTTGTTCAACTATGTTCATAGCAGCATTATTTGTAATAGCCAGAATCTGGAAACAACCTAGATGCCCTTCAATGGAAGAATGGATGAAGAAAGTGTGGAATATATACACATTAGAATACTACTCAGCGGTAAAAAACAATGACTTCTCGAATTTTGCATGCAAATGGATGGAAATAGAAAACACTATCCTGAGTGAGGTAACCCAGACCCAAAAGGATGAACTTGGGATGTACTCACTCATAATTGGTTTCTAGAGACAAATAAAGGTCAGTGAGTCTATAATTTGATATCCTAAAGAAACTAAATAGGAAGGTGAACCCAAAGAAAAACATATAGCTATCCTCCTGGTTATGGGAAGGAGACTAGATTGCCAAGCAAAAAACTGGGATCTTGGGGGTGTGGTGGGAGGGGGGGTAAGGGGAGAAGAGGAGAGAAATGTGAGAAGGGGATGGTGGGGGAACTTGGGAAAACAGGATGATTGGGTTAAAGGAAGGTTGGTTAGGGGAGCAGAGAAGCACACATCTTAATTAAGGGAGCCATCTTAGGGTTGGCAAGAGACTTGGATCTAGAGGGGCTCCCAGGTGCCCAGGGCGATGTCCCCAGTTAGTTCCTGGGGCAGGTGAGGATAGGGAACCTGAAATGACCCTATCCTATAGCCATACTAATGAATATCTTGCATATCACCATGGAAAAAATATAGAAAAAAATCCTCAACAATAACCCCTAAACATAACTATAATTTCTAACCCTTAAACATAACCACAGCCATTAGCCATAAACCTAACTATAACCATTAACCCTAACCATAACCCTAACCATAAACATAACTCTCAAAGATAATCCCTAACCATAACCATAACGATCAACGATAACCCACAATTATAACCATAACCCTAACCGTAACCATGAGCATAACCATAATAACCAACCATAACCTTAACCCCTAACCATAACCCCTAACAAAAACCATAACCATAACAATAACCCAAACCATAACCCCCAATAATAACAATTAACCATAACCATAACCCCTAACCATAATCATAAACCCTAACCATAACCATAACCCTAAACATAACCATTAAACATAGCCATCAACATAACCATAATTATTAAGCATAATTATAACCCAAACCATAACCTTAACACCTAACCCATAACCATAATCATAATCATAAACAATAACCATAACCATAAATTTAGCCATAACCATAACTAATAATCATAACCATAACCATTAACCATAACACTAACCATAAACCCTAACAATAACCATAAACATAACCATTAACCATAACCATAACCATAACCAATAATCATAACCATAAATATAACCATAAACATTACGATGAACCCTAACCAAAACAATTAACCATAATGCCTAATCATAAACATAACCATAAACATAACCACAAACATAACCATAAACATAACCATATCATAACAATTAACCATAACCCCTAATTATAAACATAACCATAACTATAACCAAAGCCCTAACCATAAACTTAATGCTCAACGGTAACCCCTAACTATAAACATAACCATAACGATCAACGATAAACTCTAACCATAAACATTACCATATCCCCAAACCAAAACCATTTACCATAACCATAATCCCTAACCATAACCATAACCATTAACCATAAACATAACCATAACGAAAACCAAAACCATTAACCATTACCATAAACCTTAAAACGTATCCATAACCATTAACCACAGCCCTAGCTATAGCCTTTAACCCTAACCATAACCATAACCCTCAACCATAACCCCTAACCATAAACCTAAACATAACTATAACGATCAACGATTACTCATAACCATAAACATTACCATTACCCCTAACAATAAACATTAACCATAAACATAAGCATAACCATAACCATTAACCATAATGAAAATCATAATGATAATCATAACCATAACCAAAACCATAACCATTAAACATTAACCATAACCATAATCTTAAACCTAACCCCTAACACATAACCATAACCATGCCCATTAATACTAACCATAACACTAACCATATTTCTAACCATAACTATTAACCATAACCATAAACATAATGCTCAACGGTAACATCTAACCATAAACATAAGCATAGCCATTATGATCAACGATAAGCCCTAACATTACAATAACCACTAACTATAATCATTAACCATAACCATAACCCCTAACCATAACCATTAACCATTGACCATAACCATAACCCTAACCATAATCATAACCATTAACCATAACAAAACCATAACCATAACCATCACCATAACAATTAACCTTAACCATAACTATAATCATTAACCATAAAAATAACCATAGCCTTTAACCATAACCATAACTCTAATCATAATCATAATGCTCAATGATAACCTCTAACCATAAATATAACCATAACGATCAACAATAACCCCTCACCATAAACATTACCATAAACGCTAAACATAACCAGTAACAATAACCATAACCATAACCCCTAACCCTAACCATAACTCCAACCGTAACCATTACCATAAACATTACCCATAACCATGATCCTAACCATAACCATTAACCATAAATATTATCATAACCCTAACCATAACCATAACTTTCAACGATAACCCCTAAACATAAACATAACCATAACCATAATAATCAATGATAACACCTAACCATAACCATAACAATTAACCATACCATAACTGTTGAAAGAGGGGCAGCCAGACTGTGTCCCCGGCACCCGGCCGCCCACATGGCTTAGCTTATGCCCTGAAATAATTACACAGAAACTGTATTCTTTTAAACACTGCCTGGCCCATTAGTTCCAGCCTCTTATTGGCTAGCTCTTGCACCTGGACTAGCCCATTTCTGATAATCTGTGTAGCACCCCAAGGTGTGCTTACCAGGGAGATTCTAGCCTGTGTCTGTCTGGAATGGGGACATCATGGCGACTCCTGACTCAGCTTCCTTCTCTCAGAATCCTGTTCTGTTTACTCCACCCACGTAAGGGTTGGCCTATCAATGAGCTCAGGCAGTTTCTTTATTAATAAGAAATCACTCCCACATCACATAACCATTAAACATAACAATAACCATAACCCCTAACCATAACCATAACCATATTCATAACACCCAACCATAACCATAACCATGAGCATAACATTTAACCATAACCATCAGCACAACCATAACAATTAAAAATAAATATAATCATAACCCGAACCATAATCATAACCCCAAATGATAACCCCTAACCATAAACATAACCATAATCATTACAATCAATAATAACCCCTAACCAAAAACATAAACATTAACCATATTCATAACATAACAATTTACCATAACCATTACCCTAACCATAAACATAACCCCTAAACAGTAACCATAACAATAACCATTAAACTTAACCCTAATGATAATCACTAACCATAATCATAAACATTATTCATAACCATAACCATAAGACCTAACCATAGCCATTACCCCTAATCATAACCATAGCCATAACCCTAACTATAACCATAATTATAAGCATAACACCTATAAGTAACCCCTGACCATAACCATAACCATTAACCATAATCATAATCCTAACACTAACCATAAACACAACCATAATCATAATCACCAACCATAAACTTAACACGTAACCATAAACCCTAAAAAACCATAACCATAACAAAAACCCAAACCATAACACCTAACCATAATCATAACCCCTAAACATAACCATAACCATAACTGTTAACCATTTCCATCACCATAACAATAAACATTAACCATAACCCTAACCATAACAATAACCTCTAACCCGTAACCATAACCAAAACTTTTAACAGTAACCCTAACCTTAACCATTAACCCAAACCATAACCCTAACCATACTTCTAACCATAACCACAAACCATAAGCATAACGCTCAAAGATAACCCCTAACCATAACCATAACCCCTAACCCGTAAACATAACCACAAGCATTAGGCATAACCCTTACTATAACCATTAAACCTAAACATAACCATTAAACCTAAACATAACCCTAACTCTAAACATAACCCTCAAAGATAATCCCTTACCATAACCATATGATCAACGATAACCCGCAAACATAACAATAACCAAAACCCTAAATGTAACCATGAGCATACCATAATAACCATCCATAACCTTAACCCCTAACCATAAGACCTAACAAAAACCATAACCATAATAAAAACCCAAATCATAACCATTAACCATAACCATAACCCCTAACCATAACCATAACCCTAAACATAATTGTTAACCAAAACCATCAATATAACCATAACTATTAACCATAACTATAACCCTAACCATAACCATAACCCCTAACCTATAACCATAACAATAACCATAAACCCTAACAATAACTGTAACCATAATTTTAACCATATCCATAACAGTTAACCATAACCATTAACCTTGACCCTTACCATAACCCCTAACAATAACTATAAACATAACCATTAACCATAACCATTAATCATAACCATAAATATAACCATAAATATTACGATGACCCCTAAACAAAACAATTAACCATAACAATAATGCCTAATCATAAACATAACCATAAACATAACCATAAACCTAACCATAACAATAAACCCTAATCATAAACATAACCATAACTATAACCATAACCCTAACCATAAACGTAATGCTAAATGGTAACCCCTAACGATAACCATAACTATAACAATCAACGATAACCTATAACCATAAACATTACCATATCCCCTAACCATACCATCTACAATAACCATAATCCCTAACCATAACCATTAACCATAAACATAACCATATGCAAAACCAAATCCATTAATCATAACCATAAACCCTAACACGTAACCATAACCATAATCATTAACCATAGCACTAGCTATAACCTTTAACCCTAACCATAACCCTCAACCTTAACCCCTAACCATAAACCTAAACATAACCATAACGATCAACGATAACCCCTAACCGTAAACATTACCATTACCCCTAAAAATAACCATTAACCATTACCAGAAACATAACCATAAACCTAACCATAACCGTAATCATAACAATTAACCATAACCATAACCCCTAATCATAAACATAACGATAACTATAAGCATAACCGTAGCCATAAACATAATGCTCAACGGTAATGCCTAACCATAAACATAACCATAACGATCAACGATAACCCCTAACCATAAACATTACCATAACCCCTAACCAAAAACCATTTACCATAACCATAATCCCTAACCATAACGATTACCATTAACCATAAACATAACCATAACAAAAATCATTAACCATAACCATAAAACCTAACACGTAACTATAACCATTAACCATAGCACTAGTTATAACCTTTAACCCTAATCATAACCCTTAAAATTACCATGACCATCAACCATAATGCCAACCATAAACCTAAACATAACCATAACGATCAACGATAACCACTAACCAGAAACATTACCATAACCCCTAACAATATCCATTAACATAACCATAAATATAACACTAACAATAACAATAACCATAAATATTAACCATAACGATAACCATAACCATAACACTAACCATAACCATTAACCATAACAATAACATTTACCCTAAACACTAACCAGTAACCATAACCATTAACCATAACCCTAACCATAATTCTAACCATAACCATTAATCATAACTATAACCATAACAGTAACCATAACAATCAATGATAACACCTAACCATAAAAATTACCATAACCCCTAAACATAACCATTAACCATAACAATAACCCTAACCATAACCTCCAACCATAACCACAACCATAAACCTAACCATAACCATTAGCCATAACAATAACGATAACCATAATTCTAAAACTAACAATAACCATTAACCATAACACTAACCATAAACATATCCCCTAACTTGAAAGCATAAACATAACCATTATTCATAACCCTAACCATAACCTTAACCCTAACCATAAACCTAACCATAGCAATAACCCTCAATGATAACCCCTAACCATAAACATATCCATACCCATAACGATCAACGATAACCTCTAACCATAAACATTACAATAACCACTAACCATAACCGTTAGCCATAACCATAAACATAACACTAACAATAACAATAACCATAAATATTAACCATAACGATAACCATAACACTAACCATAACCATTAACCATAACAATAACATTTACCCTAAACACTAACCAGTAACCATAACCCTAACCATAATTCTAACCATAACCATTAATCATAACTATAACCATAACAGTAACCATAACCCTCAATGATAACACCTAACCATAAAAATTACCATAACCCCTAAACATAACCATTAACCATAACAATAACATTAACCATAACCCCCAACCATAACCACAACCATAAACCTAACCATAACCATTAGCCATAACAATAACGATAACCATAACTCTAAAACTAACAATAACCATTAACCATAACACTAACCATAAACATATCCCCTAACTTGAAAGCATAAACATAACCATTATCCATAACCCTAACCATAACCTTAACCCTAACCATAAACCTAACCATAGCAATAACCCTCAATGATAACCCCTAACCATAAACATAACCATACCCATAACGATCAATGATAACCTCTAACCATAAACATTACAATAACCCCTAACAATAACCGTTAGCCATAACAATAACCATAACCATAACCCCCAACCATAACCATTACCATAAACAGGACCCTAACCATAACCATAACTATAACAATTAACCATAACCATAACCAATACCATTATCCATAATCATAAACCCTAAACCATAACCATCAACCATAGACCTAGCTATAACCATTTACCCTAAACATTACCATCACCATAACCAAAACCCTCAACCAAAACCCTTAAACATAAACATACCCATAACCATAATGATCAACAATAACCCCTAACCATAAACATTACCATAACCCCAAACCATAACCATTAACCATAACTATAACGAAAACCCCTAACCCGTAATCATAACTTTATCCATTAAGCCTAACCATAACCCTAACCATAACCCTCTTCGATAACCCCTAAACATAAACATAACCTTGACCACTACGATCAACTATAAGCCATAACCATTAACATTACCATAAACTCTAACCATAACAATAAACCATAACCATAAACATAACCCTTAATGAAAACCATAACGATAACCATTAAAAATAAACATAACCATAATGATAACCAAAACTATTAAACATAACCATAAACCATAACCCATAACCATTAACCATAGCCCTAGCTAAAACCATAACCCTAACCCTAACCCATACCATAACCATTAACTATAACGATAACCATTAACCATAACCATAACACCTAACGATAACCATAACACTAACCCTAACCATAACCATAACTTTAACGATAAACATAACACTTAACCATAAAAATAAACATAACCATATCATTATCAATAACCTGTAACCATAAACATAAACATTTACCATAGCACAATCTATAAACTTTAACCCTGGCAATAAACCTGGCCATAACCATAACCCTCAACCATAACCATGCCATGAACATAAACATAACCATTAACCATAACCATAGCAATAAACATTACCATAACACCTAAATATAAACATTTACCATAACCATAACCCCTAACCATAACCATAACCAATACCAAAACAATTAACCATAACCATAACCATTAACCATAACAATAACCTTAACCATACCATAACCCTAACCATAATCATAACCTCTAACAACAAACATAACCATAAAATAAACCAAACCATCAACCCTAACCATACCATAACCCTCAACTATAACCTCTAACCATAAACATAACCATAACAATCAATGAAAATTCCTTACCATAAACAATACCCAAACGCCAAACCATAGCCATTTACCATAACCATAACCACTAAACATAACCATAACTGTAAACATAACCATTAACCATAAGCATAACAAATAACCCATTAATATACACCCTAACCATAACCATAATCATTACCCCTAACCGTAACCATTAAAAATAAAGCAAACTATAACCATTACCCTAAACATAATCGCAACCATAACCATAATCATCAACAATAACACCTAACCATAAACATAACCATAATGATCATAGATAACTCCTAACCATAAACATTACAAAAACCCTTGACCATAAAAATTAACCATAACCATAACCCATAACCATAACCATGACTATAATCATAACCATAACCATAACTGTTAACCATGACCATAATCAAAACCATAACCATAACAATTAACCATAACCATAACCGCTAACCATAACCATAAACCATATCCATAAACAGAACCCTTAACCATAACCATCACAATAACCATAACCTTTAAACATAACGATAACCCTAAGCATAACCATAACCCCTATCCTGTGACCATAACCATAACTTTTAACCATAACCCTAACAATAACCATTAACTCTAACCATAACCCTAACCATAATCCTATCCATAATCATTAACCATAAATATAATCATAACCCTCACCATAATCATAATGCTCAACTATAACTCCTAATAATAAACATAACCATAACCATAACAATCAATGAAAACACCTAGCAATAAACATTCCCGTAACCTCTAATCATAACCATTAACCATAACAATAACCATAAGCATTACCCCTAATCATATCCATAACCATAACCATATAACCCTAAATATAAACATAACCCCTAACAATAACAATAACCATTAATCATAACCATAACCCTAACTATAACCATAACCCTAACCGAAACCATAAGCATAAACATTAAACATAACCATAACAAAAATCATAACCATAACCATTAACTACAAGCATAATCCAAAATATAACCATAACCCCTAACCCGTTACCATAACCACAAACATTAGCCATAACCCTATCCCATAACCATTTACCGTAACCATAAAAATAACAATTAACATAACGCTCAATGATAACCCTACCATAAATATAACCATAACCATTAACCCTAACTATAACCATAACCCTAACTATTACCAAAACCACTAACCCGTAAACATAACCATATCCATTAAGCATAACTTTATCACCAAACATATCCTGAACGCCAAATCATAACCCCTAAGGAAAACCATAACCAAAACAATAAACCAAACCATAACCCTAACCATAATCATAACGCCCCACCATCACCCCTTCCCCGTCGGACTCGGACTCAAACTCGGGAGGGCATGTGTGCGAGCGAGGGCCTGTGTGTGGGCTGGCATGCAGGAGTGCAGGCCAGTGTTGCAGAAGCAGTAGGCTCTTGGGCACGACAGCGACAACACACCTCTGTCTACGGCCATACCACCCTGAACGCGCCCGATCTTGTCTGATCTCGGAAGCTAAGCAGGGTCGGGCCTGGTTAGTACTTGGATGGGAGACCGCCTGGGAATACCGGGTGCTGTAGGCTTTTTTATTTTTTTCTCCTCTTTAGCCCCCTTGTGGTTTTCGCGACCACGGGCCGAGGGCCAGCACGGACCAGGACACCATCAGGACAATCCGCACCCCGGAGAGACGGCGAACCTCTCACAAGGTTCCAAATCCACCCACCGCTCAGAGCCCTCAGGCACGCAGGAAACCCACCCACTAGGAGAAACATCTGAGAGGGGAAGGAATGCCGGGACCACTGAAGGAAGTTAAGACTCACTCGCTGCGTGGGTGGGTGTCAAGGGTGGGAGCTGGATGGCCACATGCATGAGGGGAGAAGGGCGAGGGGCGAGGGACGAAGGGTGAGATGCGAGATGCGAGGGGCGCCTGGCATCTCAACCTTGCACAGCACAACACTGTGCATGTATTGAGGAAAAGTTCGCCACGCATCCTCCACACAACCCTGAGCTTTGCCTGAGCCTATCTGGGCACCTCCGCCGCGAACTCCTCATGCCACCCAATGCCACCACACCGCAGGCCCAACCAGCCCCACCATCATCCCTACCCCGTCGGACTCAGACTCGGACTCGGTCTCGGACTCGGGAGGGCGTGTGTGTGTGTGTGGGCTGGCGTGTAGGAGTGCAGGCAGGCCGGTTTTACAGCAGCAGCAGGCTCTTGGGCACGACAGCGACAACACACCTCCAATTATGGCCATACCACCCTGAACGCGCCCGATCTCGTCTGATCTCGGAAGCTAAGCAGGGTCGGGCCTGGTTAGTACTTGGATGGGAGACCGCCTGGGAATACCAGGTGCTGCAGGCTTTTTTTTCCTCTTTCGCCCCCTTGTGGCCTTCGCAACCGCAGGCCGAGGGCCAGCCTGGACCAGGACACCATCAGGACAATCCGCACCCCGGACAGACAGCGCACCTCTCACAGGGTTCCAAATCCACCCACCGCTCAGAGCCTTCAGGCACGCAGGAAACCCACCCACGAGGGGAAACACCCGAGTGGGGAAGGAAATGCCAGGACCACTGAAGGAAGTTAAGACTCACTCGCTGCGCGGGGTGGGTGTCACGGGTGGCAGCTGGACGGCTACTGGCATGCCCTCGGGAGCCGGAGCGAGCGGCGAAGGGCGAGGGGCGAGATACGAGGGGCGCCTGGCATCGCAGCCCCGCACAGCACAACACTGTGTATATATTCAGGAGGAGATCGCCACGCCCCCTCCACGCAATGCACCCGGTGGACGCGGTCTAAGAGCGAGCAGGCTCCACACATCCACTCCCAGGGATGAGGATGGGGTGTGCGCCCGCCTGCGTGCATGTGTGCCTGCTTGCCAGTGTGTAATGTGCAATGTGCGTGCTTGTGTGAGAAGCCCTATGTGGGTGCACATGTGTTCGTGTAGGCCACATTAGGCACCTTTGTTTGTGTGTGTTGTGCGTGCATGCTTGTGCGTGCCTATGTGTGTCTGGGGTTTTGCCTGCTTTTGTCTCTTTGGGCTTGGGAGAGTGCGCTCTTGCATGAGTGTGTGTATGGGTGTGTGTGTGTGTGTGTGTGCTGTGTGGATGTGTGTCTGGGTGTCCACCTGCTTGCGTGTCTGTCTGTAGGCTAGAATCGCGTGCGTCCATACACGCGTGCTTGACTGTGTTTCTGCGTGCGCGAGTGTGTGTGTATGCTTGTGTGCAGGCCCGAGTGCCTACGGGCATGCGCGCGTGCACGAGGGGCAGCACCCATGCACCGGTGCCCTCTAGGGCTAGCTCGACTGGTGGGCTTGTCCCCGGTGGGATGGGATGCCAGATATCAACAGTTGGTTGCCTCCTGAACCCAACCTGAGAGGCCAAGGCCTGGGCGCAGGGATGGAATCTGTGAGCTGGAGGCCAACCACAGAGGTCCAAGATGGGCATGGAGTCAAGAACCTGGACGATCAGGCGCGGTTCCCCTAAGCCCTCCGGTGGAATACTCTATCTATCTGTCTGTCTGTCTATCTATCTATCTATCTATCTATCTATCTATCTATCCATCCATCTCCCAGAGCCAAACCGAGAGGTCTGTGCTGTGCTTTGCTGCTTTGCTGTGGGTATCAGATGCCAGCCAACAACATCCTTATGACAGTCCAGGCTCAGTTCTGGCCCGGGAACTGCCCCCGCACCCACTGTACACGAGCAGAGAGTGCCAAGACCCAAGTTCCAAGTTCTCTCGGACCCAAAGGTCAGCCCAGGAGCATCTTCCACGCTGGACAGACTGCCTTTCTCTCTTCTTCCCGATGCACAGGGCGGGCATGCCGCCCACTTCACGGGGAGGCATCTTCAATGGGGGACTGGAAGGCCCCGCTGGCTGGCGATAGGGGATAGGGGTGGGACTGGGGGTGGGGTGGACATGGGGCAGAACTGGAATCTTGGGAGCTGGCATTCCAAGTTCCAAAGAGAGAACCAAGGTTTCTCCGGACGGCGAGAAAGCTCACGCGCGCGCACAGACACACAGTCTCTCTATCCCAATCTCAGGCTTTCTAGATTCTCCAGGAGGAGGGGGTTACTCTGGGGAGCGGAGGAAGAGGAGCAGGAGGAGGTGGAGGGGGCAGGTAGGGGAAGAGGTGGAGGAAGAAGAGGATTAGGAGGAAACTACAGTTCCGTGATGATGAGAGACTAGCGCCTAGCCACTACCAGACCCGTCGAGGCACCACTGTAGGTAGGGCACCAGCAAGACAGTGTCTACCCCTGTCTGGAAGGATGCCCCAAGCGATCCGACTGCTTTGCCTGAGCCTATCTGGGCACGTCCCCCGCGAAGTCCTCATGCTACCCCATGCCACCCCACGCCAGTCTCACCCCTTCCCGGGCACCGCCCATCTCCCCGGACCCAACCCCAGTGCCTCCACCAGAGGGGGGGGACACAAGTGGCAACAGTCCCCAGGTGGAGGGAGAGTCGGGGTCCAAAGCCGACCCCTGCCCTGGAAAGCCCTGAGGCCCTGTCGAAGCCGACACCCATGGATTCTCCACCGAGGGAGGCCGAGGGCGGGCAAGAGAGGAGCCAGCTTGTGGGCCAAGAAACTTGCCATGGGCACGGTTGGGGTGCGATGAGGGTGCCCGATGAGGAACGGGAGACAAGGTCGGTGGGTAGGGCTGTCTGGCGACTGCTGCTGGCCCTGGAGCCCTGCTCCGAGCCCGAGAAGAGGCGGCCTAGCTAGCAGGCTGGCTGGCGGGCGTGTTGCAGGGTCTCGTCCGTCGTTCCTCCTTCCGTCCGTCTGTCCGCCCTTCAGTCCTTCGGGCGTGGGGACGTGGGGACGTGGGGGCGTGTGTGCGGGCTGGCGTGCAGGAGCGCAGGCCAGTGTTGCAGCAGCAGTAGGCTCTTGGGCAGGACAGCGACAACGCGTCTCCGTCTGTGGCCATGCCACCCTGAAGGCGCCCGATCTTGTCTGATCTCGGAAGCTAAGCAGGGTCGGGCCTGGTTAGTACTTGGATGGGAGACCGCTTGGGAATACCGGGTGCTGTAGGCTTTTTTATTTTTTTCTCCTCTTTCACCCCTTTGTGGCCTTAGCGACCGCGGGCCTAGGGCCAGCCCGGACAAGGTCACAACCAGGACAAACCGCACCCCAGAGAGAAGGCGCACCTCTCACAAGGTTCCAAATCCACCCACCGCTCAGAGCCTTCAGGCACGAGGAGAAACATCCGAGTGGGGAAGGAATGCCGGGACCACTGAAGGAAGTTAAGACTCACTCGCTGCGCGGAGTGGGTGTCAAGGGTGGGAGCTGGACGGCCACTGGCATGGCAGGCAAAGGGCGAGGGGCGAGATGCGAGGGGCGCCTGGCATCTCAACCCCGCACAGTACAACACTGTGCATGTATTGAGGAAAAGTTCGCCACGCATCCTCCACGCAACCCTGAGCTTTGCCTGAGCCTATCTGGGCACCTCCGCCGCGAACTCCTCATGCCACCCAATGCCACCACACCCCAGCCCCAACCAGCCCCACCATCACCCCTACCCCGTCGGACTCAGACTAGGACTCGGTCTCGGACTCGGGAGGGCGTGTGTGTGTGCGTGGGCTGGCATGCAGGAGTGCAGGCAGGCCGGTTTTACAGCAGCAGTAGTCTCTTGGGCACGACAGCGACAACACACCTCCATCTACGGCCATACCACCCTGAACGCGCCCGATCTCGTCTGATCTTGGAAGCTAAGCAGGGTAGGGCCTGGTTAGTACTTGGATGGGAGACCGCCTGAGAATACCGGGTGCTGTAGGCTTTTTTTTCCTCTTTCGCCCCTTGTGGCCTTCGCGACCGCGGGGCTGAGGGCCAGCCTGGACCAGGACACCATCAGGACAATCCGCACCCCGGAGAGACTGCGCACCTCTCACAGGGTTCCAAATCCACCCACCGCTCAGAGCCTTCAGTCACGCAGGAAACCCACCCACGAGGGGAAACACCCGAGTGGAGAATGAAATGCCAGGACCACTGAAGGAAGTTAAGACTCACTCGCTGCGCGGGGTGGGTGTCACGGGTGGGAGCTGGACGGCTACTGGCATGTCCTCCGGAGCTGGAGCGAGCGGCGAAGGGCGAGGGGCGAGATGCGAGGGGCGCCTGGCATCGCAGCCCCGCACAGCACAACACTGTGTATATATTCAGGAAGAGATCGCCACACCCCTTCCACGCAATGCACCCGGTGTATGCGGTCTAAGAGCAAGCAGGCTCCACACATCCACTCCCAGGGATGGGGATGGGGTGTGCGCCCGCCTGCGTGCATGTGTGCCTGCTTGCCTGTGTGTAATGTGCAATGTGCATGCTTGTGTGAGAAGCCCTATGTGGGTGCACGTGTGTTTGTATAGGCCACATTAGGCACCTTTGTGTTTGTGTGTGTGTTGTGCATGCATGCTTGTGCGTGCGTATGTGTGTCTGGGGTTTTGCCTGCTTTTGTCTCTTTGTGCTCGGGAGTGTGTGCGTTCTTGCATGAGTGTGTGTATGGGTGTGTGTGTGTGTGTGCTGTGTGGATGTGCCTCTGGATGTCCACCTGCTTGCGTGTCTGTCTGTAGGCTCCGATCGCGTGCGTGTGTGCGTACACGCGTGCTTGACTGTGTTTCTGCATGCGCGAGTGTGTGTGTATGCTTGTGTGCAGGCCCGAGTACCTACGGGCATGCGCGCGTGCACGAGGGGCAGCGCCCATGCACCGGTGCCCTCTAGGGCTAGCTCGACTGGTGGGGTTGTCCACGGTGGGATGGGATGCCATATATCAACAGTTGGTTGCCTCCTGAACCCAACCTGAGAGGCCAAGGCCTGGGCACAGGGATGGAATCTGTGAGCTGGAGGCCAACCACCGAGGTCCAAGATGGCCATGGAATCAAGAAGCTGGACGCTCAGGCACGGTTCCCCTAAGCCCTCCGGTGGAATACTCTATCTGTCTATCTATCTATCTATCTATCTATCTATCTATCTATCTATCTATCTATCTATCTATCCATCTCCCAGAGCCAAGCCGAGAGGTCTGTGCTTTGCTTTGCTGCTTTGCTGTGGGTTTCAGATGCCAGCCAACAACATCCTTATGACAGTCCAGGCTCAGTTCTGGCCCGGGAACTGCCCCCGCCCCCACGTCCACGAGCAGAGAGTGCCAAGACCCAAGTTCCAAGTTCTTTCGGACCCACCGGTCAGCCCAGGAGCATCTTCCACGCTGGACAGCCTGCCTTTCTCTCTTCTCCCCGATGCGCAGGACGGGCGTGCCGCCCACTAGGCGGGGAGGCATCTTTAATGGAGGACTGGAAGGCCCCGCCTGCTGGCAATAGGGGATAGGGGTGGGACTGGGGGTGGGGTGGACATGGGGCAGAACTGGAATCTTGGGAGCTGGCATTCCAAGTTCCAAAGAGAGAACCAAGGTTTCTCCGGACGGCGAGAAAGCACACGCGCGCGCATAGGCACACAGTCTCTCTAACCCAATCCCAGGCTTTCTAGATTCTCCAGGAGGAGGGGGTTACTCTGGGGAGCTGAGGAAGAGGAGCAGGAGGAGGTGGAGAGGGCAGGTAGGGGAAGAGGTGGAGGAAGAAGAGGATTAGGAGGAAACTACAGTTCCCCGATGATGAGAGACTAGCGCCTAGCCACTACCAGACCCGTCGAGGCACCACCATAGGTAGGGCAACAGCAAGACAGTGTCTACCCCTGTCTGGAACGATGCCCCAAGAGATCCGATCGCTTTGCCTGAGCCTTTCTGGGCACATCCCCCGCGAACTCCTCATGCCACCCCATGCCACCCCACTCCAGTCTCACCCCTTCCTGTGTGCCGCCCATTTCTCCGGACCCAACCCCCGTGCCTCCACCAGAGGGGGGGACACAAGTGGCCCGCGGGATGACAGAGGCAAGGAGCTGGCTGGCTACCTGGCAACAGTCCCCAGGTGGAGGGAGAGTCGGGGTCCAAAGCCGACCCATGCCCTGGAAAGCCCTGAGGCCCTGTCGAAGCCGAAACCTGTGGATTCTCCACCGAGGGAGGCTGAGGGCGGGCAAGGGAGGAGCCAGCTTGTGGGCCAAGAAACCTGCCATGGGCACGGTTGGGGCACGATGAGGGTGCCCGATGAGGAACAGGAGACAAGGTCGGTGGGTAGGGCTGGCTGGCGACTGCTGCCCGCCCTGGAGCCCGGCTCCGAGCCCATGAAGAGGCGGCCTAGCTGGCAGGCTGGATGGCGGGCTTGTTGGAGGGTCTCTTCCGTCGGTCCGTCCGTCTGTCCGTCTGCCCTTCAGTCCTTTGGGCGTGAGGGCGTGGGAACGTGGGGGCGTGTGTGCGGGCTGGCGAGCAGGAGCGCAGGCCAGTGTTGCAGCAGCAGTAGGCTCTTGGGCAGGACAGCGACAACGCGTCTCCGTCTGTTGCCATGCCACCCTGAACGCGCCCGATCTTGTCTGATCTTGGAAGCTAAGCATGGTCGGGCCTGTTTAGTACTTGGATGGGAGACTGCCTGGGAATACCGGGTGCTGTAGGCTTTTTTATTTTTTTCTCCTCTTTCACCCCCTTGTGGCCTTAGCGACCGCGGGCCTAGGGCCAGCCCGGACCAGGTCACCACCAGGACAAACCGCACCCCGGAGAGAAGGCGCACCTCTCACAAGGGTCCAACCGCTCAGAGCCTTCAGGCACGAGGAGAAACATCCGAGTGGGGAAGGAATGCCGGGACCACTGAAGGAAGACTCACTCGCTGGGCGGGGTGGGTGTCAAGGGTGGGAGCTGGACGGCCACTGGCATGGGTTGCAAAGGGCGAGGGGCGAGATGTGAGGGGCGCCTGGCATCTCAACCCCGCACAGCACAACACCGTGCTTGTATTGAGATAAATTCGCCACGCATCCTCCACGCAACCCTGAGCTTTGCCTGAGCCTATCTGGGCACCTCCGCCGCGAACTCTTCATGCCACCCAATGCCACCACACCCTAGCCCCAACCAGCCCCACCATCACCCCTACCCCGTTGGACTCAGACTCGAACTCGGTCTTGGACTCGGGAGGGCGTGTGTGTGTGCAGGCTGGCATGCAGGAGTGCAGGCAGGCCGGTTTTACAGCAGCAGTAGTCTCTTGGGCACGACAGCGACAACACACCTCCGTCTATGGCCATACCACCCTTAACGCGCCCGATCTCGTCTGATCTCGGAAGCTAAGCAGGGTCGGGCCTGGTTATTACTCGGATGGGTGACAGCTTGGGAATACCGGGTGCTGTAGGCTTTTTTTCCTCCTCTTTCACCCACCTGTGGCTTTCACGATCGTGGGCTGAGGGCCAGCCTGGACAAGGACACCACCAGGACAATCCACACCCCGGAGAGATGGCGCACCTCTCACAAGGTTCCAAATCCACCCACCGCTCAGTGCCCTCAGGCACGCAGAAAACCAACCCACGAGGGGAAACATCCGAGTGGGGAAGGAAATGCCAGGACCACTGAAGGAAGGTTAAGACTCACTCTCTGCGCGGGGTGGGTGTCATGGTTGGGAGCTGGACGGCTACTGGCATGCCCTCGGGAGCCGGAGCGAGCTGCGAAGGGCGAGGGCCGAGTGCCGAGATGGGCCTGGCATCGCAGCCCCGCACAGCACAACACTGTGTATATATTCAGGAAGAGAACGCCACGCCCCCTCCACGCAATGCACCCAGTGGACGCGGTCTAAGAGCAAGCAGGCTCCACACATCCACTCCCAGGAATGGGGATGGGGTGTGCACCCGCCTGCGTGCATGTGTGCCTGCTTGCCTGTGTGTAATGTGCAATGTGCGTGCTTGTGTGAGAAGCCCCATGTGGGTGCACGTGTGTTTGTATAGGCCACATTAGGCACCTTTGTGTTTGTGTGTGTGTTGTGCGTGCATGCTTGTGCGTGCGTATGTGTGTCTGGGGTTTTGCCTGCTTTTGTCTCTTTGGGCTAGGGAATGTGTGCGTTCTTGCATGAGTGTTTGTGTGCTGTGTGGAATTGTGTCTGGGTGTCCACCTGCTTGCGTGTCTGTCTGTAGGCTCCGATCGCGTGCGTGCATACACGCGTGCTTGAGTGTGTTTCTGCATGCGCGAGTGTGTGTGTATGCTTGTGTGCAGGCCCGAGTGCCTACGGGCATGCGTGCGTGCACGAGGGGCAGCGCCCATGCACTGGTGCCCTGTAGGGCTCGCTCGACTGGTGGGCTTGTCCCCGGTGGGATGGGATGCCAGATATCAACAGTTGGTTGCCTCCTGAACCCAACCTGAGAGGCCAAGGCCTGGGCGCAGGGATGGAATCTGTGAGCTGGAGGCCAACCACCGAGGTCCAAGATGGGCATGTAGTCAAGAAGCTGGACGCTCAGGCGCGGTTCCCCTAAGCCCTCCGGTGGAAAACCCTATCTATCTATCTATCTATCTATCTATCTATCTATCTATCTATCTATCTCCCAGAGCCAAGCCGAGAGGTCTGTGCTGTGCTTTGCTGCTTTGCTGTGGGTTTCAGATGCCAGCCAACAACATCCTTATGACAGTCCAGGCTGAGTTCTGGCCCGGGACCTGCCCCTGCACCCACCGTCCATGAGCAGAGAGAGCCAAGACCCAAGTTCCAAGTTCCCTCGGCCCCACCGGTCGGCCCAGGATTATCTTCCACGCCAGACAGCCTGTCTTTCTGTCTTCTCCCCGATGCGCAGGGCGGGCGTGCCGCCCACTTCGCGGGGAGGCATCTTCAATGGGGTACTGGATGGCCCCGCTGGCTGGCTATAGGGGATAGGGGTGGGACTGGGGGTGAGGGTGGACATGGGGCAGAACTGGAATCTTGGGAGCTGGCATTCCAAGTTCCAAAGAGAGAACCAAGGTTTCTCCGACAGCGAGAAAGCACATGAGCGCGCACAGGCACACAGTCTCTCTAACTCAATCTCAGGCTTTCTAGATTCTCCAGGAGTGGGGTTACTCTGGGGAGCGGAGGAAGAGGAGCAGGAGCAGCAGGAGGAGGAGGGGGCAGGTAGGGGAAGAGGTGGAGGAAGAGGAGGATTCGGAGCAAACTACAGTTCCCCGATGATGAGAGACTAGCGCCTAGCCACTACCAGACTTGTCGAGGCACCACTGTAGGTAGGGCACCAGCAAGACAGTGTCTACCCCTGTCTGGAAGGATGCCCTCAGCGATCCGACCGCTTTGCCTGAGCCTATCTATCTGGGCACCTCACCCGCGAACTCCTCATGACACCCCATGCCACCCCACCCCAGTCTCACCCCTTCCCGGGTGACCCCCATCTCCCCGGACCCAACCCCTGTACCTGGTAAGCCCTGAGGCCCTGTCGAAGCCGACACCCGTGGATTCCCCATGGAGGGAGGCAGAGGGCGGGCAAGAGAGGAGCCAGCTTGTGGGCCAACAAACCTGCCATGGGCACGGTTGTGGCGCGATGAGTGTGCCCGATGAGGAACGGGAGACAAGGTCGGTGGGTAGGGCTGGCTGGCGACTGCTGCCAGCCCAGGAGCCAGGCTCCGAGCCCGAGAAGAGGCGGCCTAGCTGGCAGGCTGGCTGGCGGGCGGGATGGAGGGTCTCGTCCTTCGGTCCGTCCATCCGTCCGCCCTTCTGTCCTTCGGGCGCAGACCAGTGTTGCAGCAGCAGTAGGCTCTTGGGCACGACAGCGACAACACGCCACCGTCTACGGCCATACCACCCTGAACGCGCCCGATCTCGTCTGATCTCGGAAGCTAAGCAGGGTCGGGCCTGGTTAGTACTTCGATGGGAGACAGCCTGGGAATACTGGGTGCTGTAGGCTTTTTTTCCCCTCCTCTTTCGCCCCCTTGTGGCCTTCGTGACCACGCACCACACACCTCTCACAAGGTTCCAAATCCACCCACCGCTCAGAGCCCTCAGGCACGCAAGAAACCCACCCATGATGAGAAACATCCGAGTGGGGAAGGAATGCCGGGACCACTGAAGGAAGTTAAGACTTACTCGCTGCGCGGGGTGGGTGTCACGATTGGGAGCTGGACGGCCACTGGCATGAGGGGCGGAGGGGGAGGGACTAGGGGCGAGATGCAAGGGGGCGCCTGGCATCTCAACCCCGCACAGCACAACACTGTGCATGTATGGAAGAAAAGTTCGCCACGCATCCTCCACACAACCCTGAGCTATGCCTGAGCCTATCTTGGCACCTCCGCCGCCAACTCTTCATGCCACCCAATGCCACCACACCCTAGCCCCAACCAGCCCCACCATCACCCCTACCCCGTTGGACTCAGACTCGAACTCGGTCTTGGACTCGGGAGGGCATGTGTGTGTGCAGGCTGGCATGCAGGAGTGCAGGCCAGTGTTGCAGTAGCAGTAGGCTCTTGGGCACGACAGCGACAACACACCTCCTTCTATGGCCATACAACCCTTAACGCGCCCGATCTCGTCTGATCTCGGAAGCTAAGCAGGGTCGGGCCTGGTTAGTACTCGGATGGGTGACAGCTTGGGAATACCGGGTGCTGTAGGCTTTTTTTTCCTCCTCTTTCACCCCCCTGTGGCTTTCACGATTGTGGGCTGAGGGCCAGCCCGGACAAGGACACCACCAGGACAATCCACACCCCGGAGAGATGGCGCACCTCTCACAAGGTTCCAAATCCACCCACCGCTCAGTGCCCTCAGGCACGCAGAAAACCAACCCACGAGGGGAAACACCGAGTGGGGAAGGAAATGCCAGGACCACTGAAGGAAGGTTAAGACTCACTCTCTGCGCGGAGTGGGTGTCATGGTTGGGAGCTGGACGGCTACTGGCATGCCCTCGGGAGCCGGAGCGAGCTGCGAAGGGCGAGGGCCGAGTGCTGAGATGGGCCTGGCATCGCAGCCCCGCACAGCACAACACTGTGTATATATTCAGGAAGAGAACGCCACGCCCCCTCCACGCAATGCACCCAGTGGACGCGGTCTAAGAGCAAGCAGGCTCCACACATCCACTCCCAGGAATGGGGATGGGGTGTGCACCCGCCTGCGTGCATGTGTGCCTGCTTGCCTGTGTGTAATGTGCAATGTGCGTGCTTGTGTGAGAAGCCCCATGTGGGTGCACGTGTGTTTGTGTAGGCCACATTAGGCACCTTTGTGTTTGTGTGTGTGTTGTGCGTGCATGCTTGTGCGTGCGTATGTGTGTCTGGGGTTTTGCCTGCTTTTGTCTCTTTGGGCTAGGGAATGTGTGCGTTCTTGCATGAGTGTCTGTGTGCTGTGTGGAATTGTGTCTGGGTGTCCACCTGCTTGCGTGTCTGTCTGTATGCTCCGATCGCGTGCGTGCGTACACGCGTGCTTGACTGTGTTTCTGCATGCACGAGTGTGTGTGTATGCTTGTGTGCAGGCCCGAGTACCTACGGGCATGCGTGCGTGCACGAGGGGCAGCGCCCACGCACTGGTGCCCTGTAGGGCTCGCTCGACTGGTGGGCTTGTCCCCGGTGGGATGGGATGCCAGATATCAACAGTGGGTTGCCTCCTGAACCCAACCTGAGAGGCCAAGGCCTGGGCGCAGGGATGGAATCTGTGAGCTGGAGTCCAACCACCGAGGTCCAAGATGGGCATGGAGTCAAGAAGCTGGATGCTCAGGCGCGGTTCCCCTAAGCCCTCCGGTGGAAAACCCTATCTATCTATCTATCTATCTATCTATCTATCTATCTATCTATCTATCTATCTATCTCCCAGAGCCAAGCCGAGAGGTCTGTGCTGTGCTTTGCTGCTTTGCTGTGGGTTTCAGATGCCAGCCAACAACATCCTTATGACAGTCCAGGCTGAGTTCTGGCCCGGGACCTGCCCCAGCACCCACCGTCCATGAGCAGAGAGAGCCAAGACTCAAGTTCCAAGTTCCCTCGGCCCCACCGGTCGGCCCAGGATTATCTTCCACGCCAGACAGCTTGTCTTTCTGTCTTCTCCCCGATGCGCAGGGCGGGCGTGCCACCCACTTCGCGGGGAGGCATCTTCAATGGGGTACTGGATGGCCCCGCTGGCTGGCGATAGGGGATAGGGGTGGGACTGGGGGTGGGGGTGGACATGGGGCAGAACTGGAATCTTGGGAGCTGGCATTCCAAGTTCCAAAGAGAGAACCAAGGTTTCTCCGACAGCGAGAAAGCACATGAGCGCGCACAGGCACACAGTCTCTCTAACTCAATCTCAGGCTTTCTAGATTCTCCAGGAGTGGGGTTACTCTGGGGAGCGGAGGAAGAGGAGCAGGAGCAGCAGGAGGAGGAGGGGGCAGGTAGGGGAAGAGGTGGAGGAAGAGGAGGATTCGGAGCAAACTACAGTTCCCCGATGATGAGAGACTAGCGCCTAGCCACTACCAGACTTGTCGAGGCACCACTGTAGGTAGGGCACCAGCAAGACAGTGTCTACCCCTGTCTGGAAGGATGCCCCCAGCGATCCGACCGCTTTGCCTGAGCCTATCTATCTGGGCACCTCCCCCGCGAACTCCTCATGACACCCCATGCCACCCCACCCCAGTCTCACCCCTTCCCGGGTGTCCCCCATCTCCCTGGACCCAACCCCCGTACCTGGTAAGCCCTGAGGCCCTGTCGAAGCCGACACCTGTGGATTCCTCATGGAGGGAGGCAGAGGGCGGGCAAGAGAGGAGCCAGCTTGTGGGCCAACAAACCTGCCATGGGCACGGTTGTGGCGCGATGAGCGTGCCCGATGAGGAACGGGAGACAAGGTCGGTGGGTAGGGCTGGCTGGCGACTGCTGCCAGCCCAGGAGCCAGGCTCCGAGCCCGAGAAGAGGCGGCCTAGCTGGCAAGCTGGCTGGCGGGCGGGTTGGAGGGTCTCGTCCTTCGGTCCGTCCATCCGTCCGCCCTTCTGTCCTTCGGGCGCAGACCAGTGTTGCAGCAGCAGTAGGCTCTTGGGCACGACAGCGACAACACGCCTCCGTCTACGGCCATACCACCCTGAACGCGCCCGATCTCGTCTGATCTCGGAAGCTAAGCAGGGTCGGGCCTGGTTAGTACTTCGATGGGAGACAGCCTGGGAATACCGGGTGCTGTAGGCTTTTTTTCCCCTCCTCTTTCGCCCCCTTGTGGCCTTCGTGACCGCGCACCACACACCTCTCACAAGGTTCCAAATCCACCCACCGCTCAGAGCCCTCAGGCACGCAAGAAACCCACCCACGATGAGAAACATCCGAGTGGGGAAGGAATGCCGGGACCACTGAAGGAAGTTAAGACTTACTCGCTGCGCGGGGTGGGTGTCACGATTGGGAGCTGGACGGCCACTGGCATGAGGGGCGGAGGGGGAGGCACTAGGGGCGAGATGCAAGGGGGCGCCTGGCATCTCAACCCCGCACAGCACAACACTGTGCATGTATTGAAGAAAAGTTCGCCACGCATCCTCCACGCAACCCTGAGCTATGCCTGAGACTATCTTGGCACCTCCGCCGCCAACTCTTCATGCCACACAATGCCACCACATCCCAGCCCCAATCAGCCCCACAATCACCCCTACCCTGTCGGACTCAGACTCAAACTCGAAAGGGCGTTGTGTGCGGGCTGGCATGCAGGAGCGCAGGCCAGTGTTGCAGTAGCAGTAGGCTCTTGGGCACGACAGCGGCAACACGCCTCCGTCTATGGCCATACCACCCTGCACGCGCCCGATCTCGTCTGATCTCGGAGGCTAAGCAGGCTTGGGCCTGGTTAGTACTTGGATGGGAGACCTCCTGGGAATACCGGGTGCTGTAGGCTTTTTTATTTTTTTCTCCTCTTTCGCCCCCTTGTGGCCTTAGCGACTGCGGGCCTCGGGCCCGCCCGGACCAGGTCACCACCAGGACAAACTGCACCCCGGAGAGAAGGCGCACCTCTCACAAGGTTCCAAATCCACCCATCGCTCAGAGCCTTCATGCACGAGGAGAAACATCCGAGTGGGGAAGGAATGCCGGGACCACTGAAGGAAGTTAAGACTCACTCGCTGCGCGAGGTGGGTGTCACGGGTGGGAGCTGGATGGCTACTGGCATGCCCTCGAAGCCAGAGCGAGCGGCGAAGGGCGAGGGGCGACATGCGAGGGGCGCCTGGCATCGCAGCCCCGCACAGCACAACACTGTGTATATATTCAGGAAGAGAACGCCACGCCCCCTCCACACAATGCACCCTGTGGACGCGGTCCAAGAGCGAGCAGGCTCCACACATCCACTCCCAGGAATGGGGATGGGGTGTGCGCCCGCCTGCGTGCATGTGTGCCTGCTTGCCTGTGTGGAGTGTGCAATGTGCGTGCTTGTGTGAGAAGCCCTATGTGGGTGCACGTGTGTTCGTGTAGGCCACATTAGGCACCTTTGTGTTTGTGTGTGTGTTGTGTGTGCATGCTTGTGCGTGCGTATGTGTGTCTGGGGTTTTGCCTGCTTTTGTCTCTTTGTGCTCGGGAGTGTGTACGTTCTTGCATGAGGGTGTGTATGGGCGTGTGTCTGTGTGTGCTGTGTGGATGTGCGTCTGGGTATCCACCTGCTTGCGTGTCTGTCTGTAGGCTCCGATCGCGTGTGTGCGTGCATACACGCGTGCTTGACTGTGTTTCTGCGTGCACGAGTGTGTGTGTATGCTTGTGTGCAGGCCCGAGTGCCTACGGGCATGCGCGCGTGCACGAGGGGCAGCGCCCACGCACCGGTGCCCTCTAGGGCTAGCTCGACTGGTGGGCTTGTCCCCGGTGGGATGGGATGCCAGATATCAACAGTTGGTTGCCTCCTGAACCCAACCTGAGAAGCCATGGCCTGGGCGCAGGGATGGAATCTGTGAGGTGGAGGCCAACCACCGAGGTCCAAGATGGGCATGGAGTCAAGAAGCTGGACGCTCAGGCACGGTTTCCCTAAGCCCTCCGGTGGAAAACTCTATCTATCTATCTATCTATCTATCTATCTATCTATCTATCTATCTATCTATCTCCCAGAGCCAAGCCGAGAGGTCTGTGCTGTGCTTTGCTGCTTTGCTGTGGGTATCAAATGCCAACCAACAACATCCTTATGACAGTCCAGGCTCAGTTCTGGCCCGGGAACTGCCCCCGCCCCCACCGGCCACGAGCAGAGAGTGCCAAGACCCAAGTTCCAAGTTCTCTCGGCCCTAAAGGTCAGCCCAGGAGCATCTTCCACTCTGGACAGCCTGCCTTTCTCTCTTCTCCCTGATGCGCAGGGCGGGCGTGCCGCCCACTTCGCGGGGAGGCATCTTCAATGGGGGACTGGAAGGCCCCGCTGGCTGGTGATAGGGGATAGGGGTGGGACTGGGGGTGGGGGTGGACATGGGGCAGAACTGGAATATTGGGAGCTGGCATTCCAAGTTCCAAAGAGAGAACCAAGGTTTCTCTGGACGGCGAGAAAGCACACGTGCGCGCACAGGCACACAGTCTCTCTAACCCAATCCCAGGCTTTCTAGATTCTCCAGGAGGAGGGGGTTACTCTGGGGAGCGGAGGAAGAGGAGCAGGAGGAGGTGGAGGGGGCAGGTAGGGGAAGAGTTGGAGGAAGAAGAGGATTAGGAGGAAACTACAGTTCCGTGATGATGAGAGACTAGTGCCTAGCCACTACCAGACCCGTCGGGGCACCACCGTAGGGAGGGCACCAGCAAGACAGTGTCTACCCCTGTCTGGAAAGATGCCCCAAGCGATCCGACCGCTTTGCCTGAGCCTATCTGGGCACGTCCCCCGCGAACTTTTCATGCCACCCCATGCCACCCCACTCCAGTCTCACCCCTTCCCGGGCACCGCCCATATCCCTGGACCCAACACCCGTGCCTCCACCAGAGCGGGGGGACACAAGTGGCCCGCAGGACGACAAAGGCAAGGAGCTGGCTGGCTACCTGGCAACAGTCCCCAGGTGGAGGGTGAGTCGGGGTCCAAAGCCGACCCCTGCCCTGGAAAGTCCTGAGGCTCTGTTGAAGCCGACACCCGTGGATTCTCCACCGAGGGAGGCCGAGGGCGGGCAAGGGAGGAGCCAGCTTGTGGGCCAAGAAACCTGCCATGGGCACTGTTGGGGCGCGATGAGGGTGCCCGATGAGGAACAGGAGACAAGGTCGGTGGGTAGGGCTGGCTGGCGACTGCTGCTGGACCTGGAGCCCGGCTCCGAGCCCGGGAAGAGGCGGCCTAGCTGGCAGGCTGGCTGGCGGGCGTGTTGGAGGGTCTCGTCCGTCGGTCCGTCCGTCAGTCCGTCCGCCCTTCAGTCCTTCGGGCTTTAGGGCGTGGGACGTGGGGGCGTGTGTGCGGGCTGGCGTGCAGGAGCGCAGGCCAGTGTTGCAGCAGCAGTAGGCTCTTGGGCAGGACAGCGACAACACGCCTCCGTCTGTGGCCATGCCACCCTGACTGCGCCCGATCTTGTCTGATCTCGGAAGCTAAGCAGGCTCGGGCCTTGTTAGTACTTGGATGGGAGACCCCTGGGAATACCGGGTGCTGTAGGCTTTTTTTTCCTCTTTCACCCCCTTGTGGCCTTCGCGACCGCGGGGCCAAGGGCCAGCCCGGACCAGGACACCATCAGGACAATCCGCACCCCGGAGAGACGGCGCACCTCTCACAAGGTTCCAAATCCACCCACCGCTCAGAGCCTTCAGGCACGCAGGAAACCCACCCACGAGGGGAAACACCCGAGTGGGGAAGGAAATGCCAGGACCACTGAAGGAAGTTAAGACTCACTCGCTGCGCGGGGTGGGTGTCACGGGTGGGAGCTGGATGGCTACTGGCATGCCCTCGTGAGCCAGAGCGAGCGGCGAAGGGCGAGGGTCGACATGCGAGGGGCGCCTGGCATCGCAGCCCCGCACAGCACAACACTGTGTATATATTCAGGAAGAGAACGCCACGCCCCCTCCACGCAATGCACCCAGTGGACGCGGTCTAAGAGCGAGCTGGCTCCACACATCCACTCCCAGGAATGGGGATGGGGTGTGCGCCCGCCTGCGTGCATGTGTGCCTGCTTGCCTGTGTGTAATGTGCAATGTGCGTGCTTGTGTGAGAAGCCCTATGTGGGTGCACGTGTGTTCGTGTAGGCCACATTAGGCACCTTTGTGTTTGTGTGTGTGTTGTGTGTGCATGCTTGTGCGTGCGTATGTGTATCTGGGGTTTTGCCTGCTTTTGTCTTATTGGGCTCGGGAGTGTGTGCATTCTTGCATGAGTGTGTGTATGGGTGTGTGTGTGTGTGTGTGTGTGTGTGTGTGTGCTGTGTGGATGTGCGTCTGGGTGTCCACCTACTTGCGTTTCTGTCTGTAGGCTCCGATCGCGTGTGTGCGTGCGTACACGCGTGCTTGACTGTGTTTCTTCGTGCGCGAGTGTGTGTATGCTTGTGTGCAGGCCCGAGTGCGTACGGGCATGCGCGCGTGCACGAGGGGCAGCGCCCATGCACCGGTGCCCTCTAGGGCTAGCTCGACTGGTGGGCTTGTCCCCGGTGGGATGGGATGCCAGATATCAACAGTTGGTTGCCTCCTGAACCCAACCTGAGAGGCCAAGGCCTGGGTGCAGGGATGGAATCTGTGAGCTGGAGGCCAACCACCGAGGTCCAAGATGGGCATGGAGTCAAGAAGCTGGACGCTCAGGCGCGGTTCCCCTAAGCCCTCCGGTGGAAAACCCTATCTATCTATCTATCTATCTATCTATCTATCTATCTATCTATCTCCCAGAGCCAAGCCGAGAGGTCTGTGCTGTGCTTTGCTGCTTTGCTGTGGGTATCAGATGCCAGCCAACAACATCCTTATGACAGTCCAGGCTCAGTTCTTGCCTGGGAACTGCCCCCGCCCGCACCGTCCACGAGCAGAGAATGCCAAGACCCAAGTTTCAAGATCTCTCGGCTTCAAAGGTCAGCCCAGGAGCATCTTCCACGCTGGACAGCCTGCCTTTCTCTCTTCTCCCCGATGACCAGGGCGGGCGTGCCGCCCACTTTGCGGGGAGGCATCTTCAATGGGGGACTGGAAGGCCCTGCTGGCTGGCGATAGGGGATAGGGGTGGGACTGGTGGTTGGGGCGGACATGGGGCAGAACTGGAATCTTGGGAGCTGGCATTCCAAGTTCCAAAGAGAGAACAAAGGTTTCTCTGGACGGCGAGAAGGCACATGCGCGCGCACAGGCACACAGTCTCTCTAACCCAATCCCCGGCTTTCTAGATTCTCCAGCAGGAAGGGGTTACTCTGGGGAGCGGAGGAAGAGGAGCAGGAGGAGGTGGAGGGGGCAGGTAGGGGAATAGGTGGAGGAAGAAGTGGATTAGGAGGAAACTACAGTTCCGTGATGATGAGAGACTAGCGCATAGCCACTACCAGACCCGTCGAGGCACCACCGTAGGTAGGGCACCAGCAAGACAGTGTCTACCCCTGTCTGGAAGGATGCCCCAAGCGATCCAACTGCTTTGCCTGAGCCTATCTGGGCACGTCCCCCGCGAACTCCTCATGCCACCCCATGCCACCCCACTCCAGTCTCACCTTTTCCCGGGCACCGCTCATCTCCCTGGACTCAATTCCCGTGCCTCCACCATAGAGGGGGGACACAAGTGGCCCGCGGGACGACAGGGGCAAGGAGCTAGCTGGCTACCTGGCAACAGTCCCCAGGTGGAGGGAGAGTCGGGGTCCAAAGCCGACCCCTGCCCTGGAAAGTCCTGAGGCCCTGTTGAAGCCGACACCCGTGGATTCTCCACCAAGGGAGTCCGAGGGCGGGCAAGGGAGGAGCCAGCTTGTGGGCCAAGAAACCTGCCATGGGCACGGTTGGGGCGCGATGAGGGGTGCCCGATGAAGAATGGGAGACAAGGTCAGTGGGTAGGGCTGGCTGGCGACTGCTGCCCGCCCTGGAGCCCGGCTCCGAGCCCATGAAGAGGCGGCATAGCTGGCAGGCTGGCTGGCGGGCATGTTGGAGGGTCTCGTCCGTCGGTCCGTCCATCCGTCCGTCTGACCTTCAGTCCTTCGGGCTTGAGGGTGTGGGAACGTGGGGGCGTGTGTGCGGGATGGCTTGCAGGAGCGCAGGCCAGTGTTGCAGCAGCAGTAGGCTCTTGGGCACGACAGCGACAACGCGTCTGCGTCCGTGGCCATGCCACCCTGAATGCGCCCGATCTTGTCTGATCTCGGAAGCTAAGCAGGGTCGGGCTTGTTTAGTACTTGGATGGGAGACCGCCTGGGAATACCGGGTGCTGTAGGCTTTTTTATTTTTTTCTCCTCTTTCGCCCCCTTGTGGCCTTAGCGACCGCGAGACTAGGGCCAGCCCGGACCAGGTCACCACCAGGACAAACCGCACCCCGGAGAGAAGGCGCACCACTCACAAGGTTCCAAATCCACCCACCGCTCAGAGCCTTCAGGCACTAGGAGAAACATCCCAGTGGGGAAGGAATGCTGGGACCACTGAAGGAAATTAAGACTCACTCGCTGCGCGGGGTGGGTGTTAAGGGTGGGAGCTGGACGGCCACTGGCATGGGGAGCAAAGGGCGAGGGGCGAGAAGCGAGGGGCGCCTGGCATCTCACCCCGCACAGTACAACACCGTGCTTTTATTGAGATAAGTTCGCCACGCATCATCCACACAACCCTGAGCTTTGCCTGAGCCTATCTGGGCACCTCCTGCGCGAACTCCTCATGCCACCCAATGCCACCACACCCCAGCCCCAACCAGCCCCACCATCACCCCTACCCCGTCGGACTCAGACTCGGACTCGGTCTCGGACTCGCGAGGGCGTGTGTGTGTGCAGGCTGGCGTGCAGGAGTGCAGGCAGGCCGGTTTTACAGCAGCAGTAGTCTCTTGGGCACGACAGCGACAACACACCTCCGTCTATGGCCATACCACCCTTAACGCGCCCGATCTCGTCTGATCTCGGAAGCTAAGCAGGGTCGGGCCTGGTTAGTACTCGGATGGGTGACTGCCTGGGAATACCGGGTGCTGTAGGCTTTTTTTTCCTCCTCTTTAGCCCCCTTGTGGCTTTCGCGATCGTGGGCTGAGGGCCAGCCCGGACCAGGACACCACCAGGACAATCGGCACCCCGGAGAGATGGTGCACCTCTCACAAGGTTCCAAATCCACCCACCGCTCAGTGCCCTCAGGCACGGAGAAAACCAACCCACGAGAGGAAACACCCGAGTGGGGAAGGAAATGCCAGGACCACTGAAGGAAGTTAAGACTCACTCTCTGCGCGGGGTGGGTGTCAGGGTTGGGATCTGGACGGCTACTGGCATGCCCTCGGGAGCCAAAGTGAGCTGCGAAGGGCGAGGGCCGAGTGCCGAGATGGGCCTGGCATCGCAGCCCCGCACAGCACAACACTGTGTATATATTCAGGAAGCGATCACCACGCCCCCTCCACACAATGCACCCAGTGGACGCGGTCTAAGAGCAAGCAGGCTCCACACATCCACTCCCAGGAATGGGGATGGGGTGTGCGCCCGCCTGCTTGCATGTGTGCCTGCTTGCCTGTGTGTAATGTGCAATGTGCGTGCTTGTGTGAGAAGCCCCATGTGGGTGCACGTGTGTTTGTGTACGCCACATTAGGCACCTTTGTGTTTGTGTGTGTGTTGTGCGTGCATGCTTGTGCGTGCTAATGTGTGTCTGGGGTTTTGCCTGCTTTTGTCTCTTTGGGCTCGGGAATGTGTGCGTTCTTGCATGAGTGTATGTATGCTGTGTGGATGTGCGTCTGGGTGTCCACCTGCTTGCATGTCTGTCTGTAGGCTCCGATCGCATGCGTGCGTACACGCGTGATTGAGTGTGTTTCTGTATGCGCGAGTGTGTGTGTATGCTTGTGTGCAGGCCCGAGTGCCTACGGGCATGCGTGCGTGCACGAGGGGCAGCGCCCATGCACTGGTGCCCTGTAGGGCTCGCTCGACTGGTGGGCTTGTCCCCGGTGGGATGGGATGCCAGATATCAACAGTTGGTTGCCTCCTGAACCCAACCTGAGAGGCCAAGGCCTGGGCGCAGGGATGGAATCTGTGAGTTGGAGGCCAAGCACCGAGGTCCAAGATGGGCATGGAGTCAAGAAGCTGGATGCTCAGGCGCAGTTCCACTAAGCCCTCCAGTGGAAAACTCTATCTATCTATCTATCTATCTATCTATCTATCTATCTATCTATCTATCTATCTATCTCCCAAGGCCAAGCCGAGAGGTCTGTGCTGTGCTTTGCTGCTTTGCTGTGGGTTTCAGATGCCAGCCAACAACATCCTTATGACAGTCCAGTCTGAGTTCTGGCCCGGGACCTGCCCCCGCACCCACCGTCCATGAGCAGAGAGAGCCAAGACCCAAGTTCCAAGTTCCCTCGGCCCCACCGGTCGGCCCAGGATTATCTTCCACGCCGGACAGCCTGCCTTTCTGTCTTCTCCCCGATGCGCAGGGCGGGCGTGCCGCCCACTTCGCGGGGAGGCATCTTCAATGGGGGACTGGATGGCCCCGCTGGCTTTCGATAGGGGATAGGGGTGGGACTGGTGGTTGGGGCGGACATGGGGCAGAACTGGAATCTTGGGAGCTGGCATTCCAAGTTCCAAAGAGAGAACCAAGGTTTCTCCGGACGGCGAGAAAGCACACGAACGCGCACAGGCACACAGTCTCTCTAACCCAATCCCAGGCTTTCTAGATTCTCCAGGAGTGGGGTTACTCTGGAGAGCGGAGGAAGAGGAGCAGGAGCAGCAGGAGGAGGAGGGGGCAGGTAGGGGAAGAGGTGGAGGAAGAGGAGGATTCGGAGCAAACTACAGTTCCCCGATGATGAGAGACTAGCGCCTAGCCACTACCAGACTTGTCGAGGCACCACTGTAGGTAGGGCACCAGCAAGACAGTGTCTACCCCTGTCTGGAAGGATGCCCCCAGCGATCCGACCGCTTTGCCTGAGCCTATCTATCTGGGCACCTCCCCCGCGAACTCCTCATGACACCCCATGCCACCCCACCCCAGTCTCACCCCTTCCCGGGTGACCCCCATCTCCCCGGACCCAACCCCCGTACCTGGTAAGCCCTGAGGCCCTGTCGAAGCCGACACCCGTGGATTCCCCATGGAGGGAGGCAGAGGGCGGGCAAGAGAGGAGCCAGCTTGTGGGCCAACAAACCTGCCATGGGGACGGTTGTGGCGCGATGAGCGTGCCTGATGAGGAACGGGAGACAAGGTCGGTGGGTAGGGCTGGCTGGCGACTGCTGCCAGCCCAGGAGCCAGGCTCCGAGCCCGAGAAGAGGCGGCCTAGCTGGCAGGCTGGCTGGCGGGCGGGTTGGAGGGTCTCGTCCTTCGGTCCGTCCATCCGTCCGCCCTTCTGTCCTTCGGGCGCAGACCAGTGTTGCAGCAGCAGTAGGCTCTTGGGCACGACAGCAACAACACGCCTCCGTCTACGGCCATACCACCCTGAACGCGCCCGATCTCGTCTGATCTCGGAAGCTAAGCAGGGTCGGGCCTGGTTAGTACTTTGATGGGAGACAGCCTGGGAATACCGGGTGCTGTAGGCTTTTTTTCCCCTCCTCGTTCGCCCCCTTTTGGCCTTCGCGACCGCGCACCGCACACCTCTCACAAGGTTCCAAATCCACCCACCGCTCAGAGCCCTCAGGCACGCAGGAAACCCACCCACGATGAGAAACATCCGAGTGGGGAAGAAATGCCGGGACCACTGAAGGAAGTTAAGACTTACTCGCTGCGCGGGGTGGGTGTCACGATTGGGAGCTGGACGGCCACTGACATGAGGGGCGGAGGGGGAGGGACTAGGGGCGAGATGCAAGGGGGCGCCTGGCATCTCAACCCCGCACAGCACAACACTGTGCATGTATTGAGGAAAAGTTCGCTACGCATCCTCCACGCAACCCTGAGTTATGCCTGAGCCTATCTTGGCACCTCCGCCGCGAACTCCTCATGCCACCCAATGCCACCACATCCCAGCCCCAACCAGCCCCACAATCACCCCTACCCCGTCGAACTCAGACTCAAACTCGAAAGGGCGTTGTGTGCGGGCTGGCATGCAGGAGCGCAGGCCAGTGTTGCAGTAGTGGTAGGCTCTTGGGCACGACAGCGACAACACTCCTCCGTCTATGGCCATACCACCCTGAACGCGCCCGATCTCGTCTGATCTCGGAGGCTAAGCAGGGTTGGGCCTGGTTAGTACTTGGATGGGAGACCGCCTGGGAATACCGGGTGCTGTAGGTTTTTTTTTTCCTCTTTCGCCCCATTGTGGCCTTCGCGACTGCCGGACCGAGCGCCAGCCCGGACCACGACACCATCAGGACAATCCGCACCCCGGAGAGACTGCGCACCTCTCACAAGGTTCCAAATCCACCCACCGCTCAGAGCCTTCAGGCACGCAGGAAGCCCACCCACGAGGGGAAACACCCGAGTGGGGAAGGAAATGCCAGGACCACTGAAGGAAGTTAAGAGTCACTCGCTGCGCGGGGTGGGTGTCACGGGTGGGAGCTGGACGGCTACTGGCATGCCCTCGGGAGCCGGAGCGAGCGGCGCAGGGCGAGGGGCGACATGCGAGGGGCACCTGTCATCGCAGCCCCGCACAGCACAACACTGTGTATATATTCAGGAAGCAATCGCCACACCCCCTCCAGGCAATGCACCCAGTGGACGCGGTCTAAGATCAAGCAGGCTCCACACATCCACTCCCAGGGATGGGGATGGGGTGTGCGCCCGCCTGCGTGCATGTGTGCCTGCTTGCCTGTGTGTAATGTGCAATGTGCGTGCTTGTGTGAGAAGCCCCATGTGGGTGCACGTGTGTTCGTGTAGGCCACATTAGGCACCTTTGTGTTTGTGTGTGTGTTGTGCGTGCATGCTTGTGCGTGCGTATGTGTGTCTGGGGTTTTTCCTGCTTTTGTCTATTTGGGCTCGGGAGTGTGTGCGTTCTTGCATGAGTGTGTGTGTGTGTGTGTGTGTGCTGTGTGGATGTGTGTCTGGGTGTCCACCTGCTTGCGTGTCTGTCTGTAGGCTCCGAACGCGTGCGTGCGTACACGCGTGCTTGAGTGTGTTTCTGCATGCGCGAGTGTGTGTGTATGCTTGTGTGCAGGCCCGAGTGCCTACGGGCATGCGCGCGTGCACGAGGGGCAGCGCTCACGCACTGGTGCCTCTAGGGCTCGCTCGACTTGTGGGCTTGTCCCTGGTGGGATGGGATGCCAGATATCAACAGTTGGTTGCCTCCTGAACCCAACCTGAGAGGCCAAGGCCTGGGCACAGGGATGGAATCTGTGAGGTGGAGGCCAACCACCGAGGTCCCAGATGGGCATGGAGTCAAGAAGCTGGACGCTCAGGCGCAGTTCCACTAAGCCCTCCGGTGGAAAACTCTATCTATCTATCTATCTATCTATCTATCTATCTATCTATCTATCTATCTATCTATCTATCTCCCAGAGCCAAGCCGAGAGGTCTGTGCTGTGCTTTGCTGCTTTGCTGTGGGTTTCAGATGCCAGCCAACAACATCCTTATGACAGTCCAGGCTGAGTTCTGGCACAAGACCTGCCCCCGCCCCCACCGTGCACGAACAGAGCGCTCCAAGACCCAAGTTCCAAGTTCCCTCGTCCCCACCGGACGGCCCAGGTACATCTTCCACGCCGGACAGCCTGCCTTTCTGTATCTCCCCGATGCGCAACGCGGGCATGCCGCCCACTTCGCGGGGAGGCATCTTCAATGGGGTACTGGATGGCCCCGCTGGCTGGCGATAGGGGATAGGAGTGGGACTGGGGGTGGGGGTGGATATGGGGCAGAACTGGAATCTTGGGAGCTGGCATTCCAAGTTCCAAAGAGAGAACCAAGGTTTCTCCGGACGGCGAGAAAGCACATGAGCGCGCACAGGCACACAGTCTCTCTAACCCAATCTCACTCTTTCTAGATTCTCCAGGAGGAGGGGGTTACTCTGGGGAGCGGAGGAAGAGGAGCAGGAGCAGCAGGAGGAGGATGGGGCATGTAGGGGAAGAGGTGGAGGAAGAGCAGGATTCGGAGCAAACTACAGTTCCCCGATGATGAGAGACTAGCGCCTAGCCACTACCAGACTTGTCGAGGCACCACTGTAGGTAGGGCACCAGCAAGACAGTGTCTACCCCTGTCTGGAAGGATGCCCCAAGCGATCCGACCCCTTTGCCTGAGCCTATCTATCTGGGCACCTCCGCCGCGAACTCCTCATGCCACCCCATGCCACCCCACCCCAGTCTCACCCCTTACCGGGCGCTGCCCATCTCCTCGGACCCAACCCCCGTACCTCCACCAGAGGGGGGGACACAAGTGGCCCGCGGGACCACAGAGGCAAGGAGCTGGCTGGCTACCTGGCAACAGTCCCCAGGTGGAGGGAGAGTCGAGGTCCAAAGCCGACCCCTGCCCTGTAAAGCCCTGAGGCCCTGTCGAAGCCGACATCTGTGGATTCCCCACTATGGGAGGCCGAGGGCGGTCAAGGGAGGAGCCAGCTTGTGGGCCAACAAACTTGCCATGGGCACGGTTGGGGCGCGATGAGGGTGTCCGATGAGGAACGGGAGACAAAGTCGGTGGGTAGGGCTGGCTGGCAACTGCTGCCGGCCCTGGAGCCCGGCTCCGTGCCAGAGAAGAGGCGTCCTAGCTGGCAGGCTGGCTGGCGGGCGGGTTGGAGAGTCTCGTCCGTCGGTCGGTCCGTCCATCCGTCCACCGTTCTGTCCTTCAGGCGTAGGGGTGTGGGGACGTGGGGGCCTGTGTGCGGGCTGGCGTGCAGGAGCGCAGGCCAGTGTTGCAGCAGCAGTAGGCTCTTGGGCAGGGCAGCGACAACACGCCTCCGTCTACGGCCATACCACCCTGAATGCACCCGATCTCGTCTGATCTCGGAAGCTAAGCAGGGTTGGGCCTGGTTAGTACTTGGATGGGAGACCACCTGGGAATACAGGGTGCTGAAGGCTTTTTTTTTCCTCCTCTTTTGCCCCCTTGTTACCTTCGTGACCGCGGGCCGAGGGCCAGCCCTGACCAGGACACCACCAGGACAATCCACACCCCGGAGAGACGGCGCACCTCTCACAAGGTTCGAAATCCACCCACTGCTCAGATCCCTCAGGCACGCAGGAAACCCACCCACGAGTAGAAACATCCGAGTGGGGAAGGAATGCCAAAACTACTGGCGGAAGTTTAGACTCACTCGCTGTGCAGGGTGGGTGTCACGGGTGGGAGCTGGATGGCCACTGGCATGAGGGGTGGAGGGCGAGGAACGAGGGGCGAGGGACGAGGGGCGCCTGGCATCTCAACCGCGCACAGCACAACACTGTGCATATATTGAGGAAAAGTTCGCCACGCCTCCTCCATGCAACCTAGAACTATGGCTGAGCCTATCTGGGCACCTCCACCACGTACTCCTCATGCCACCCAATGCCACCACACCCATGCCCCAACCAGCCCCACAGTCACCTCTACCCCGTCGGACTCAGACTCGGATTAGGGAGGACGTGTGCGTGGGCTGGCATGCAGGAGCGCAGGCCAGTGTTGCAGTTGCAGTAGGCTCTTGGGCACGACAGCAACAACACGCCTCCGTCTATGGCCATGCTGTGGGTTTCAGATGCCAGCCAACAACATCCTTATGACAGTCCAGGCTCATTATTGGCTCGGGACCTTCCCCGTCCGCCACCCTCCACGAGCAGAGAGTGCTAAGACCCAAGTTCCAAGCTCCCTCGGCCCCACCGGTCGGACCAGGAGCATCTTCCATGCTGGACAGCCTGCCTTTCTCTCTTAAGGTTATGGTTAGTGATTAGGGTTAGGGTTATGGATATGGTTAATGGTAATAATTAGGTTTATGGTTAATGTTTATGTTATGGTTATGGTGAAGGTGTAAGCCGCGAACAATGCCACACCAGTTTGGAATTATTATTAATAGGGTAGTATTTACTTAAAGAGGAAAAACTTACAGATCACGATCCCAGACAACAGCCCTTTGCGCAATCATGAAGCGAGACTAATCGCCAGCCGAACAGGAAGTCAAGAGGACCAGCGGAAGGAAATAGAAGCCTTTTGAAGGGAGAGAAACCATGCCCCAATGGGCTGGTATCTCAGCAGCTATTGGTTGGAGGGGCGGGAAGACCTCCCGCAACACCTCCCCCTTTTGTTTAAATAAGAGAGTTCTAAACCTACTACGAAATTATATACAATAAGTATAAATATCCTATTCTAACTAGCTTAGGACTTGTATAATAAATAACTTGGCCAAGTCATGAGAGAAAAGTAACTATAGTTATATAGTCTTCAACCCCATCGAAGATCTGAGAAGGGAAATAATGTTACCTGGGTATTTAGGAAGTTCAGTAAAACAACTTCCTAAACATGCAACAAATCACAGGGACAACTAGCTACCTGGGCAATCACCCAAAGTGACGTTTGCAGCGTTGAAGCAACCAACTTTGGCTAAGGCCTAACATAACTGACATACCATTTTCAAAGGCAAGCAACTTTTCAAAACTATCTTACCCTGTCTTGGCAGGATATGACAGTCCTGTTTTATCCATTGATGCACGCTCTGTATCTCTGTCAGTGGTTGAGGTATGGGCATTTCTTTGCCCCAAGGACAGTTCTGCCAAAAAGAAAGGCTCCAGGTGGAGTGTCTTTGGTGCTCAACATTCTCTCGGGAATAGAGCGGTGTTGCCAGGAGCAATTGTGTCTCACTACCACAAAACTCTGAGTTAGATTAAAGGCCATTTTCTACAGCTCTTTGAAGAGGTTGAAGATCATCTATCTATACTGAGTATAATCTCTATATATCTAAATAACCTGATTAGTCTAATTATAAATGGCAAACTTAGATGACTATTAATCTATATAATTCTCAATATCTATCTAACTTAAAGACTAAGACAATAAACATCTGTGTAACAAATGAGGATAATGACCTCCAAATATAAACAATGTACAAATATACATTGCAATATGGTAAATATATATCAATACATATATATCGATACAATATATGTCAATACATAAAAAATATTTTAAACAGAGGTAGAAACATGCATGCATACAATAGTCAATATAATTTAACTTTGTATCAATATACAAGAATCAATACCAATATATTTGTCTAAAAATTGTAACTCACAATTACAAATCTATTATCCCATCATCCCTCTTTTTTTTTTTAATTTGATCCCTGAGCTTATAAAATTCCTCCCCTAACTTCCCAACCCCTAAATGATGTCCCTAAACCCAGGGGCAAACTTTACTGGGAGAGGGGATGTCGTCCTCTAGAATTACTTCCAGCTGTCGTAGGGGCGACGTTCTTTCTGGGGGATCCTGTGAAAGTAAAATGATGGTTAAATTTCAAGATCAATGTCTTTTAAAATTGCAAATAGTCTCTGAGTATTTTGTGGAGGTCTGGCCCGAATGTTGTACAAGATGTGCACCATTTCAGCTAACCAAGTTGGGATCTTCTTGTGCAGCTGGTACCCAAAACAGGTCTTGTAGTAGCGCTATCAGTATCATGACGTCATATCAACCAGGTACAGTTGTTGTTGTGGGGCCCCATCTTCTTCCTGGAAACTTCAAATGTCACTTCAGAAAAGACTCATTGTTTACTGCAAAAAAACTTAAACATTAATCATATAGACATATATAGGCATATATATGTATATACACATATATTCAATGAAAGGCATGATAGATATATTCAATGAAAGGTATGATAGATATGAAGAAAAGCAAAGATGTTTTCTAAACTCATATTTTTTTCTGTCCCATATCATGGCTCTTGACATGAGACAGAAACTCCAGAAACTCTGGGTTTTTCTCTTACTAACAGGCTTGGAATTGGAGAGGGACTGAGCCAGAGTCCAACTTCAAAACCAGCTCTATAAATTTAGAAATATGGTTTATTATATTTTACTTACCCATTCAGTTTTCTTGATATTTCCTATTGGGCAGGTATTTTTCCATCTGTCAGTATCCAAATATCCAGGGTCCCTTGAATTTTTCAAAGGTGAGTGTTTTCCTGTGGAGATAAGAACAGAACCCTGCCCCCATTCTATATGTTTTTCTTACCACCTGTATGAATATCATTGTGGATGAGTTGTCATTTCTCCTTTCCAAGAGGTTTCTCCTCTTCAAATCGAAACTTTATTAATTTTGATGGTATCCACAATTTTTCTTCTCCTGTGGAAACAAGAGCAAAACCCCTTCCCCAACGTAGCACATCTCCTGGCTTCCATTGAGAGGTCAGCACATCTTTGAAATAAATCGGTTGATTTAGTTCAGCAGACTTTCCCATTATCCAATGTCTTTCTGCTGCTGTCGTTCCTTTCTCATTAGTGTTAAGAAAATTCAAGGTTAATAAAGCATTATGTAATCTACTTCTGGGGGTATTTTCGGTCCCTTTCTATTTTTTCAGCATATCCTTTATAGTACGATTTGATCTTTCTATAACTGCCTGACCTGTAGGATTATTTGGTATACTTGTAATGTGTTTCATATTATAATAATCAAAAAAGCATTTCATTTTCTTAGATACATATGCTGGACCATTGTCTGTCTTTATTTGTGCAGGTATACCCATGATGGCCATAACTTCCAATAAATGTGTGATTACTGAATCTGCCTTTTCTGAGCTCAGGGCAGTAGCCCATTGAAAACCTGAATACGTGTCTATGGTGTGGTGTACATATTTTAATTTACCAAATTCCATAAAGTGGAACACATCCATCTGCCAGATTTCATTTCTCTTAGTACCCTTTGGGTTACTCCCTGCAGGCAACGGTGTTTGATTATAGAAAGAACAAGTAGGACATCTCTTTATAATGTCCTTAGCTTGTTGCCAAGTAATGGAAAATTCTTCCTTTAGGCCTTTACTATTGACATGATGCTTTTTATGAAATTCTGAGGCCTGCAAAACGCTTCCAATCAATAATTGATCAATCTCAGCGTTGCCTTGTGCTAGAGGACCAGGCAGACCTGTATGGGACCGGATGTGTGTTATGTACATCGGACAAAGCCTGTTCCTGATTATGTCTTGTACCTGGAAAAACAATAAAGTCAACTCTGTGTCATCTGGTATAAATTCAGGGTTTCAATATGCAAGATAACTCTTTCTGCATATTGTGAATCTGTAACTATATTAAGAGGTTCTTTAAAATCCCTTAGCACCATAAGAATGGCATATAATTCTGCCTTCTGGACAGAATTATAAGGGCTTTGTTCCACCTTACTCAATTCATCTGACTTGTAACCTGCTTTCCCTGATTTATTTGCATCAGTATAGAACGTACAGGCTCTAGTTATTGGAGCATCACGTACAATTTTAGGAAGAATCCAAGAAGTTCTCTTTATGAGGTTAAGTCTACCACTTTTGGGATAGTTGCTATTAATTTCTCCCAAAAAATTAGCACAAGCTCTTTGCCACGGTTCATTGTCTTCACATAACTTTTTTATTTCTTCAGTAGTAAAAGGCACTATAATTTCTGCTGGGTCTATACCTGCTAGTTGACGAAGTCTCAGCTTACCTTTTATAATTAATTCAGAGACTTTTTCCACATAAGTTTTTAATTTTTTACTCGGTTTATTAGGTATAAATATCCATTCTAGAATAATATCTTCCCTCTGCATTAGAATCCCTGTAGGAGAGATTCTGGAAGGCAATATGACTAGGATGCAGCTAAGATTTGGGTTCACCCTATCCACATGTGCTTCCTGTAATTTTTCCTCAACCATTGTCAGTTCCTTTTCTGCTTCAGCTGTCAGTTTTCTTGGACTATTCAAATCCTTATCACCATCTAAGGTTTTGTTTAAATGAACTATTAGATCAGGTGTTATCCCAACAGCTGGTCGTAGACTGGAAATGTCTCCCAACAATCTTTGGAAGTCATTAAGAGTCTTTAACCAGTCTCTCCTAAATTGTGCCTTTTGCGTTTTAATTTTCTCTAACCCTATTCTGTAACCTAGGTAAATTAATAGAATTTCCTCTTTGAATCTTTTCAGGGGCAATTTGTAATCCCCACCTAGGCAAGACTTTCTTTACTTCTTCAAACATCCTTTCTAAAGTATCTTTCTTTGAATCAGATAATAAGATGTCATCCATGTAATGATAAATTATGGACTTGGGAAATTGTTTACGAATTATTTCCAATGGCTTACTTACAAAATATTGGCACAATGTAGAACTATTGAGCATACCCTGTGGGAGGACAGTCCATTGATATCTCCTATTAGGCTGAGAATTATTATAAGTAGGCACCGTGAAGGCAAATTTTTCTCTATCCTTTTTTTGTAACGGTATAGTGAAAAAACAATCTTTCAAATCAATAACTATAAGAGGCCATCCCTTTGGTAATAGAGAAGGCAAAGGAATTCCAGATTGTAGTGGGCCCATAGGTTGAATTACTTTGTTGACAGCTCTTAGATCTGTCACCATTCTCCATTTACCAGATTTCTTTTTTACAACAAACACAGGAGAATTCCAAGGGCTGGTTGATTCTTCAATATGGTGAGCATCTAATTGCTCTTGCACCAGCTGTTCCAATGCCTGTAATTTATCTTCAGCTAGAGGCCACTGTTTGATCCATATTGGCTTCTCAGTTAGCCATTTTAAAGGTAGGGCTGTTGGTACCTTTAAAGGTTTGGTATTTGCTATATGTTCTTGTACAGCCTGAATGGCTGGTGACCTTTTTCCATAATACCTCATCATATCTTTCCCAGAATTATGAGTTCCTGGAACTGCAGGAATGTTAATCTGGGTATTCCATTGCTGTAACAGGTCATGGCCCCATAAATTTATTGCAATATTGGCTATATATAGCCTTAGTCTTCCTATTTGCCCTTCAGGCCCTATGCATTCAACCCATCTTGTGCTTTGTTTTACACGAGATAGGGTTCCAATTCCCAGAAACTGAACATCTACCTCTTGAAGAGGCCAATTCGGATGCCAAGATTCTGGGGTAATGATACTTACATCCGCACCTGTGTCTAATAAGCCTTCAATAAAAATGCCATTTATACAGACTTTTAGCTTTGGTCTTTGGTCGTTAATAGAAGTCTGCCAAAATATACGTTTACTCTGTCCTACTGGGTTTTTTGACTCATCCTCCACACATAATTCATCATTTAGACCAGTATTACTTTTTACAGCAGAAATTGGAGCTTTTAATTTTCTTGGTGAGGCACATTCTCCACTGTGACTGGGAATGACTGGGCCACTGTTGGCTTGGGGGCCTGCGAGAGGCCCCTCAAGTAGTTTCCCGATGGGATCGGGTTGCCTTGTTTGTCTGTTGTTGACCTGCATTCGTTGGACCAATGACGGCCTTTACCACATCTCCTACATATACCTGAAGGCCTAGGTCTCCTATTTTTGTCATTCCCTGAGGAGATATTATTCCTAGAAATTCTGTGCCTGCAGTCCCTTTTCAGATGTCCTAATTTACCACAATTAAAACACCTGGCAGTGTGATGTCTCCTCATTGCTGTGGAAATCGCTTCTCCTACCCAAGATTCATCATTATAGCTAAACGTCTTAACATTCATCGTATGCTGAATCCATTCATCCATAGGTGCTGATCTAGACTTTAAAGGCCCAATTATCTTTTTGCATTCTATGTTTGCATTCTCAAATGCTAGAGATTCAAGAAGTATTCGTCTAGATTCTGGGTCTGTTACCCCTATGTCCAGAGCCTTAATTAATCTTTGCAAAAAGTCAATAAAGGGTTCTCTCTGTCCCTGCCTAATTCTGGTATATGATTCAACCCTTTTTGCTGGATCTTGTATCCTATTCCAAGCATTTAAAGCTGCTTGGTGACATAGACACAGTACTTCATCGTCATAAAGAGCTTGGACCTGTGGATCAGCATATTCTCCTGCACCAAGAATTTGATCTTGGGAAACCTCAACACCTTTTGCTCTTCCTTGCTGTTCCATATGTTTGGATTCTTCTCTGAAATAAATTCCAAACATCAAGGAAGGTCCCTTATCTAAAACTGCAGACACTAACTGATGGAAATCATAGGGGGTAGCTCTAGCATTAGAAGCCCAAGTCATTATTTCCTTTACATATGCGGATTGCAGCCCAAAATTAACAACAGCTTGTTTAATTTCTTTCAGATCATTCATTGCTATTGGCATCCATCTAGCTTCTCTGACTCCCTTTGAGCCTTTAGAAGTTGACGCTTTGTCAGAATTAAGTATAGGGTATGCCGCTAAAACCCTGGGTAAGCCAGTTCTAATAGCTGTATCCTGTCCTTGTGCCTTATTACTCTGTTCACCAGTTCCAACCATTTCTTCAAGCATTTCAAGTCTTTTCATTATTGTCTTTATTATTGCCTCTTTTGAATCCTGAGTCTCCTGACCTGCATGAGTTTCTAGTAAAGATAGTATGGTTCTTGAGAGTACCATAATCTTCCTAAATGATAGAATATTCAAAAGAATACTAAAACATAGTAACCAGTAAATTAAGTTATCCTCATAGTCATATAAATTTTGCATGATTAGACCCATTGCATTGGTAGCCCAAACAGTGAAATTCATGCTGGAAACAAAAACTGCCATATTACCTATTATCCAGCTAGCCTCTAACTCACCGAAATCCGCCTGTCTCTGCTTCCCGAGTGCTGGGATTAAAGGCGTGCACTACCACCGCCTGGCTGGCCTTGAACTTACCGAGATCCGCCTGCCTCTGCCTCCCAAGTGCTGGGATTAAAGGCGTATGCCACCACCACCTGGTCAGCCTCAGAGATCTGCCTCTCTGGATGTTATGGGCCTGAAGGCCAAGTGTATCTCTGACTCAGCACTGGGGCCTAAGTCACAAACTAAACAAAAAACGGTGTACACGGAACCATAAACCCAGAATCCAGGGGTAGAGAAGAATAACCCAGAAGCTGTGTATGCCTCCACGTGACAGAGTCACCCTGAGGGGTTGCAGCTTCCGCACGGCTGAGGAAGGGAAGGCTCGCACCAAGCCGAACTCGCGGCTGGCAGCCTAGGGGTCCTAAAAGCCAAACGTTCGGGCGCTAGGTGAAGGCATAAGCCATGAACAATGCCACACCAGTTTGGAATTATTATTAATAGGGTAGTATTTATTTAAAGAGGAAAAACTTACAGATCACGATCCCAGACAACAACCCTTTGCGCAATCATGAAGCGAGACTAATCGCCAGCCGAACAGGAAGTCAAGAGGATCAGCGGAAGGAAATAGAAACCTTTTGAAGGGAGAGAAACCACGCCCCAATGGGCTGGTATCTCAGCAGCTATTGGTTGGAGGGGCGGGAAGACCTCCCGCAACATTATGGTTAGGGGTTATTGTTGGCGATTATGTTTATGCTTATGTTTACAGTTAGGGTTATGGTTATTGTTAATGGTTATGGTTAGTGTTATGGTTAGGTGTTATGGATAGGCGTTATGTTTAAGATTATGGTTATTTTTAGAGTTATGGTAAGGGTTATGGTTAATGGTTATGGTTACGGTTACGGTTAGGGTTATGGTTAATTGTAATGGTTATGGTTAATGTTAGGATTATGATTAACTGTTATGGTTATTGTTATGGTTAGGGCTCATGGTTAGGTTAGGGGTTATGGTTATGGTTAATTGTTATTGTTAGGGGTTATGGTAACGTTCATGATTAGTGGTTATCGTTGATTGTTATGGTTATGTTTAGGGTTATGGTTTTGGTTAATGGGTATGGTTATGATTAGGGGTATGGTTAGGGTTATGGATATGGTTAATGGTTGTGGGTTATGGTTAATGGTTATGGTTAGGGGTTATGATTATGGTTGGTGATTATGGTTATGGTTACGGTTAGTGTTGGGGTTATGTTTATTGTTATGGTTAATGGTTATTGTTATGGTTTGGGTTAATGGATAGGACTTATGTTTAGGATAATGGTTAAGGTTTGGGTTATGGTATAGTTATGGTTAGGGGTAATGGTTATCGTTAGGGGTTATGGTTATTGTTATGATTAATTGTTATGGTTAGGGGTTATGGTAATGTTTAATTTTATGGGTTTTCCTTGATCATTATGTTTACGGTTATGGTTATGGATAGGGGTTATTGTTGAGCGTTATGGTTATGGTTATTGTTATGGTTATATTTATGGTTAATGTTTGTGGTTAGGATTATGGTTAGGGTTATGGTTATGATTAGGGTTATGGTTAATCCTTATGTTTATGGTTATAGTTTAGGGGTTATGTTTATGTTTCGGGTTATGGTTAATGGTTAATGGTTTTGGTTTTGGTTTTCGTTATGGTTAATGTTCATGGTTATGTTTATGGTTAGAGGTTATCATTGAGGATTATGCTTATGTTTAGGGTTATTGTTAGGGTTAAAGGTTATGCTTATGGTTAATGTTTTTGGTTAGGCTTATGGTTAGGTGTTATGGATAGGCATTATTGTCATGGTTAATGGTTATGTTTATGGTTATGTTCATGGTTAATGGTTATGTTTTTGGTTGTTGTTATGGTTAGCTGTTATGGTTATGGTTAGTGTTATGGTTATGGTTAATTTATATGGTTATGTTTAGGATTATGGTTATCGTTAATGGTTATGGTTAGGGTTATGGTTAGGAGTTATGAATAGGCGAGTAATTGTTATGGTTATGGTTTGGTGTTATCATTGATAGTTATTGTTATGGTTATATTTATGGTGAGGGGTTATCATTGATTGATATGGTTATGGTTTGAGTAATGGTTATGGTTAGGGTTATGTTTAGGGTTAATGGTTATTGTTAAGGTTAGTGTTAATGGTTATGGTGATGGTTATGGTTAACAGTTATCGTTGTGGTTATAGTTATGGTTGTGTTTATGGTTAGGGGTTATCATTATGGTTAAGAGTTATGGTTTGGGTTACTTTTTTATTTTTTGGTTTGGGTTATTTTTATAGTTATAGTTTTTGTTAGGGGTTATGGTTACTGGTTAAGTTTATGGTTGGTGATTATGGTTATGGTTATGATTACAGTTAGTATTATTGTTATGATTATGGGTAATGGTTATGGTTACATTTATGGTTTGGGGTTATGGATAGGCGTTATGGTTAGGATTACGGTTATGGTTTGTTTTATGGCTATGGTTATGGATAATCGTTATGGTTAGGGGTTATGGGTAATGGTTATGTTTATGGTTGTTGTCATGGTTAGCTGATATGGTTATGGTTAGTGTTATGGTTATGGTTAATTTTTATGTTTATGGTTAGGGTTATGGTTATCGTTAATGGTTATGGTTAGGGTTATGGTTAGGGGTTATGGATAGGCGATATTGTTATGATTAATCGTTATGGTTATGGTTTGGCGTTATTATTGATAATTATTGTTATGGTTAAGTTTATGGTTAGAGGTTATCATTGATTGATATGGTTATGGTTTGGGTAATGGTTATGGATAATGGTTTTGGTTAGGGTTATGTTTAGGGTTAATGTTTACGGTTAAGGTTATTGTTAATGGTTATGGTGATGGTTATGGTTAAAATTATCGTTATGGTTATAGTTATGGTTCTGTTTATGGTTAGGGGTTATGATTATGGTTAGGAGTTATGGTTTGGATTATTTTTTTATTTTTTGGTTTCTGTTATTTTTATAGTTATAGTTTTCTTAGGGGTTATGACTACTGGTTAAGTTTATGGTTGGTGATTATGGTTATGGTTATGATTACGGTTAGGGTTATTGTTATGATTATGGTTAATAGTTAATGTTGCATTTATGGTTTGGGGTTATGGATAGGCGTTATGGTTAGGATTACGGTTATGGTTTGGTTTATGGCTATGGTTATAGTTGTGGATAATCGTTATGGTTAGGGGTTATGGTTAATGGTTATATTTATGGTTGTTGTTATGGTTAGCTGTTATGGTTAGTATATGGTTATGTTTAGTTTTTATGGTTATGGTTATGGTTATGGTTATTGTTATGGTTAATGGTTATTGTTAGGGTTATGGTTAGGGGTTTTAGCTAGGTGTTATGTTTATGGTTAATGGTTATGGTTATGGTTATGGTTTGGGGTTATCTTTGATCATTATTTTTATGGTTATGTTTATGGTTAGGTGTTATCATTGATTGATATGGTTATTGATCGGGTAATGATTAGAGATAATGGTTATGGTTAGGGTTATGATTAGGGTTAATGGTTACAGTTGGGGTTAGGGTTAATGGTTTTGGTGATGGTTATGGTTAACCGTTATGGTTATAGCTATAGTTATGCTTATATTTACAGTTAGGGGTTATGATTATGGTTAGGAGTTATGGTTTGGATTATTTTTTTTATTTTTTGGTTTCTGTTATTTTTATAGTTATAGTTTTCTTAGGGGTTATGACTACTGGTTAAGTTTATGGTTGGTGATTATGGTTATCGTTATGATTACGGTTAGGGTTATTGTTATGATTATGGTTAATGGTTATTGTTACATTTATGGTTTGGGGTTATGGATAGGTGTTATGGTTAGGATTACGGTTATGGTTTGGTTTATGGCTATGGTTATAGTTGTGGATAATCGCTATGGTTAGGGGTTATGGTTAATGGTTATATTTATGGTTGTTGTTATGGTTAGCTGTTATGGTTAGTATATGGTTATGTTTAGTTTTTATGGTTATGGTTAGGGTTATTGTTATGGTTAATGGTTATTGTTAGGGTTATGGTTAGGGGTTTTAGCTAGGTGTTATGTTTATGGTTAATGGTTATGGTTATGGTTATGGTTTGGGGTTATCGTTGATCATTATATTTATGGTTATGTTTATGGTTAGGTGTTATCATTGATTGATATGGTTATTGATCGGGTAATGATTAGAGATAATGGTTATGGTTAGGGTTAATGGTTACAGTTGGGGTTAGGGTTAATGGTTTTGGTGATGGTTATGGTTAACCATTATGGTTATAGCTATAGTTATGCTTATATTTACAGTTAGGGGTTATGATTATGGTTAGGAGTTATGGTTTGATTTATTGTTATAGTTTTGTTAGGGGTTATGGTTAGTGGTTAAGTTTATGGTTGGTGATTATGGCTATGGTTTTGATTATGGTTAGGTTTATTGTTATGGTTATGGTTAATGGTTATGGTTACGTCTATGGTTTGGGGTTATGGATAGGTGTTATTGTTAGGATTATGGTTATGGTTTGGTTTATGGCTATGGTTATGGTTTTGGATAATCGTTGTGGTTAGGGGTTATGGTTTTGGTTAATGGTTGTTGTTATTGTTAGCTGTTATGGTTATATATAGTGTTATGGTGATGGTTAATTTTTAGGATTATGGTTAGTGTTGTGATTATGGTTAATGGTTATGGTTAATGGTTATGGTTAATGGTTATGGTTAATGGTTATGGTTAGAGGTTATGGTAATATTTATTTATTTATTTATTTTTAAGTTGTTGATGATAACAATCTTTTTATTTATTTATGTATATAATTGTTTGGTTTTTTTTATTGCGAAAAGGAAAAAAAAATCCCGCCTCCTCCCAGGCTCCCATTTCCCTCCCCCTCCTCTCACCCTTCTCCCCCTATCCCCCACTCCTCTCCCCTTCCCTCTCCTGTCCAAAGAGCAATCAGTGTTCCCTGCCCTATGGAAAGTCCAAGGGCCTCCCCCCTCTGTCCATGTCTAGGAAGGTGAACATCCAGTCTGGCTAGGCTCCCACAAAGCCAGAACATGAAGTAGGATCAAAACCCCGTGCCATTGTCCTTGGCTTCTAATCAGCCCTCATTGTTCACCATGTTCAGAGAGTCCAGTTTTATCCCATGCTTTTTCAGTCACAGTCCTTCGGGCCTTGGTGACCTCCCAATAGATCAGCCCCACTGTCTCTGTGGGTGGGTGCACCCCTCGTGGTCCCGAATTCTTTGCTCATGTTCTCCCTCCTTCCGCTCCTCATTGGTACCTTGGGAGCTCAGTCTGGTGCTCCAGTGTGGGTCTCTGTCTCTATCTCCATCCATCACCAGATGAAGTTTCGGCAATTTTGTCTACTTCCCATAGCCAAGAGGATAATTATATGTTTTTCCTTGGGTTCACCTTCTTATTTAGCTTCTTTAGGTTCACCAGTTATAGACTCTGTGACCTTTATTTATGGCTAGAAACCAATTATGAGTGAGTACATCCCATGTTCATCTTTCTGGGTCTGGGTTACCTCACTCAGGATAGTGTTTTCTATTTCCATCCATTTGCATGCAAAATTCAAGAAGTCATTGTTTTTTACCGCAACGTAGTACTCTAATGTGTATATATTCCACACTTTCTTCATCCATTCTTCCATTGAAGGGAATCTAGGTTGTTTCCAGTTTCTGGCTATTACAAATAATACTGCTATGAACATAGTTGAACAAATGCTTTTGTCATATGATAGGGCATCTCTTGTGTATATTTCCAAGAGTGGTATTGCTGGGTCCAGGGGTAGGTTGATCCCTAATTTCCTGAGAAACCGAAACACTGATATCCAAAGTGGTTGCATAAGAGAGCATTCCCACCAGCAATGGATGAGGGTACCCCTACCTCCACAGCCTCTCCAGCAAAGGCTATCATTGGTGTTTTTGATTTTAGCCATTCTGACAGGTGTAAGATGATATCTCAAAGTTGTTTTGATTTGCATTTCCCTGATCACTAAGGAGGCTGAGCATGACCTTAAGTGTCTTTTGACCATTTGAACTTCTTCTGTTGAGAATTCTCTGTTCAGTTCAGTGCCCCATTTTTTAATTGGGTTAATTAGCATTTTAAAGTCTAGTTTCTTGAGTTCTTTATATATTTTGGAGATCAGACCTTTGTCTGTTGCAGGGTTGGTGAAGATCTTCTCCCAGTCAGTAGGTTGCCTTTTTGTTTTAGTGACAGTGTCCTTTGCATTACAGAAGATTCTCAGTTTTAGTAGGTCCCATTTATTCAATGTTGCCCTTAATGTCTGTGCTGCTGGCTTTATGCATAGGAAGTGATCTCCTGTGCCCATCTGTTGTAGGGTACTTCCCACTTTCTCTTCTATCAGGTTCAGTGTGTTCAGACTGATATTGAGGTCTTTGATCCATTTTGACTTGAGTTTTGTGCAAGGTGATAGATATGGGTCAATTTTCATTCTTCTACAGGTTGACATCCAGTTGTGCCAGCACCATTTGTTGAGGAGGCTTTCTTTCTTCCATTGTATACTTTTAGCTCCTTTATCGAAAATGAGGGGATCACATGTTTGTGGGTTAAAATTCGGGTCTTCTATGCAATTCCATTGGTCGACTTCTCTGTTTTTATGCCAGTACCACACTGTTTTCATTACTGTAGCTCTGTAATAGAGTTTAAAGTCAGGGATGGTAATGCCTCCAGAAGATCCTTTATTGTATAGGATTGTTTTGGCTATCCTGGGTTTTTTGTTTTTCCATATAAAATTTATTATTGTCCTCTCAAGATCTATGAAGAATTTTGATGGGACCTTGATGGGAATTGCATTGAATCTATAAATTGCCTTTGGTAGAATTGCCATTTTTACTATGTTGATCCTCCCAATCCAAGAGCAAGGGAGGTCCTTCCATTTTCTGGTATCCTCTTCAATTTCTTTCTTCAATGCCTTAAAGTTCTTGTCAAATAGATCTTTCAATTCTTTGGTTAGAGTTACCCCAAGATATTTTATGCTGTTTGTGGCTATCGTGAAAGACGATGCTTCTCTGATTACCCTCTCTGCTTCCATATCCTTTGTGTATAAGAGGGCAACTGATTTTTTGGAGTTGATCTTGTACCTTGCCACATTACTAAAGGTGTTTATCAGCTGTAAAAGTTCTTTGGTGGAGTTTTGGGGGTCACTTATGTACACTATCATATCATCTGCAAAATAATGAAAGTTTAACTTCTTCCTTTCCAATTCGAATCCCCTTGATCCCCTTATGTTGTCTTATTGCTATTGCTAGAACTTCAAGCACTATATTGAAGAGGTATGGTGAGAATGGACAGCCTTGTTGTTTTCCTGAATTTAGTGGGATGGCTTTGAGTTTCTCTTCGTTTAATTTGATGTTAGCTGTCGGCTTGCTGTATACAGCTTATTATATTTCGGTATGATCCTTGTATCCCTAATCTCTCCAAGACTTTTATCATAAGGGGATGTTGAATTTTGTCAAAAGCTTTTTCAGCATCTAATGAGATGATCACATGGTTTTTTTTCTTTCAGTTTATTTATATGATGGATTACCTTGATAGATTTTCATATGTTGAACCAACCCTGCATCTCTGGGATGAAGCCTACTTGATCATAATGGATAATTTATCTTATGTGTTCTTGGATAAGGTTTGCCAGTATTTTGTTGAGGATTTTTGCGTCGATGTTCATGAGTGAGATTGGCCTGTAATTCTCTTTCCTGGTAGAGTCTTTGTGTGGTTTTGGTATCAGAGTACTTGTAGCTTCATAAAAGGAATTTGGTAATGACTCTTCTGTTTCTATATTGTGAAATACAGTAAGGAGTATAGGTATTAGGTCTTCTTGGAAGTTCTGGTAGAATTCCGCATTGAAACCATCTGGTCCTGGGCTCTTTTTGGTAGGGAGGTTTTTGATAACAGCTTCTAATTCTTTGCGACTAACAGGTCTGTTTAGATTGTTCACCTTTTCCTGGTTTAACATTGGTATATGGTACTTATCTAAAAAAGTGTCCACTTCTTTTACATTTTCCAGTTTTGTGGCATAGAGGCTTTTGTAGTAAGATCTAATGATTCTCTGAATTTCCTCTGTGTCTGTGTTTATGTCCCCCTTTTCATTTCTGATCTTATTAATTTGCATATCCTCTCTCTGCCGTTTGATAGTTTGGATAGGGGTTTATCAATCTAATTGATTTTCTCTAGGAACCAGCTTTTTGTTTCATTAATTCTTTGGATTGTTTTCTGTGTTTCTATTTTGTTTATTTCAGCCCTCAGTTTGATTATTTTCAGTCTTCTACTCCTCTTAGGTGAGTCTGCTTCTTTTTTTTTCTAGAGCATTCAGGTGCGCTGTTAGGTCTCCAATGTGTGCTTTCTCTGTTTTCTTTAAGTGGGCACTTAGTGCTATGAACCTTCCTCTTAGGACTGCTTTCATAGTGTCCCATAAGTTTGAATAGGTTGTTTCTTTATTTTCATTGAATTCAAGGAAGACATTAATTTCTTTATTTCTTCCTTGATCCAGGTGTGGTTCAGTAGTTGACTGATCAGTTTCCATGAGTTTGTAGGATTTCTGGGGGTAGCATTGTTGTTGAATTCTAACTTAAATACATGGTGATCTGATAAGACACAGGTGGTTATGAATATTTTTTTTGTAACTGTGGAAGTTTGCTTTGTTACTGAGGATGTGGTCAATTTTTGAGAAGGTACCATGAGCTGCAGAGAAGAAGGTATATTCTTTCCTATTTGGGTGGAATGTTCTATAGATGTTTGTTAAGTCCATTTGATTCATTACCTCCACTAATTCTCTTAATTCTCTGTTAGGGTTCTGTCTGATTGACCTGTCCATTGGTGAGAGAGGAGTGTTGAAGTGGCCTACTATTAGTGTGTGTGGTTTGATGGCAGCCTTTAGTTTTAGCAATATTTCTTTTACGTACATGGGTGCTTTTATATTAGGGGCATAGATATTCAGGATTGAGACTTCATCCTGTTGAATTGTTCCTGTTATGAGAATAAAATGTCCCTCTCCATTTCTTCTGATTGATTTAATTTTGAATTCAACTTTGTTGGAAATTAGTATGGCCACACCTTCTTGTTTCTTATGTTCATTTGCTTGATAAACCTTTTCCCATCCCTTTACTCTAAGTAGGTGCCTGTCTTTGTGGTTGAGATGTGTTTCTTGTAAACAGCAGAATGTTGGATCCTATTTTTGTATCCAATCTCTTAGCTTGTGCATTTTTATAGGTTAGTTGAGACCATTGACATTAAGTGATATTAATGACCAGGGGTTGTTATCTCTGGTCACTATTTTCATAGTAGAGTTTGCGTGTTTCCCTTCTTTGAGTTGTGCTGGTGAAGGGTCTCTAGATGTTTGACTTATTGTGGTCATTGTTAGGCTCCTTGGTTTGTGATTTTCCTTCTATTACTTTCTGCAAGGCTGGATTTGTGGCAACGTATTGTTTAAAATTGTTTTTATCCTGGAAAATTTTGTTTTCCCCATTTATAGTGAATGAAAGCTTGGCTGGGTATAGTAGTCTGGGCTTGCAACCATGTTCTCTTAGCTTCTGCAGTACATCTATCCAGGACCTTCTGGCTTTCATGGTTTCCATAGAGAAGTCAGGTGTAAGTCTGGTAGGTTTACCTTTATAAGTAACTTGACCTTTTTCCTTTGCAGCTCTTAATATTCTTTCTTTATTCTGTATGTTTTGTGTTTTGATTATTATATGGTGAGGAGATGTTTTTTTTTTTTTGGTCCAGTCTATTCAGTGTTCTGTATGCTTCTTGAACCTTCAAAGGAATATCTTCCTTTAGGTTGTGAAAGTTTTCTTCTATAATTTTATTAAATATATTTTCTGGACTATTGAGCTGTACTTCGTCTCCTTCTTCTATCCCAATTATTCTTAGGTTTGGTCTTTTTATTGTACCCCAGATTTCCTGAATGTTTTGTGATGAGAATTTGTTGATTTTGCTGTTTTCTTTGATCAGTGTGTTTATTTTCTCTAAGTTATCTTCAGTGTCTGAGATTCTTTCTTCCATCTCTTGTAATCTGTTGGTAGTACTTGTCTCTGTAGTTCCTGTTCATTTACCCATAATTTCCATCTTCATCCTTTCCTTGGTTTGTGTTTTCTTCATTACTTCCATTTCATTCTTCAAGTCTTGAACTGCTTCCCTTATCTCTTTCGTTGCTTTTTCTTGTTTCTCTTGGTTTTCTTGGGTATCTTTGAATGATTTATTCATTTCCTCTACCTTTTTGTTTGTAATCTCTAATTGTTTATGGCAGTTTTTCACCTCCTGTTTAAGGTCTTCTATTATTTTCATATAATTCACTTTTAGGTCAATTTCTTCTAATTCTTCTGGAGTAGTTTGTACAATTCTTCTTATTTCCCGATCCCTGGATTCTGGTGGTGACATGTTGCCTTTCAGGTTGTTGGAGGAATTTTTGCATTGGCGTCTTCCCATCACTTCCTTCAAATGGAGCCAAGAGAGACCTGGTGTCTTGGTCCAGTCTTTGCTGTGACCGACTCTCTGGGTGTTTCTCTTCAGTGTAGAAGTAGGAACCGTCCCGTCCAGATGGAACTCCTCAGTATACAGCAGGGCAGGGTTGGGGGGTGCTAGGGGGCTGGGTCTTGCATACAAAGGTCAGCCCTGCAGATGGAGCTGAGGGGGGGGGGGGTTTGTGCTCTCTTCTGGGACAATCAGTCCCTGGATAGCACACACTCACCCGTCCTGATGGAACTCTTCAGCACCTAACCAGGCCCTGCAGGATGTAGTTCCTTGTCCCGGGCTGCCACCGCGGGTCAGAATCTCACTCACCCTGAGATGGTTCTCCTGGTGCCTAGATCTGCTCTCCTTGCTGGTTGGGTGGCCCGTAAACCATGTGCCTACCCTGTTTGCTGCAGGCAGGCTATTGAGACAAAGGAGTTCCCACCTGCCCGGCTGCCCTCCGGATTCAAACCCAGCGCCCAGACAGGTTGAGCTGGATGATGTTATTTGCCCAAAGACGGCAGGGAGGGAGAAGTGGGGAGGGTCCTGGATGTATGCTGGGTGAGGTAGGAAGAGAGAGGCAGTATGTGGGGATATAAGCCCTGCAGGATGTAGTTCCTTGTTCCAGGCTGCCGCCGCGGGTCAGAAACTCAGTCACCCTGAGATGGTTCTCCTGGTGTGCAGATCCGCTCTCCTTGCTGGTTGGGTGGCTCATAAACCAAGCGCCTACCCTTCTTGCTGCAGGCAGGCTATTGAGACAAAGGAGTTCCTGCCCGCCCGGCTGCCCTCCGGATTCAAACCCAGCACCCAGACAAGCTGAGCTGGATGATGTTGTTTGTCCAAAGACGGCAGGGAGGGAGAAGTGGGGAGGGTCCTGGATGCACGCTAGGTGAGGTAGGAAGAGAGAGGCAGTATGCGGGGGTATAGGCCCTGCAGGATGTAGTTCCTTGTCCCGGGCTGCCGCCGCTGGTCAGAAACTTACTCACCCTGAGATGGTTCTCCTGGTGCCTTGGTAATGTTTATTTTTAAGTATTATTGTTGATCATTATGATTATGGTTATGGATAGGAGTTATTGTTGAGCGTTATGGTTATATTATGGTTATAGTTATGGTTAATGTTTGTGGTTAGGATTATGGTTATGGTTAGGGTTATGGTTAAAGGTTATGGTTATGGGTACTGGGAAGGGGTTATGGTTATTGTTAGGATTATGGTTATGGAAAATTGTTATGGTTAACGCTTATGGCTATGGTTATGGCATGGTGAGGGGTTATGGTTATGATTATGGTTAGGGGTTATGGTTTGGGTTATTGTTATGGTTATGTTTTTTGTTAGGGATTATGGTTAGGGATTAAGGTTATGGTTGGTGATTATGGTTATGGTTAGGGTTAGGGTTATGGTTATGGATAATGGTTATGGTTAGGATTATGGTTAGGGGTTATGGATAGGCATTATGGTTAGGATTATGGTTATGGTTAGGGTTATGTCTGTGGTTATGATTTGGATTTATGGTTAATGGTTATGCTTATGTTTAGGGGTTATGGTTATGGTTAAGTTTATGGTTGGGTTATGGTTAATGGTTATTGTTAGAATTATGGTTAGGGTTATGGTTAGTGTTAAGGGTTATGGTTAGTTTTATGGTTAATGGTTATGGTTATGGTTAAGGTTATGGTTATGGTAAATGATTATTGTTATGGTTAATGTTTATGATTAGGGGTTATAATAATATTTATGTGATGGAGGAAGGTCATTGGTTAAAAATAAACTGCTTGGCTGGTCCTGATAGGTTAAAACATAGGTGGGAGGAGTAAACAGAATAGAAGGCTGGGCGGACGAGGAAGTGAGGTCAGAGACTCGACAGCTCTACTCTCTGGAGCAGAGGGCATGCTCCACTCTCCCAGACTCACAATGAAGCTCCGACCCAAGATGGATGTAGGCTAGAATCTTTCTGGCAAGCGCACCTTGGAGTGCTTACATACCTTATTAGAAATGGACTAACCCAGGTGCGAGAATTAGCCTAGAAGAGGTTAGATAGAAATGGGCCAAGCAGTGTGTAAATGAATACGGTTTGTGTGTTGTTATTTCAGGCATAAGCTAGCCAGGCAGCTGGGGTGTTGGGGAATGCAGCCCCGCCACTCGTATTTCAACAGATGGCGCCCGACGTGATGGACTAAACCCACTTAAAAACCTGAGAAGGCTTAAAAGTAAGGGAAACAGAGTTCAACACAGATTTTTGCTGTTTGTTGGTGGCATGCTATAGAGAGTTTTCCTGTTTCGGCATCAGCAGCAGAAAAAACGCTGTGTCATTTAAAAGTGTTTCTTCTTGGGGCTATGCTGCCAGCGTGAACTCTGGCTTTAAAGCATTTCAATGGATTTTATGGGACTGGATGTTTCTGTGCCTGGTTGGGATCGGAAGGAGAGTGCTCTGAGACCTTGCCGATGGCTCAGCGCTCCCTGCCTGCACCTGGGCAGATGGCAGAATCAGGCTTAGGCAGACAGAAGAGCATGGCGGATACGTGTTTTCAGACTGAACAGTGCTCTCCATGTCAGATTTGGATGTTACTTGGATGAAAAGAATTTCTGTGCTGCACGCTCAGTCTCAGAATTAAAGAGCTGAGTGCCACTCCTACCTGGCAGCCACAGAGCTAGCACAAAATGGTATGTCCTCCATTTTGAAATTTTCCTGACTCAGGAGCAGGAAAAAAACCTGTGTTGTTTTAAAATGCCGGCTTTCTGGGCTGTCCTGCCAGGACAAACTCTTTTGAGGCAGGAGGGCCGACTATAGAGAGAGATACAGTAAAGAGAGCATCAAAGACAAAGAAAAATTTTAAATGACTTACAGTGTGTTAAAAATATATGCAAGCTAAAAGTAAGTTCTTAAAAGTAAAAAATGAAAGTAAGAAAGTAGTTGGGTGTGGTAGTACATACCTTTAATCCCTACACTTCAGAGGCAGAGGGAGATTGACCTCTGTGACTTCAAGGTATGGTAGCACAAGTCTTTAATCCTGGTGCCTAGAAGGCAGAGACAAACAGATCTCTGTGAGTTCAAGGTGTAGTAGCAAACACCTTTAATCCCAATGCCTGGGAGGCAGAGACAGGCGGATCTCTGAGAGTTCAAGAACAGCCTGGTCTACAGAGTTATTCCAGGTCAAAGATATATGCTCAAAAAGCAAAAAGTTAAAAGTAAAAATAAACAAAATAGAGGTTAAAATAAAGTGCACAAAGATGGAAAATACACAGAGAAATTTGATACTGTATGCTATTATGCTCTGTTTGAATCATTTGACTGCTGAGGAAGGAGCAACAGCTGCTAAAAGATATTTGTTTATAAATGCTGCTGAACTAACCCAACATAGATATTATGAAAATGCCTTGACTTTAAAATTTGGATCTAAGGACATGATACTTTGGAAAGGAGTTTCTTATTTTGTTTTCACAGAGGATGAGACCCTGTTCATTTCTTCTATTCTAATATGGTATGATGGACATAGGTGAGAGAATTAGCCTAGAAGAGGCTAGATAGAAATGGGCCAAGCAGTGTTTAAATGAATATGGTTTGTGTGTTGTTATTTCGGGCATGGGCTAGCCAGGCTGCTGGGGTGTTGGGTATGCAGCCCTGCTGCTCCTATTTCAACATTTATGGTTAAGGGGTTATCGTTGATCGTTATGGTTATGGTTATGTTTACGGTTATGGTTATGGTTAAGGGTTATGGTTATGGTTAAGTTTATGGTTATGGGTTATCGTTGGGTGTTATGGTTATGTTTATGGTTGGGGGTTATCTTTGATGGTTATGGTTATGGTTAGGGTAAATGGTTATGGTTAGAGTTATGGTCATGGGTAGGGTTATGGTTATGTTTAATTGTTATGGTTATGCTTATGGTTATGGATAGTGGTTATGGTTATGGTTAGGGGTTATTATTATGGTTAGGGGTTATGGTTATGGTTTTTGTTAGGAGTTATGGTTAGGGTTATGGTTAATGGTTAGGGTTAGTGTTAATGGTTATATTTACAGTTATGCTTAGGGTTAATGGTTATGATTAGAGTTATGGTAATGTTTATGGTTAGGGGTTAACGTTGATCGTTATGGTTATGTTTATGTTTAGGGGTTATCGTTGAACGTTATAGTTATGGTTAGGGTTATGGTTATCGTTATGGTTAATGGTTATGGTTAGGATTAGGGTTAGGGTTATGGTTAGGGTAATGGTTAAAGGTTATGTTTATGGTTCTGGCTAGGGGTTTTGGTTAGGATTATGGTTAATGTTTATGTTTATAGTGATGGTTATGGTTAGCGGCTATGGTTATGGTTATGGTTAGGGGTTATGATTATGGTTAGGGATTTGGTTTGTGTTATAGTTATGGTTATGGTTTTTGTTAGGGGTTATATTTAGGGGTTAAGATTATGGTTGGTGATTATAGTTATGTTTATGGTTACGGTTAGGGGAAGCGTTATGGTTAAGGTTAATTTTTATGTTTAGTGTTATGGTTAGGGTTTATGGATAGGTGTTATTTTTATGGTTATGGTTATTGTTTGGTTATGGTTTGGGCTTATGGTTATGGTTAGTGTTTAGGTTAATCGTTATGGTTATGGTTAATAGTTATGGTGATGGTGATGGTTATGGTTAACATTTATGGTTATGGTTATGGTTATTGTTAGGTTTCATGTTTATGGTTAGGGGTTATGGTTTGGGTTATTGTAATGGTTATGGTTTGCGTTAGGGGTTATTGTTAGGGGTTAAAGTTATGGTTGGTGATTATGGTTATGGTTAGAGTTATGGTTATGGTTATTGGTTTTGGTTAGGGTTATGGTTAGGGGTTAAGGATAGGCATTATGTTTAAGATTATGGTTATGGTTAGGGTTATGGCTATGGTTAGGGGTTATGGTAATGGTTATGGTTAGGGAATATGTTTATGGTTAGGGTAATGGTTAATGCTTATGGTTATGGTTAATGATTATGTTAGGGTTATGGTTAAAGTTTATGGTTACGAGTTAGTGGTTATGGTTAGGGTTATGGTTATGGTTAGTGGTTATGGTGATGGTTATTGTTAACGGTTATAGTTATGGATATAGTTATGGTTATGGTAATGGTTAGGGGTTATGATTATGGTTAGGGTTTATGGTTTGTGTTATTGTTATGGTTATGGTTTTTGTTAGGGTTTATTTTTAAAGGTTAAGGTTATAGTTGATGATTATGTTTATGGTTACGGTTAGGTTTAGGGTTATGGTTATGGTTAATGTTTATGGTTAGGTTTATGTTTAGTGGTTATGGATAGGCTTTATTTTTATGATCATGGTATCGTTTAGGTTATCGCTATGTTTATGGTTATGGGTAATCATTATGGTTAGGGGTTATGGTTATGGTTAGTGGTTATGTTTATGGTTATGGTTAACTGTTATTGTTATGGTTAGTGTTATGGTTAATTTTTATGGTTATGGTTAATGGTTAGTGTTAGGGTTTTGGTTAATGGTTATGGTTATGGTTAGGGGTTATGTTAATGTTTATTTTTAGTGCTTATCATTGATCATTATTGTTATGGTTTTGGATAGGAGTTATCGTTGAGCGTTATGGTTATGGTTAATGTTATGGTTATAGTTATGGTTAATGTTTGTGGTTAGAATTATCGTTATGGTTATGGTTATGGTTAAGGTTATAGTTAAAGGTTATGGTTATGGGTACTGGGTAGGTGTTATGGTTATTGTTATGGTTAATGGTTATGGTTTTCAGTTATGGCTATGGTTATATCTATGGTTAGGGGTTATGTTTATGATTATGGTTAAGGATTATGATTATGGTTAGTGGTTATGGTTTGGGTTATTGTTATGTTTATGTTTTTGTTAGGGGTTATGGTTAGGGAATAAAGTTATGGTTGGTGATTATGGTTAAGGTTATGGTTACGGTGAGGGTTAGGATTATGGTTTTGGATAATGGTTATGGTTAGGAATATGGTTAAGGGTTATGGATAGGCATTATGATTAGGATTATGGTTATTGTTAGGGTTATGTCAATGTTGATGGTTATGTTTTATGGTTATTTTTATGGTTTATGGTTAATGGTTATGGTTAGTGGTTATGCTTATGGTTAAGTTTATGGTTAGGGGTTATCGTTGAGCATTATAGTTATGGTTAGGGTTATGTTTATAATCATGGTTAATGGTTATTGTTAGAATTATGGTTAGCGTTTTGGTTAGGTTTAATGGCTATGGTTAGGGTTATGGTTAATCATTATGGTTATGGTAAATGGTTATGGTTATGGTAAATGGTTATGGTTATTGTTATTGTTAATGGTTTTGGTTAGGGGTTATTGTTATGGTTCATGGTTATGATTAGGGGTTATAGTAATGTTTATGGTTAGGGGTTATCATTGATTGTTATGGTTATGGTTATGGTGTGGGGTTACGATTATGTTTAAGTTTATGGTTAGGAGTTATTGTTGTAATAGGGAGCGGCGCGGCTGTGACCCTGTACCCGGCCGCCCGCATGGCTTAGCTTAAGCCCCAAAATAACAGCACACAAACTGTATTCATTTAATCACTGCCTGGCCCATTATTGGCTAGCTCCTACATATCGACCTAACCCATTTTTGATAATCTGTATAGCACCCCAAGGTGTGCTTACCGGGGAGATTCTAGCCTGTGTCTCTCTGGAGTGTGAACATCATGGCAACTCCTTGACTCAGCTTCCTTCTCCCACAATCCTGTTCTGTTTACTCCACCCATCTAAGGGTGGACTTATCGAATTAGCCTAGGCAGTTTCTTTATTGATAAGAAATCACTCCCACATCATTTCCCCTTTTTCTGTTTAAACAAAAAAAGAAGGCTTTTATTTTAACACAGTAAAATTACATATAGCAAAGCAGTTATCAAGTAAGAATTACAGTTACAATATTTATATCTACTCTATCTTTTATCATAACTAAGGAAAATTACAACTATCCATTCTTCAACTCCATCAAAGACTCCAGAAGGATATAAAACTACAGTAAACAAGAAGTCCAAAATTCTAGAAATGACAGAGACAACTCGCTGCCTGGACAGTCACCCAAAGTTCCGCTGTACTGTTGGGGCATCTATCTTCGGCCTCCAGGCCCATAGTATCCAGCAGACATTTCCATGAAGCAGGAAATTCCAAAGACAGTTCAGTCACTTTCTGCTGTGTCCTGTGTCCTGCCGAATGTCTCGTAGACTCTTTTATGAATCAGGAACCCTGAAAGATCATCTCACCTTTAGGCAAGTTCAGCAGTCCTCTCTCTGCAGGTTCTTTGTGTCCAGTTTATGCAATAGTCCAGGCAAGAACAGTTTCTTGCCCAAATGGCTATCAAGCTCCATAAGGATTCTCTTTGATTCCCATCTTCCTCTTGAAGTAGATTGGTGCTGCCAAGAGCAGACGTGTCTCATTGTCATGAAAAGCCCTAAATTATTAAAACATTTAAATGCCATATTCTGCAGTCTTTGAAAGATATGAAGAATGCCTATCTAACTGAAATATATCTTTATATATCTAAAAAATCTAACATGACTACAAGCTTGACTATTATTTACGATTATTCATCAACAACCTATATTTCCTAAATATACATTACATTTTAAAAATGAACTACACAATCACAATACCTTGATCAAGATCAGAAATACATATACAAATAACAAAATTGACCTTAAAATCCACACCAATGTAAATTATTTATATCTATATCATATCCCCCTTTAAATGTAAAAGAACACATATAATCAATATTTGGGAACATGGGCGCAGTTTCTTCTCTCCAAACTGCTTCCTGCTGAATGGGGGCGTCGTTAATTAGGTCTTTCATGGTATAACCTGTATGCCAGGGTCATCTCAGTTGGCAGTTGAGTGAAGTAATTTTTTTTTTTTTGAGTGAAGTAATTTTTTGAGGGTGTTCACAACAACCTTTCAGGAGGGCGTGGTATATCATACCAAATTGGAATAGAAGAAATCCACAGGGTCTGGTCCTCTGTGAAAACAAAAGAAGACCCTTTCCGAAGCATCATATCCTTAGATCCAAATTCTGAAATCATAATACCCTTATATCCATTCTGGTTTAGCTTGGCAGCCCATGTAATGAAATGTCTCTCTGTACTTAGCTCCTTCACAGTCAAAAATTTTAAAGAAAACACAATGTACATAATCCAGACCCTCTGTGAATTTTCCATTTTTACGTGGCTTATTTTTACTTTATTTCTCTTAATCTATAACTATCTGTACTCTGTCTCTTTAAAGACTTTACCTTTTTATTTTTAAAGGCATTAACTTTATTTTCTCTATATATATATTTATTTCTTTCTCAAGCCCACATACATTCATCCAACACTGTGATCCATTTAGTGGTCTGTCTGAATCTGTTTTATTGTGAACCTGTAATTTTTTTACTGTCCAGGAGCACTTCTTAAAATGTTAAGCATTTCTTAAAAACTTAAGTTGCATCGTGTACAGGTAATACGGCACTGCCTGTGTCCTGCCAAGTCTAAACCTTAAGTGTGCTGTTATCACAGTAATTACGGTAGTTCCTGCTTGAGACCAGCTCAGTTCAGCATGGTGGAGCTGAGCCAGTCCTGCCTCAGAGCCATTTGGTGCGCCTGAGCTGAGCACAGTTCCAGGCACACAGCAGTCCACATTGCCATCAAGCAAGCCATAGCACTTTACTCCAAATACTCCATTTAAAAGCTCTGTCTCCCACAGGAGCCAGACAGAGATTGCAATGGCGGCATAGCTCAGAAAGCCGACATTTTAAAACAGCCAGTTTTTTTCCTGTTGCTGAGTCAGGACAATTTCTTTGCGGCACGCAACCCACAAACAGCAAAAAGCTGTCTTAAATTCTCTCTCTGTCCTTTTTAAGCCCTCTCAGGTTTTACGTGGAGTTCATTAGCACGTTGGGTGCCAATTTGTAGTAATACGGAGCGGCCGGGCTGTTGTGTCCTCCCTGCACCTGGCCGCCCGCATGGCTTAGCTTACGCCCCGAAATAACTACACGGAAACTGTATTCATTTAATCACTGCCTGGCCCATTATTGGCTAGCTCTTACATATCGACCTAACCCATTTCTGATAATCTGTATAGCACCCCAAGGTGTGCTTACCGGGGAGATTCTAGCCTGTGTCTCTCTGGAGTGTGAACATCATGGCGACTCCTTGACTCAGCTTCCTTCTTCCAGAATCCTGTTCTGTTTACTCCACCCATCTAAGGGTGGACCAATCGAATTAGCCTAGGCAGTTTCTTTATTGATAAGAAATGACTCCCACATCAGGTTATCGTTGAACGTTATAGTTATGGTTAGGCTTATGATTATAATTATGGTTAATGGTTATTGTTAGAATAATGGTTAGGGTTATGGTTAGGGTTAACGGTTATGGTTAGTGTTATGGTTAATCGTTATGGTTATGGTTCAGGTTATGGTTATGGTAAATGGTTATGGTTATTGTTATGGTTATTGGTTTTGGTTAGGGGATATTGTTATGGTTCATGGTCATGATTAGGGGTTATAGTAATATTTATCGTTAGGGGTTATCGTTGATCGTTATAGTTATGGTTAGGGGTTATGGTTATGATTGAGTTTATGGTTAAGGGTTATCATTGAGTATTGTGGTTAACGTTATTGTTAGTGTAAGTGGTTATGGTTAGGGTTATGGCTTTGGGTTAGGGGTTATGGTTATGTTTAATTGTTATGGTTATGCTTATGGTTATGGATAATGGTTATGGTAATGGTTATGGGTTATTATTATGGTTAGGGGTTATGGTTTGAATTATAGTATGGTTATAGGTTTTTTTTAGGGGTTATGGTTAGGGTTATGGTTTTGGTTAATGGTTAGGGTTAGTGTTAATGGTTATGTTTACGATTATGCTTAGGGTTATGGTTAATGGTTATGGTTAGGGTTATGGTAATCTTTATGGTTAGGGGTTAATGTTGATCGTTATGGTTATGTTTATATTTAGGGGTTATCGTTGAGCGTTAGAGTTATGGTTAGAGTTATGGTTATAGTTATGGTTAATGGTTATGGTTAGGATTAGGGTTAGGGTTAGGGTTATGGTTAGGGTTATGGTTAGGGTTATGGTTATGGTTAGGGGTTATTTTTAGGATTATGGTTATGGTTATGGTGATGGTTATGATTACCAGCTATGGTTATGGTTAGTGTTTAGGTTAATGGTTATGTTTACGGTTAATAGTTATGTTTATGGAGATGGTTATGGTTATGGTTAACGGTTATGGTTATGGTTAGAGTTATGGGTTATGTTTATGGTTAGGGGTTATGGTTTGGGTTATTTACATGATAATGGCTTTTGTTAGGGGTTTTTGTTAGTGGTTAAAGTTATGGTTGGTGATTATGGTTATTGTTATGGTTAGGGTTAGAATTATGGTTATTGTTAAAGGTTATGGTTAGGATTATTGTTTGGGGTTATGGTTAGGGTTAGGGTTATGGTTAGGGTTATTGTTAAAGGTTATGGTTATGGGTACTGGGTAGGGGTTATGCTTATTGTTAGTGTTATGGTTATGGTTAATGGTTATGGTTTACGGTTATGGTTATGATTATGGTTAGGGGTTATGGTTATGATTATGGTTAGGGGTTATGATTTGGATTATTGTTATGGTTATGTTTTTTGTTAGGGGTTAGGGTTAGGGTTATGGTTATGGTTAATATTTAGGGTTAGTGTTAATGGTTATGTTTACGGTTATGCTTAGGGTTATGGTTAGGGTTAATGGTTATGGTTAGTTTTATGGTATTCTTTATGGTTAGGGGTTAACGTTGATTGTTATGGTTATGGTTATGTTTATGGTTACTGTTATCGTTGAGTTTTATAGTTATGTTTAGGCTTATGGTTATAGTTATGGTTAATTGTTATGGTTAAAATTAGGGTTAGGGTTATGGTTATGCTTATGGTTAAAGGTTATGGTTATGGTTCTGGCTAGTTGTTATGGTTTTGGTTAGGATTATGGTTAATGGTTATGTTTATAGTGATGGTTATGATTAGTGGCTATGGTTATGGTTATGGTTAGGGGTTATGATTATGGTTAGGGATTTTGGTTTGTGTTATAGTTATGGTTATGGTTTTTATTAGTGGTTATATTTTGGGGTTAAGAATATGGTTGGTGATTATAGTTATGTTTATGGTTACAGTTAGGTTAAGGGTTATGTTTAAGGTTAATGGTTATGTTTAGGGTTATGGTTAGGGGTTATGGATAGGTGTTATTTTTATGGTTATGGTTAATGATTATGGTTATTGTTTGGTTATGGTTAGGGCTTATGGTTATTGTTAGTGTTTAGGTTAATCATTATGGTTATGTTTAATAATAATGGTGATGGTTATGGTTAACATTCATGGTTATGGTTATGGTTATAGTTATGGGTTATGTTTATGGTTAGGGCTATGGTTTGGGTTATTGTAATTGTTATGGTTTTTGTTAGAGGTTAAAGTTATGGTTGGTGACTATGGCTATGTTTAGCTTTAGAATTATGGTTATGGTTAATGGTTTTGGTTAGGGATATGTATACGGGTTGTGGATAGGCATTATGTTTAAGTTTATGGTTAGGGTTATGGCTATGGTTAGGGGTTATGGTAATGGTTATGGTTAGGGGATATGTTTATGTTAGGGTTATGGTTATGGTTAGTGGTTATGGTGATGGTTATTGTTAATGGTTATAGTTATGGATATAGTTATGGTTATGGTAATGGTTAGGGGTTATGATTATGGTTAGGGTTTATGGTTTCTGTTATTGTTATGGTTATGGTTTTTGTTAGGGTTTATTTTTAAAGGTTAAGGTTACAGTTGGTGATTATGGTTATGTTTATGGTTAGGGTTATGGTTATGGTTAATAGTTATGGTTAGGTTTATGGTTAGTGGTTATGGATAGGCTTCATTTTTAGGATTATGGTATTGTTTAGGTTATTGCTATGTTTATGGTTACGGGTAATTGTTATGGTTAGGGGTTATTGTTATGGTTAATGGTTATGTTTATGGTTATGTTTAGCTGTTATTGTTGTGGTTAGGGTTATAGTTATGGTTAATTTTTATGGTTATGGCTAATGGTTAGGGTTAGGGTTTTGGTTAATGGTTATGGTTATGGTTAGGGGTTATGGTAATGTTTATTTTTAGTGCTTATCGTTGATCATTATTGTTATGGTTTTGGATAGGAGTTATCGTTGAGCGTTATGGTTATGGTTAATGTTATGGTTATAGTTATGGTTAATGTTTTTTTTTAGTATTATGGTTAGGGTTATGTTTATGGTTAAGGTTATAGTTAAAGGTTATGCTTATGGGTACTGGGGAGGGGTTATGGTTATTGTTATGGTTATGTTTAATGGTTATTGTTTTCAGTTATGGCTGTGTTTATGGCTATGGTTAGGGGTTATGTTTATGATTATGTTTAGGGATTATGATTATGGTTAGTGGTTATGGTTTGGGTTATTGTTATGTTTATGGTTTTGTTAGGGGTTATGGTTAGGGATAAAGTTATGGTTGGTGATTATGGTTATGGTTATGGTTATGGTTACGGTGAGGGTTAGGGTTATGGTTATGGATAATGGTTATGGTTAGGATTATGGTTAGGGGTTATGGATAGGCGTTATGGTTAGGATTATGTTTATTGTTAGGATTATGTCAATGTTGATAGTTAGATTTATGGATATTGTTATGGTTATGGTTAGTGTTTATGGTTATGGTTAAGTTTATGGTTAGGGGTTATCATTGAGCGTTATAATTATGGTTAGGGTTACGTGTGTAGTCGTGGTTAATGGTTATTTTTAGAATTATGGCTAGTGTTTTGGTTAGGTTTAATGGCTATCGTTATTGTTATGGTTAATCATTATGGTTATGGTAAATGGTTATGGTTATGGTAAATGGTTATGGTTATTGTTATGGTTAATGGTTTTGGTTAGGGGTTATTTTTATGGTTCATGGTTATGAGTAGGGGTTATAGTAATGTTTATGGTTAGGGGTTATCATTGATTGTTATGGTTATGGTTAGGGGTTACAGTTATGATTAAGTTTATGGTTAGGGATTGTCGTTTAGCGTTATAGTTATGGTTAGGCTTATGATTATAATTATGGTTAATGGTTATTGTTAGAATAATGGTTAGTGTTATGGTTAATCGTAACGGTTATGGTTAGTGTTATGGTTAATTGTAATGGTTATGGTTCAGGTTATGGTTATGGTAAATGGTTTTGGTTATTGTTATGATTATCGGTTTTGGTTAGTGGTTATTGTTATGGTTCATGGTCATGATTAGGGGTTATAGAAATATTTATCATTAGGGGTTATCGTTGATCGTTATAGTTATGGTTAGGGGTTATGTTTATGATTAAGTTTTTGGTTAGGGGTTATTGTTGAGCATTGTGGTTAAGGTTATTGTTAGTGTAAATGGTTATGGTTAGGGTTATGGTTATGTGTTAGGGGTTACGGTTATGTTTAATTGTTATGGTTATGCTTATGGTTATGGATAATGGTTATGGTATGGTTATGTTTAATTGTTATGGTTATGGATAATGGTTATGGGTTATTATTACGGTTAGGGCTTATGGTTTGAATTATAGTATGATTATGGTTTTTTTTTAGGGGTTATAGTTAGGGTTATGGTTTTGGTTAATGGTTAGGGTTAGTGTTAATGGTTATGTTTACGGTTATGCTTAGGGTTATGGTTATGGTTAATGGTTAGGGTTATGGTAATCTTTATGGTTTGGGTTAATGTTGATTGTTATGCTTATGTTTATGTTTAGGGGTTATCGTTGAGTGTTATCGTTATGGTTAGAGTTATGGTTATAGTTATAGTTAATGGTTATGATTAGGGTTAGGGTTATGGTTAAAGGTTATGGTTATGGTTCCGGTTAAAGGTTATTGTTAGGATTATGGTTTATGGTTATGGTGATGGTTATGATTACCGGCTATGGTTATGGTTAGTGTTTATGTTAATGGTTATGGTTATGGCTGATAGTTATGGTTATGGACATGATTATGGTTAACGGTTATGGTTATGGTTATCCTTATAGTTAGGGGTTATGTTTATGGTTAGGGGTTATGGTTTGGGTTATTTAAATGGTTATGTCTTTGTTACTTGTTATTGTTAGTGGTTAAAGTTATTTTTGGTGATTATGGTTATTGTTACGGTTAGGGTTAGAATTATGGTCATGGTTAATGGTTATGGTTAGGATTAGGGTTTGGGGTTATGGTTAGGATTAGGGTTATGGTTAGGGTTATTGTTAAAGGTTATGGTTATGGGTACTGGGTAGGGGTTATGCTTTTTGTTAGTGTTATGGTTATGGTTAATGGTTATGGTTTACAGTTATGGTTATGGTTATGGCTATGGTTAGGGGTTATGGTTATGATTATTGTTAGGGGTTATGAGTTGGGTTATTGTTATGGTTATGTTTTTTGTTAGGGGTTATGGTTAGGATTATGATTATGGTTAATATTTAGGGTTAGTGTTAATGGTTATGTTTACGGTTATGCTTAGGTTTATGGTTAGAGTAATGGTTATGGTTAGGTTTATGGTAATCTTTATGGTTAGGGGTCAATTTTGATCGTTATGGTTATGGTTATGTTTATGGTTATGGGTTATCGTTGAGCATTATAGTTATGGTTAAGGTTATGGTTATAGTTATGGTTAATGGTTATGGTTAGGATTAGGGTTAAGGTTATGTTTAGGGATTTGGTTAAATGTTATGGTTATGGTTCCGGCTAAGGGTTATGGTTATGGTTATAATTATGGTTAATTGTTAATTATGGTTAATGGTTATAGTGATGGTTATGGTTAGTGGCTATGGTTATGGTTATGGTTAGAAGTTATGATTATGGTTAGGGAATTTGGTTTGTTATAGTTATAGCTATGGTTTTTGTTAGGGGTTATCTTTAGTGGTTAAGATTATGGTTGGTGATTATATTTATGTTTATGTTTATGGTTAGGATAAGAGTTATGGTTAAGGTTAATGGTTATGTTTAGGGTTATGGCTAGGGGTTATGCATAGGCGTTATTTTTATGGTTATGGTTAATGGTTATGTTTTTTGTTTGGTTATGGTTATGGCTCATGGTTGTGGTTAGTGTTTAGGTTAATGGTTATGGTCATGGTTAATAGTTATGGTTATTGTTATGGTTATGATTAACACTTATGGTTTTGGTTATGGTTATAGTTAGGGGTTATGTTTATGGTTAGGGGTTATGGCTTGGGTTATTGTAATGGTTATGGTTCTTGTTAGGTGTTATTGTTAGGGGTTAAAGTAATGGTTGTTGATTATGGTTATGGTTAGTGTTAGAGTTATGGTTATGGTTAATGGATTTGGTTAGTGTTATGGTTAGGGGTTATGGATAGGCCTTGTGTTTAAGATTATGGTTATGGTTAGTGTTATGGCTATGGTTAGGGGTTATGGTAATGGTTATGGTTAGTGGATATGTTTATGGTTAAGGTAATGGTTAATGCTTATGGTTATGGTTAATGATTATGTTAGGGTTATGGTTAAAGTTTATGGTTACGAGTTAGGGGTTATGGTTAAGGTTATGGTTAGTGGTTATGGTGATGGTTATTGTTGATGGTTATAGTTATGGATATAGTTATGATTATGACAATGTTTAAAGGTTATGATTATGGATAGGGGTTATGGTTTGTGTTATGGTTATGGTTTTCATTAGGGTTTATTTTTAAAGGTTAAGGTTACAGTTGGTGATTACGGTTATGTGTTTGGTTACGGTTAGGATTATGGGTATGGTTAATGGTTATGGTTATTGGTTATGGATAGGCTTTATTTTTAGGATTATTGTATTGTTTAAGTTATGGCTATGTTTATGGTTAAGGGTAATCGTTATGGTTAGGGGTTATGGTTATGGTTAATGGTTATGGTTAGCTGTGATTGTTATGGTTAGGGTTATGGTTATGATTAATTTTTATTGTTATGGTTAATTGTTAGGTTTATGGTTAATGGTTATGGTTAGGGGTTATGGTAATGATTACTTTTAGTGCTTATCGTTGATCATTATTGTTATGGTTTTGGATAGGAGTTATCGTTGAGCCTTATGGTTACGTTTAATATTATGGTTATAAGTATGGTTAACGTTTGTGGTTAGGATTATGGTTAGTGTTATGGTTAGGGATATAGTTAAAAGATATGGTTATGGGTACTGGGTAGCGGTTATGGTTATTGTTATGGTTAATGGTTATGGCTATGGTTATGGCTATGTTTAGGGGTTATGTTTATGATTATGTTTAGGGATTATGATTATGGTTAGTGATTATGGTTTGGGTTATTGTTATATTTATGTTTTTCTTAGGGGTTATGGTTAGGGATTAAAGTAATTGGTGGTGATTATAGTTATGGTTACGGTTAGGTTTAGGGTTATGGTTATGGATAAGGGTTATGGTTAGGATTATGGTTCAGGTTTATGGATAGGCCTTATGGTTAGGATTATGGTTATGTTTAGGGTTATGGCTATGGTTATTGTTAGGGGTAATGGCTAACTTTATGGCTTATGGTTAATGGTTATGGTTATGTTTATGGTTAGTGGTTCTGGTTATGGTTATGGTTAAGTTTATGGTTGGGGTTATCGTTGAGCATTATAGTTATGGTTAGGGTTATGTTTATAGTCATGGTTAATGATTATTGTTAGAATTATGGTTAGGGCTATGGTTAGGTTTAACAGTTATGATTTAGGGTTATGGTTAATCCTTATGGTTATGGTTAAGGTTATGGTTATGGTAAATTGTTATGGTTATTGTTATGGTTAATGGTTTTGGTTAAGGGTTATTGTTATGGTTCATGGTTATGATTAGGGGTTATAGTAATGTTTATGGTTAGGGGTATTCATTGATTGTTATAGTTATGGTTATGGTTAGGGGTAATGGTTATGGTTAAGTTTATGGTTAGGGGTTATTGTTAAGCATTATAGTTATGTTTATGGTTATGATTATAATTATGGTTAATGGTTATTGTTTGAATAATGGTTAGGTTTATGGTTATTGTTAAAGGTTATGGTTAGTGTTATGATTAATTGTTATGGTTATGGTAAATGGTTATGGTTATTGTTATGGTTAATGGTTTTGGTTAGGGGTTATTGTTATGGTTCATGGTTATGATTACAGGTTATATTAATGTTTATGGCTAGGGGTTATTATTGATCGTTATGGTTATTGTTAGTGGTTACGGTTATGGTTAAGTTTATGGTTAGGGGTTATCGTTGAGCATTATAGTTATGGTTAGGCTTATGATTATAAATATGGTTAATGGTTATTGTTAGAATAATGGTTAGGGTTATGGTTAGAGTTAACGGTTATGGTTAGTGTTATGGTTAATTGTTATGGTTATGGTAAATGGTTATTGTTATGGTTAATGGTTTTGGTTAGGGGTTATTGTTATGGTTCATGGTCACGATTAGGGCTTATAGTAATATTTATGGTTAGGTGTTATCGTTGATCGTTATGGTTATGGTTAGGCCTTATGATTATGGTTAAGCTTATGGTTAGGGGTTATCGTTGAGCTTTGTGGTTAACGTTATTGTTAGTGTAAATGGTTATGGTTAGGGTTATGGTTATGGGTTAGTGGTTATGGTTATGTTTAGGGTTATGGTTATGCTTATGTTTATCTATAATGGTTATGGTTATTGTTATGGTTATGGGTTATTATTATGGTTAGGGGTTATGGTTTGAATTATAGTATGGTTATGGTTTCTTTTAGGGTTCATGGTTATGGTTATGGTTAATGGTTAGGGTTAGTTTTAATGGTTATGTTTATGGTTATGCTTAGGGTTATGGTTAGGGTTAATGGTTATTGTTAGCGTTATGGTAATCTTTATGGTTAGGGGTTAATGTTGATATTTATGGTTATGGTTAGGTTTATGTTTAGGGGTATCGTTCAGCATTATACTTACGGTTAGAGTTATTCTTATAGTTATGGTTAATGGTTATGGTTAGGATTAGGGTTAGGGTTATGGTTATGGTTAAATGTTATGGTAATGGTTCTGGTTAGGGGTTATGGTTAGGATTATGGTTAATGGTTATGGTTATGGTGATGATTAGGGATATGGTAAGTGGTTAGGGATAGGTGTTATGGTTAGGATTGTGTTTATGGTTAGAGTTATAGCCATGGTTAAGTTTAGGGTTAATGGTTATGGTTAGGGGTTATTTTTATGGTTATGGTTAATTGTGATGGTTATGGTTTTGGCTCGGTTTTATTGTTATGGTTAATGGTTATGGTTATTTTTATGTTTAGGTGTTATCGTTGATCATTATGGTTATGATTATGATTAGGGGTTATCGTTGAGGGATATTTTAATGGTTAAGGTTATGGTTAGGGTTAATGGTTACTGTTAGTGTTATGGTTAATGGTTATGTTCATGGTTTCCGGTTAGGGGATACGTTTATGGTTAATGGTTATGTATGGTTTTTGTTACGGTTATTGTTAATGGTTATGATTGGGGTTACCTTTATGGATAGGGATGTGTTTTTGGTTAATGGTTATATTTATGGTTAATATTTATGGTTATGATGAGGGTTATGGGTTATGGTTATTGTTATGGTTAATGGTTATGGTTATTGATAATAGTTATGTTTATGGTTATAGTTCAGGGTTATCATTAATTGATATGATTATGTTTATGGTTAGGGGTTATCGTTGAGCATTATGGTTAGGGTTATTGTCATATTTATGTTTAATGGTTATGGTTAGGATTATGGTTAGGGTTAGAATTAGCGTTAATGGTTATTTTTAGGGATATGTTTAAAGGTTATGATTATGGTTACAGGTTAGGGGTTATTGTTATGCTTATGTTTAGGATTCTGGTTATGTTTAATGGTTATGGTTATGTTGACGGTTTTTGTTAACAGTTATGTTTATTGTTAGAGTTTATGATAATGGTTACGGTTATAATTATGGTCAATGGTTATGGTTATGGTGATGGTTTTTGTTAGGGGTTATGTTTAGGGGTTAAGGATATGGTTAGGGTTACAGTTAGGTTATTGTTGGTGGTTATGTTTAGGGGTTAAGGTTATGCTTCGGGTTATGGTTATGGTTAATGGTTATGGTAATATTTTGGGGTTACTGTTGAGTTTTATAGTAATGGTAAGGGTTATGTTTAAAGGTAATGGTTATGTGTAGGGGTTATGGTTATAATTAAGGTTATGGTTAATTTTTATGGTTATAGTTTTCGTTACTGGTCATGGTTATGTTTAGGTTTATCCTTATGTTTAATGGTTATGGTTATGGTAAGGTTAATGGTTATGGTAAGGGTTATTGTTAATCGTTATGGTTAGAGTTATGGGTTAGGGTTTATGGTTATGGTTAGTGTTATGGTTATGGTTTATTTTTCTTGTTATGTTTATGGTTATGGTTGGGAGTTATTGTTGTTCTTTATGGTTATGGTTATGTTTATGGTTAGGGGTTATCATTGAGGGTTATGATTATTGTTAGGGTGAATGGTTAAGGCTTAGGGTTATGCCTAAATGGTTGTGGTTATGGTTACCTGTTAGGGGTTATGGTTATGGTTAGGGTGATGGTTATGGTTCATGGTTATAGCTTTTGTTATGGTTATGGTTAATGGTTATGGTTATGGTTAATTTTATGGTTAGGGTTTGTTTTATTGTTATGCTGAATGGTTATGATTATGCTTAATGGTTATGTTATGGTGATGTTTTTGTTTAACGGTTATGGTTATGGTTTATGGTTATAGTTAGGGGTTATGTTTATAATTAATGGTCATGGTTATGGTTTTGGTTTTGGTGATGGTTATTTTAATGATTATTGTTGTGGTTAATGTTAGTTGTTATGATTATGGTTATGGGTTATAATTTGGGTTATTGTTATTGTTATGGCCTTTGTTAGGGGTTATGGTTAGGGGTTAAGGTCATGGTTAGGTTCATGTTTATGTTTAATGGTTGTGTTTATGGTTTTTGTTCTGGGTATGGTTAATGTTTTTGGTTATGATTTTTCTTATGGTTATAGTTAGTCGTTATGGTTATGATTAATGGTTATGGTTGTGGTTATTGTTAGGGGTCATGGTTATGGTTAATGGTTATGGTTATGTTTATGGTTAGGGGTTATTGTTGAACGTTATGGTCATGGTTAGGATTATGGTTATAGTTATGGTTAATGGTTATGATTAGGATTATGGTTACGGTTAATGTTTATTTTTATTGTTATGGTTAATGGTTACCGTTATCGTTATAAGTGAGGGGTTATGGTTTAGGTTATGATTTTGGTTAATGGTTATGGTTGTCGTAATGTTTAGGGGTTAAGGTTATAGTTAGTGATTATGGTTATGTTTACTGTTATGGTTAGTGTTATGGTTATGAGTTATGGTTGGACGTTATGGTTAGAATTATGGTTAGTGTTATGGCTATGGTTAGGTTTATGACCAAGGGTATGGTCAGGGGTAATGGTTATTGTTAGGGGTTATGGTTAATGTTTATGGTTATGATTATGTTTATGGTTAGGAGATATGGTTATGGATAGGGATTATGTTTATGGTTAATGGTCATGGTTATCGTTATGGTTATGGTGATGATTATTGTTAATGGTTATGGTTATATTTATGGTTAGGGGTTATGATTATGGTTAGGGGTTATGGTTTGGGTTATTGTTAGGGTTATAAATTTTGTCAGGAGTTATGGTTAGGGGTTATGGTTATGTTTAGTGTTATGGATATGGCTAATTGTTATGGTTATGGTAATGGTTATTGTTAGGGTTATGGTTATGATTAATGATTATGGTTATGGTTATGGTTAATGGTCATGGTTATGGTTAAGGTTGTGTTTAGGGGTTATGGTAATGTTTATGGTTAGGGGTTATCGTTGATTCTTATTGTTATAGTTATGGTTATGGTTACGTTTAGGGGTTATCATTGATCCTCATGGTTATGGTTATGGTCATGTTTAGGGGTTATCATTGAGTGTTATGGTTATGATTAGTATTATGGTTATAGTTATGAATAATGGTTATGGTTAGTATTATGGTTATGGTTAGGGTTAATGGTTAGGGTTATGGTTTAAAGTTATGGTTACGGTTATGGTTACGGGTTAGAGGTTATGGTTATGGTTATGGTGATGGTTATGGTTAATGTTTATGGTTATATTTAAATGTTATGTTTAGGATTATGTTTAGGTTATGGTTATGTTTATGGTTATGGTTAGGGGTTATGTTTTTGTTTATGGGTTATTGTTTTGGTTAAGGTTATGGTTATGGTTTTGTTAGGGTTTGGGTTAGGGTTATGGTTTGTGATTATGGGTATGGTTATGGTTATCGTTATGGTTAGGGGTTATGGATAGGTGTTATGGTTAGGATTATTGTTATGTTTAGTGTTATCGCTATTGTTATGTTAATGAGTAATTGTTATGGTTATTGGTTATGATTATGTTTATTGTTAATGGTTATGGTTATGTTTATGGTGATGGTTATGGTTAGGGGTTATGATTATGGTTATGGGTTGTGTTTTGGGTTATTGTTATGGTTATGATTTTGTTAGCGTTATGGTTTGCGTTAGGGTTAGGGTTGGTGATTATGGTTATGGTTATTGTTACGGTTATGGATAGGGGTTATGGATCGGTGTTATGGTTAGGATTATTGTTATGGTTAGGTTTATGGCTATGGTTATGTTTACAAGTAATGGTTAGGGTTAGAGTTATGATTATGTTTATGGTTAATGGTTACGGTTATTGTGATCGTTATGGTTAGAGGTTATGATTATGGTTATGGGTTATGGTTTGGGTTATATTGTTATGGTTTTGTTAGGGTTTGGGTTAGGGTTATGGTTGGTGATTATGGTTATTGTTATGGGTACGGTTATGGTTAGGGGTTATGGATAGGTTTTATGGTTAGGATTATTTTTATGGTTAGGTTTGTGGCTATTGTTATCTTTACGAGTAATTGTTATGGTTAGGGGTTATGATACTGGGTATGGTTAATGGTTATGGCTTTGTTTATGTTTAGATATTATGGTTATGGTTATGGTTAGGGTTAATAGTTATGGTTAGGTTTATGGTTAATGGTTATGGTTAGGGTTATCATTTATGGTTATGGTTATGGTTATGTGTTATGGTAATGGTTCTGCTTAGGGTTAAGTTTAGGGTTAATAGTTATTCTTAGGTTTATGGTTAATGGTCATGGTTGTGGTTTTGGTTATGGTGATGGTTATTTTTAACCATTACGGTTATGGGTAAGGGTTATGATTATGGTTAGGGGTTATGGTTTGGGTTATTTTTATGGTTATGGTTTTTGTTAGGGGTTATGGTTAGGGGTTAAATTTATGGTAAGTGTTATGGTTATGGTTACTGTTATGGTTACTGTTAATGGTTTTGGCTAGGATTATGGTTAAGATTTATGGTTATGGTTACGGGCTAGGGGTTACGGTTATGGTTAGGTTTATGCCTATGTTTAAGGGCTATGGTTACGGTTATGGTTTATTATTGTTCATTATCGATATGGTTATGTTTATGTTTATTGTTTATCATTGAGTGTTATGGTTAGGGTTATGGTTAGTTTTGTGTTTAATGGTTATCGTTACGGGTTAGGGGTTATGGTTATGGTTAGGGTTATGGTTATGTTTAATGGTTATGGTTGAGGCTTTGGTCATGGTTATGGTTAATAGTAATGGTTATTGTTATGTTGCGGGAGGTCTTTCCGCCCCTCCAACCAATAGCTGCTGAGATACCAGCCCATTGGGACATGGTTTCTCTCCATTCATAAAGCCTCTATTTCCTTCCGCTCGCTCTCTCTTGACTTCCTGCTGGTCTGGCGACTAGAATCTTTTTCTAGTTGTGCAGAGAGCTGTTGTCTGGGATCTGATCTGTAAGTTTTTCCTCTTTAAATAAATACTTCCCTGGTAATAGTAATTACGAACTGGTGTGGCATTGTTCGTGGATTACACCTTTACCTGGCGCCCGACGAACGTTTGGCTTTTAGGACCCCCCCCCCTCGGCTGCCGGCCGCAAGTTCGGCTTGGCGGGAACGAACCCTCGCTTCCTCTGCCCGGGCTTGCGCCTTGCGGCCGATCTCTGAGGCCGGACAGGTGGCATACACTCGGGAGGCAGAGAAAGGCGGATCTCTGTGAGTTCGACCGGACAGGTGGTGGTGCACGCCTTTAATCCCAGCCCTCGGGAAGCAGAGACAGGCGGATTTCGGATTTCGGTGAGTTCGAGGACAGCTGGATAATAGGTAATATGGCAGTTTTTGTTTCCAACATGACTTTCACTGTTTGGGCTACCAATACAATGGGTCTAATCATGCAAAATTTATATGACTATGAGGATAACTTAATTTACTGGTTACTAGGTTTTAGTATTCTTTTGAATATTCTATCATTTAGAAAGATTATGGTACTCTCAAGAACTCATGCAGGTCAGGAGATTCAGGAGATTCAGGAGATTCAAAAGAGGCAATAATAAACAAAATAATAAAAAGACTTGAAATGCTTGAAAAAATGATTGGAACTGGTGAACAGAATAATAAGGCACAAGGACAGGATACAAAGCCAACACCAGCTATTAGAACTGGCTTACCCAGGGTTTTAGCAGCATACCCTATACTTAATTCTGACAAAGCGTCAACTTCTAAAGGCTCAAAGGGAGTCAGAGAAGCTAGATGGATGGCAATAGCAATGAATGATCTGAAAGAAATTAAACAGGGTATTGTTACTTTTGGCTTGCAAAATGCATATGTACAGGAAATGATAAGGACTTGGGCTTCTAATGCTAGAGCTACCCCCTATGATTTCCATCAGTTAGTGTCTGCAGTTTTAGATAAGGGACCTTCCTTGATGTTTGGAATTTATTTCAGAGAAGAATCCAAACATATGGAACAGCAAGGAAGAGCAAAAGGTGTTGAGGTTTCCCAAGATCAAATTCTTGGTGCAGGAGAATATGCTGATCCACAGGTCCAAGCTCTTTATGATGATGAAGTACTGTGTCTATGTCACCAAGCAGCTTTAAATGCTTGGAATAGGATACAAAATCCAGCAAAATGGGTTGAATCATATACCAGAATTAGGCAGGGACAGAGAGAACCCTTTATTGACTTTTTGCAAAGATTAATTAAGGCTCTGGACGTAGGGGTAACAGACCCGCATTCTAGACGAATACTTCTTGAATCTCTAGCATTTGAGAATGCAAACATAGAATGCAAAAAGATAATTGGGCCTTTAAAGTCTAGATCAGCACCTATGGATGAATGGATTCAGCATACGATGAATGTTGAGACATTTAGCTATAATGATGAATCTTGGATAGGAGAAGCGATTTCCACAGCAATGAGGAGACATCAAACTGCCAGGTGTTTTAATTGTGGAAAATTAGGACATCTGAAAAGGGATTGCAGGCACAGAATTTCTAGAAATAATATCTCCTCTGGGAATGACAAAAATAGTGGACCTAGGCCTTCAGGTATATGTAGGAGATGCGGTAAAGGCCGTCATTGGTCCAACGAATGCAGGTCAACAACAGACAAACAAGGCAACCCGATCCCATCGGGAAACTCCTTGAGGGGCCTCTCGCAGGCCCCAAGCCAACAGTGGCCCAGTCATTCCCAGTCACAGTGGAGAACGTGCCTCACCAAGAAATCTAAAAGCTCCAATTTCTGCTGTAAAAAGTAATACTAGTCTAAATGATGAATTACGTGTGGAGGATGAGTCAAAAAACCCAGTAGGACAGAGTAAACTACCTATATATGTGTATATGATTAATGTTTCAGTTTTTTACAATAAACAATGAGTCTTTTCTGAAGTGACATTTGAAGTTTCCAGGAAGAAGATGGGGCCCCACAACAACAACTCTACCTGGTTGATATGATGTCATGATACTGATAGCGCTACAACAAGACCTGTTTTGGGTACCAGCTGCACAAGAAGATCCCAACTTGGTTAGCTGAAATGGTGCATATCTTGTACAACATTCTGGCCAGACCTCCACAAAATACTCAGAGACTATTTGCAATTTTAAAAGACATTGATCTTGAAATTTAACCATCATTTTGCTTTCACAGGATCTCCCAGAAAGAACATCGCCCCCATGACAGCTGGAAGTAATTCTAGAGGACGACGTCCCCTCTCCCAGTAAAGTTTGCCCCTGGGTTTAGGGGTTTAGGGACATCATTTAGGGGTTGGGAGGTTGGGGGAGGAATTTTATAAGCTCAGGGATCATTTTGAAAAAAAAAAGAGGGTGATGGGATAATAGATTTGTAATTGTGAGTTATAATTTTTAGACAAATATATTGGTATTGATACTTGTATATTGATACAAAGTTAAATTATATCGACTATTGTATGCATGCATATTTCTACCCCTGTTTAAAATATTTTTTATGTTTTGACGTATATTGTATCGATATTTACCATATTGCAATGTATATTTGTACATTGTTTATATTTGGAGGTCATTATCCTCATTTATTACACAGATGTTTATTGTCTTAGTCTTTAAGTTAGATAGATATTGAGAATTATATAGATTAATAGTCATCTAAGTTTGCCATTTATAAATAAACTAATTAGGTTATTTAGATATATAGAGATTATACTCAGTATAGATAGATGATCTTCAACCTCTTCAAAGAGCTGTAGAAAATGGCCTTTAATCTAACTCAGAGTTTTGTGGTAGTGAGACACAATTGCTCCTGGCAACACCGCTCTATTCCCGAGAGAATGTTGAGCACCAAAGACACTCCACCTGGAGCCTTTCTTTTTGACAGAACTGGCCTTGGGGCAAAGAAATGCCCATACCTCAACCACTGACAGAGATACAGAGTGTGCATCAATGGATAAAACAGGACTGTCATATCCTGCCAAGACAGGGTAAGATAGTTTTGAAAAGTTGCTTGCCTTTGAAAATGGTATGTCAGTGATGTTAGGCCTTAGCCAAAGTTGGTTGCTTCAACGCTGCAAATGTGACTTTGGGTGATTGCCCAGGTAGCTAGTTGTCCCTGTGATTTTTTGCAGGTTTTGGAAGTTGTTTTACTGAACCTCCTAATTACCCAGGTAACATTATTTCCCTTCTCAGATCTTTGATGGGGTTGAAGACTATATAACTATAGTTACTTTTCTCTCATGACTTGGCCAAGTTATTTATTATACAAGTCCTAAGCTAGTTAGAATAGGATATTTGTACTTATTGTATATAATTTCATAGTAGGTTTAGAACTCTCTTACTTAAACAAAAGGGGGAGGTGTTGCGGGAGGTCTTTCCGCCCCTCCAACCAATAGCTGCTGAGATACCAGCCCATTGGGGCGTGGTTTCTCTCCATTCATAAAGCCTCTATTTCCTTCCGCTCGCTCTCTCTTGACTTCCTGCTGGTCTGGCGACTAGAATCTTTTTCTAGTTGTGCAGAGAGCTGTTGTCTGGGATCTGATCTGTAAGTTTTTCCTCTTTAAATAAATACTTCCCTGGTAATAGTAATTACGAACTGGTGTGGCATTGTTCGTGGATTACGCCTTTATTGTTATGGTTAGGATTATGGTTAATGGTTAGTGGTTATAGTTATGCTTAGGGTTATGGTAATGTTTAATGGTTATGGTTATGGTCTTGGTTATAGTTAATGGTTATGGTTAGGTTTATGGTTGTCGTTAATAGTTATGGTTATGGTTAGGGATTTGGGTTAGGGTTATGGATATGGTTAATGGTAATAATTAGGTTTATGGTTAATGTTTATGTTATGGTTAGGCGTTATTGTTGGTGATTAAGGTATGCTTATGGTTATGATTAGGGATATGGTTATTGTTAATGGTTATGGTTAGTGTTATTGTTAGGGGTTATGGATAGGCGTTATGTTTAAGATTATGGTTATAGTTAGAGTTATGGCAAGGGTTATGGTTACTGGTTATGGTTACGGTTACGGTTAGGGTTATGGTTAATGGTAATGGTTATGGTTAGTGTTAGGATTATGATTAACTGTTATGGTTATTGTTATGGTTAGGGCTCATGGTTATGGTTAGGGGTTATGGTTAGTTGTTACGGTTAGGGGTTATGGTAACATTTATGATTAGGGGTTATCGTTGATTGTTATGGTTATGTTTAGGGTTATGGTTTTAGTTAATGGGTATGGTTATGGTTAGGGGTATGGTTAGGGTTATGGATATGATTAATCGTTACGGTTATGGTTAGGGGTTATGATTATGGTTGGTGATTATGGTTATGGTTACGGTTAGTGTTGGTGTTTTGTTTATTGTTATGGTTAATGGTTATTGTTAGGGTTATTGTTAGGGTTTATGGATAGGAGTTATGTTTAGGATTATGGTTATGGTTAGGGTTATGGTATAGTTATTGTTAGGGGTAATGTTTATCGTTAGGGGTTATGGTTATTGTTATGATTTATTGTTATGGTTAGGGGTTATGGTAATGTTTATTTTTATGGGTTATCTTTGATCATTATGGTTACGGTTATGGTTATGGATAGGGGTTATCTTTGAGCGTGATGGTTATGGTTATTTTTATGGTTATATTTATGGTTAATGTTTGTGGTTAGGATTATGTTTAGGGTTATTGTTAATCCTTATGTTTATGGTTATGGTTTAGGGATTATGTTTAGTTTCGGGTTATGGTTAATGGTTAATGGTTTTGGTTTTGGTTATGGTTACGGTTAATGTTCACGGTTATGTTTCTGGTTAGAGGTTATCGTTAAGGGTTATGCTTATGGTTAGGGTTATTTTTAGGGTAAAGTTTATGCTTATGATTAATGTTTTTGGTTAGGATTATGGTTAGGAGGTATAGATAGGCGTTATTGTCATGGTTAATGGTTATGTTTATGGTTAATGGTTATGTTTTTGTTTGTTGTTATGTTTAGCTGTTATTGTTATGGTTAGTGTTATGGTTAATTTTTATGGTTATGGTTAGGGTTATGGTTATGGTTAATGGTTATGGTTTGGGTTATGGTTAGGGGTTATGGATACGCGATATTGTTACGATTAATCGTTATGGTTATGGTTTGGTGTTATCGTTGATAACTATTGTTATGGTTATGTTTATGGTTAGGGGTTATCATTGATTTATATGGTTATGGTTTGGTTAATGGTTATGGATAATGGTTATGGTTAGGGTTATGTTTAGGGTTAATGGTTACGGTTAAGGTTAGGGTTAATGGTTAGGGTGATGGTTATGGTTAACAGTTATCGTTATGGTTATATTTATGGTTATGTTTATGGCTAGTGATTATGATTATCATTAGGAGTTATGGTTTGGGTTATCTTTTTTTATTTTTTGGTTTGGGTTATTTTATAGTTATAGTTTTGTTAGGGATTATGACTACTGGTTAAGTTTATGGTTGGTGATTATGGTTATGGTTATGATTACGGTTAGGGTTATTGTTATGGTTATGGTTAGTGGTTATGGTTACATTTATGGTTTGGGGTTATGGATAGGTGTTATGGTTAGGATTACGGTTATGTTTTGGTTTATCGCTATGGTTATGGTAATGGATAATCATTATGGTTAGGGGTTATGGATAATTGTTATGTTTATGGTTGTTCTTATGGTTACCTGTTATGGTTATGGTTAGTGTTATGGTTATGGTTAATTTTTATGGTTATGGTTATGGTTATGGTGATCGTTAATGGTTATGGTTAGGATTATGGTTAAGGGTTATGGATAGGTGTTATGGTTAGGATTATGGTTATGGTTAATGTTATGTCAATGGTGATTATTAGGTTTTATGGTTATGGTTTTGGCTATGGTTAGTGGTTATGTTTAAGTTTATGGTTAGGGGTTATCCTTGAGCATTATAATTATGGTTAGGGTTATTATTATGATTATGGTTAATGGTTATTGTTAGAATAATGGTTAGGGTTATGGTTAGAATTAACGGTTTCGGTTAGTGTTATGGTTAATGGTTATGGTTATGGTAAATGGTTATGGTTATTGTTATGGTTAATGGTTTTGGCTAGGGGTTATTGTTATGGTTCATGATCATGATTAGGTATTAAAGTAATATTTATGTTTAGGTGTTATCATTGATCATTATGGTTATGGTTAAGATTAGGCCTTATGTTTATGGTTAAGTTTATGGTTAGGGGTTATCATTGATCCTTGCGGTTAACATTATTGTTAGTGTAAATGCTTATGGTTATTGTTATGGTTATGGGTTAGTGGTTATGGTTATGTATAGGGTTATGGTTATGTTTAATTGTTATGGTTGTGCTTATGCTTATGGATAATGGTTATGGTTATGGGTTATTATAATGGTTAGGGGTTATGGTTTGATTTATAGTATGGTTATGGTTTTTTTAGGAGTTATGGTTATGGTTATGGTTAATAGTTAGTGTTAGTGTTAATGGTTATGTTTACGGTTATGCTTAGGGTTATGGTTAGGGTTAATGGTTATTGTTAGGGTTATGGAATCTTTATGGTTAGGGGTTAACGTTGATTCTTATGGTTTAGGATTAGTTTATGTTTAGGGGTATTGTTGAGCATTATAGTTATGGTTAGAGTTATTGTTATAGTTATGGTTAATGGTTATGGTTAGGATTAGGTTTAGGGTTATGGTTATGGTTAAAGGTTATGGTAATGGTTCCAGTTAGGGATTATGGTTAGGATTATGGTTAATGGTTATGGTTATGGTCATGGTTAGGGTTATGGTTAGTGGTTATGGATAGGTGTTATTGTTAGTATTATGGTTATGGTTAGAGTTAAAGCCATGGTTAAGTTTATGGTTAATGGTTATGGTTAGGGTTAATGGTTACTGTTAGTGTTAGTGTTATGGTTAAAGGTTATGTTCATGGTTTCGGGTTACGGGATATGTTTTTGGTTAATGGTTATGTTTATGGTTTTTGTTATGGTTATGGTTAATGGTTCTGGTTAGGGTTACGGTTATGGTTAGGGTTATGTTTGTGGTTAATGGTTATATTTATGGTTAATATTTATGGTTATGGTTAGGGTTATGGGTTATGGTTATTGGTATGGTTAATGCTTATGGTTATTGATAATGGTTATGTTTATGGTTATAGTTGGGGATTATCATTAATCGATATGATTATGTTTATGTTTAGGGGTTATCGTTGAGCATCATGGTTAGGGTTACTGTTATATTTATGTTTAATGGTTACGGTTAGGATTATGGTTAGGGTTAGAATTAGCGTTAATGGTTATTTTTAGGGATATGTTTAAAGGTTATGATTATGGTTACAGGTTAAGGATTATGGTTATGATTATGGTTAGGATTCTGGCTATGTTTAATGGTTATGTTTATGTTGATGGTTTTTGTTAACAGTTATGGTTATTGTTTTAGTTTATGGTAATGGTTACGGTTATAATTATGGTCAATGGTTATGGTTATGGTGATGGTTTTTGTTAGGGCTTATGTTTAGGGGTTAAGGATACGGTTAGGGTTACAGTTATGGTTATTGTTGGTGGTTATGTTTAGGGTTTAAGGTTATGCTTCGGTTTATGGTTATGGTTAATTGTTATGATTATGTTAATGTTTTAGGGTTATCGTTGAGGTTTATGGTAATAGTAAGCGTTATGTTTAGGGGTAATGGTTATGTGTAGGTTTTATGGTTATAATTAAAGTTATGGTTAATTTTTATGCTTATAGTTTTGGTTATGGGTTATGGTTATGGTTATGGTTATGGTTATGGTTATGGTTAAAGGTTATGGTTATGGTAAGGGTTAATGGTTGTGGTAAGGGTTATTGTTAACCATTATGGTTAGGGCTATGGGTTATGGTTTATGGTTATGGTTAGTGTTATGGTTATGGTTAATATTTCTTGTTATGTCTATGGTTATGGTTGGGAGTTATTGTTGTTCGTTATGTTTATGTTTATGTTTATAGTTAGGGGTTAATCGTTGATAGTTATAATTAATGCTTATGGTTATTGATAATGGTTATGTTTATGGTTATAGTTGGGGATTATCATTAATCGATATGATTATGTTTATGTTTAGGTGTTATCGTTGAGCATCATGGTTAGGGTTACTGTTATATTTATGTTTAATTGTTACGGTTAGGATTATGGTTAGGGTTAGAATTAGCGTTAATGGTTATTTTTAGGGATATGTTTAAAGGTTATGATTATGGTTACAGGTTTGGGGTTATGGTTATGCTTATGGTTAGGATTCTGGTTATGTTTAATGGTTATGGTTATGTTGATGGTTTTTGTTCACAGTTGTTTTTATTGTTAGAGTTTATGGTAATGGTTACAGTTATAATTATGGTCAATGGTTATGGTTATGGTGATGGTTTTCGTTAGGGGTTATGTTTAGGGGTTAAGGATATGGTTAGGGTTACAGTTATGGTTATTGCTGGTGGTTATGTTTAGGGGTTAAGGTTATGCTTCGAGTTATGGTTATGATTAATGGTTATGCTTATGGTAATGATTTGGGGTTATCGTTGAGGTTTATGGTAATGGTAAGGGTTATGTTTAGGGGTAATGGTTATGTGTAGGGGTTATGGATATAATTAAGGTTATGGTTAATTTTTATGGTTGTAGTTTTGGTTAGAGGTTATGTTTATGTTTAGGGTTATCGTTATGGTTAATGGTTATGGTAATGTTTAATGGTTATGATAAGGGTTATTGTTAATCGTTATGGTTAGGGTTATGGTTTAGGGTTTATGGTTATGGTTAGTGTTATGTTTATGGTTAATGTTTCTTGTTATGTTTATGGTTATTGTTGGGAGTTATTGTTGTACGTTATGGTTATGGTTATGTTTATGGTTAGGGGTTATCGTTGAGGGTTATGATTATTTATAGGGTTAATGGTTACGGTTTAGGGTTATGCCTAAATGGTTGTGGTTATGGTTACGTGTTAGGGGTTATGGTTATGGTTAGTGTGATGGTTATGGTTCACGGTTATAGCTTTTGTTATGGTTATGGTTAATGGTTATGGTTAGGGTTACTGTTATGGTTAGGGTTTGTTTTATTGTTATGGTGAATGGTTATGGTCATGGTTAATGGTTATGTTATGGTGATGGTTTTGTTTAACATTTATGGTTATGGTGAGGGTTTATGGTTATAGTTAGGGGTTATGTTTATGTTTAATGGTCATGGTTATGGTTTTGGTTATGGTCATGGTTATTTTTAATGATTATTGTTGTGCTTAATGTTAGTTGTTATGACTATGGTTATGGGTTATGATTTACATTATTGTTAGGGTTATGGTCTTTGTTAGGGGTTATGGTTAGGGGTTAATGTTATGGTTAGGTTTATGGTTATGGTTAATGTTTGTGGTTATGGTTTTTCTTCTGGTAATGGTTAATGTTTATGGTTATGATTTTTTTATGGTTATTGTTAATTGTTATTGTTATGATTTATCTTATGGTTATTGTTAATGGATATGGTTAGGGTTATTGTTAATCGTTATGGTTAGGATTATGGGTTAGGGTTTATGGTTATGGTTAGTGTTATGGTTAATGTTTCTTGTTATGTTTATGGTTATGGTTGGGAGTTATTGGTGTTTTTTATGTTTATAGTTATGTTTATGTTTAGTGGTTATCGTTGAGGGTTATGATTATTGTTAGGGTTAATGGTTACGGATTAGGGTTATGGCTAAATGGTTGTGGTTATGGTTACGTGTTAGGGGTTATGGTTATGGTTAGGGTGATGGTTATGGTTCATGGTTATAGCTTTTGTTATGGTTATGGTTCATGGTTATGGTTAAGGTTAATGTCATGGTTAGGGATTTTTTATTGTTATGGTGAATGGTTATGGTTATGGTTAATGGTTATGTTATGGATGATGGTTTTGTTTAACGGTTATGGTTATGGTTAGGGTTTATGGTTATAGTTAGGGGTTATGTTTATGTTTAATGGTCATGGTTATGGTTTTGGTTATGGTGATGGTTATTTTTAATGGTTATTGTTGTGGTTAATGTTAGTTGTTATGATTATGGTTATGGGTTATGATTTTGGTGATTGTTATGGTTATGGTCTTTGTTAGGGGTTATGGTAAGGGGTTAAGGTTATGGTTATGTTTATAGTTATGGTTAATGGTTGTGGTTATGGTTTTTGTTCTGGGTATGGTTAATGGTTATGGTTATGATTTTTCTTATGGTTATGGTTAATGGCTATGGTTATGGTGGTTAGGGTTATGGTTATGATTAATGAGTTTGGTTATGGTTATTGTTAGGGGTCATGAATATGGTTAATGGTTATGGTTATGTTTATGGTTAGGGGTTATTGTTAAGCGTTATGGTTATTGTTCGGAATATGTTTATAGTTATGGTTAATGGTTATGTTTAGTATTATGGTTACGGTTAATGGTTATTGTTATTGTTATGGTTGATGGTAACTCTTATGGTTACAAGTGAGGGGTTATGGTTTAGGTTATGGTTTTGGTTAATGGTTATGGTTATCATTATGTTTAGAGGTTAAGGTTATAGTTAGTGATTATGGTTGTGGTTACGGTTATGTTTAGTGTTATGGTTAGGGGTTATGGTTACGATTATGGTTGGTGTTATGGCTATGGTTAGGTTTATGACTATGGTTATGGTTAGGGGTAATGGTTACTGTTAGGGGTTATGGTTAATGTTTATGGTTATGATTATGTTTATCATTAGGAGTTATGGTTATGCATAAGGGTTATGTTTATGGTTAATGGTCATGGTTATCGTTTTGGTTATGCTGATGATTATTGTTATCGGTTAAGGTTATGCTTATGGTTAGGGGTTATGATTATGGTTAGGGGTTATGGTTTGGGTTATTGTTATGGTTATGGATTTTGTTAGGAGTTATGGTTAGGGGGTATGGTTATGTTTAGGGTTATGGATATGGCTAATTGTGATGGTTATGGTAATGGTTATTGTTAGGGTTATGGTTAGGGTTATGGTTATGATTATTGGTTATGGTTATGGTTAATGGTCATGGTTATGGTTAGGGTTATGTTTAGGGATTATGGTAATGTTTATGGTTAGGGGTTATCGTTGATACTTATTGTATCCTCATAGTTATGGTTAGGGTTTATCGTTGATACTTATTGTTATAGTTATGGTTATGGTTACGTTTAGGAGTTATCATTGATCCTCATGGTTATGGTTATGGTCATGTTTAGGGTTTATCGTTGAGTGTTATGTTTATGATTAGGATTATGGTTATAGTTATGAATAATGGTTATGGTTATTTTTATGCTTATGGTTAGGGTTAATGGTTAGGTTTATGGTTTAAAGTTATGGTTACGGTTATGGTTACGGGTTAGAGGTTATGGTTATGGTGATGGTTATGCTTAACAATTATGGTTATATTTAAATGTTATGGTTAGGATTATGTTTAGGTTATGGTTATGTATATGGTTATGGTTAGGGGTTATGATTTTGGTTATGGGTTATGGTTTTGGTTAAGGTTATGATATTCTTAACGTTAATGTTTCGGTTAGGGTTATGGTTTGTGATTATTGGTATGGTTATGGTTACAGTTATGGTCAGGGGTTATGGATAGGTGTTATGGTTAGGATTATTGTTATGTTTAGTGTTATGGCTATTGTTATGTTTATGAGTAATTTTTATGGGTATTGGTTATGATTATGTTTATCGTTAATGGTTATGGTTATGTTTATGGTGATGGTTATAGTTAGGTGTTATGATTATGGTTATGGGTTGTGTTTTGGGTTATTGTTATGGTTATGATTTTGTTAGCGTTAGGGTTTGGGTTAGGGTTATATTTGGTGATTAAGGTTATGGTTATTGTTACGGTTATTGATAGGGGTTATGGATAGGTGTTATAGTTAGGATTATTGTTATGGTTAGTTTTATGGCTATGGTTATGCCTACGAGTAATGGTTAGGGTTAGGGGTTATGATTATGGTTATGGGTTATGGTTTGGGTTATATGGTCATGGTTTTTTTAGGGTTTGGTTTAGGGATATTGTTGGTGATTGTGGTTATTGTTATGGTTATGGTTATGTGTTATGGATAGGTTTTATGGTTAGGATTATTTTTATAGTTAGGTTTATGGCTATGGTTATGTTTACAAGTAATGGTTATGGTTAGGGTTTATGATTATGGTTAAGGTTAATGGTTATGGTTTTGTTTATGTTTAGATATTATGGTTAAAGTTAGGGTTATAGTTAGGGTTACGGTTAGGGTTAATAGTTATGGTTATTTTATGGTTAATGGTTATGGTTAGGGTTATTGTTTATGGTTATGGTTACGGTTATGTGTTATGGTAATGGTTCGGTTTAGGGTTAAGTTTAGGGTTAATAGTTCTTCTTAGGTTTATGGTTAATGGTCATGGTTGTGGTTTTGGTTATGGTGATGGTTATTTTTAACCGTTATGGTTATGAGTAAGCGTTATGATTATGGTTAGGGGTTATGGTTTGGGTTATTTTTATGGTTATGGTTTTTGTTAGGGGTTATGGTTAGGGGTTAAGTTTATGGAAAGGGTTTGGTTATTGTTATGGTTAGTGTTAATGGTTATGGCTAGGATTATGGTTAAGAGTTATGGTTATGGTTATGGGCTAGGGGTTACGGTTATGTTTAGGTTTATGCCTATGTTTAATGGTTATGGCTTATTATTGTTCATTATCGATATGGTTATGTTTATATTTATTGGTTATCATTGAGGGTTTGGTTAGGGTTATGGTTAGGTTTATGGTTAATGGTTATCGTTACGGGTTAGGGGTTATGGTTAGGGTTATGGTTATGTTTAATGTTTATGGTTGAGGCTTTGGTCATGGTTATGGTTAATGGTGATGGTTATTTTTATGGTTATTATTATGGTTAATGGTTAGTGGTTATAGTTATTCTTAGGGTTATGTTTATGTTTAATGGTTATGGTTATGGTCATGGTTATTTTTAATGGTTATGTTTAGGGTTATGGTTATGGTTAATAGTTACGGTTATGGTTAGGTATAAGGGTTAGTGTTATTGATATGGTTAATGGTAATAATTAGGTAATGTTTAATGTTTATGTTATGGTTATGGTTAGGGGTTATGGTTGGTAATTATGGTTATGCTTATGTTTAAGGTTAGGGTTATGGTTATTGTTAATAGTTATGGTTAGTGTTATGGTTACAGGTTATGGATAGGCGTTATGTTTAAGATTATGGTTATGGTTAGATTTATGGCAAGGGTTACGGTTAATGGTTATGGTTACGGTTAATGGTAATGGTTATGGTTAGTGTTAGGATTATGATTAACTGTTATGGTTATTGTTATGATTAGGGCTCATGGTTATGGTTATGGTTAGGGGTTATGGTTATGGTTAATTGTTATTGTTAGGAGTTATGGTAAAGTTTATGATTAGGGGTTATTGTTGATTGTTATGTTTATGTTTAGGGTTATGGTTTTGGTTAATGGGTATGGTTATGGTTAGGGGTATGGTTAGGGTTATGGATATGGTTAATCGTTACGGTTATGGTTAATTGTTATGGATATGTTTAGGGGTTATGATTATGGTTGGTGATTATGGTTATGGTTATGGTTACGGTTAGTGTTGGGGTTATGTTTATTGTTATGGTTAATGGTTATTGTTAGGGTTATTGTTAGCATTTATCGATAGGAGTTATGTTTAGGATTATGGTTATGGTTAGGTTTATGGTATAGTTATGGTTAGTGGTAATGTTTATTGTTAGGGTTTATGGTTATTGTTATGATTAATTGTTATGGTTAGGGGTTATGGAAATGTTTATTTTTATGGGTTATCCTTGATCATTAAGGTTACGGTTATGGTTATGGATAGGGGTTATCGTTGAGCGTTATTGTTATGGTTATTGTTATGGTTATATATATGGTTAATGTTATGGTTAGGTTTAAGGTTAATCCTTATGTTTATGGTTACGGTTTAGGGGTTATGTTTATGTTTCGGGTTTTAATGGTTAATGGTTTTGGTTATGGTTAATGTTCACGGTTATGTTTCTGGTTAGAGGTTATCGTTGAGGGTTATGCTTATGGTTAGGGTTATTTTTAGGGTTAAAGGTTATGCTTATGGTTAATGTTTTTGGTTAGGATTATGGTTAGGAGGTATGGATAGGCATTATTGTCATGGTTAATGGTTATGTTTTTGGTTGTTGTTATGGTTAGTTGTCATGGTTATGGCTAGTGTTATGGTTATGGTTAATTTTTATGGTTAGGGTTATGGTTATCGTTAATGGTTATGGTTTGGGTTATGGTTAGGGGTTATGGATAGGCGATATTGTTACGATTAATCGTTATGGTTATGGTTTGGTGTTATCATTAATAGCTATTGTTATGGTTATGTTTATGGTTAGGGGTTATCATTGATTGATATGGTTATGGTTTGGGTAATGGTTATGGATAATGATTATGGTTATGGTTATGTTTAGGGTTAATGGTTACGGTAAAGGTTAGGATTAATGATTATGGTGATGGTTATGGTTAACAGTTATCTTTATGGTTATAGTTATGGTTATGTTTATGGCTAGGGGTTATGATTATCGTTAGGAGTTATGGTTTGGGTTATTTTTTTATTTTTTGGTTTGGGTTATTTTTATAATTATAGTTTTTGTTAGGGTTTATGATTACTGGTTAAGTTTATGGTTGGTCATTATGTTTATGATTATGGTTAGGGTTATTGTTATGATTATGGTTAATGGTTATGGTTAAATTTATGGTTTGGGGTTATGGATAGGCGTTATGTTTAGGATTACGGTTATGGTTTGGTTTATCGCTATGGTTATGGTTATGGATAATCATTATGGTTAGGGATTATGGTTAATAGTTATGTTTATGGTTGTTCTTATCGTTACCTGTTATGGTTATGGTTAGTGTTATGGTTACGGTTAATTTTTATGGTTATGGTGATCGTTAATGGTTATGGTTAGGATTATGGATAGGTGTTATGGTTAGCATTATGGTTATGGTTATTGTTATGTCAATGGTGATGATTAGGTTTTATGGTTTATGGTTAATGGTTATGGTTATGGCTATGGTTAGTGGTTATGTTTAAGTTTATGGTTAGGGGTTATCCTTGAGCATTAAAATTATGGTTAGGGTTATGATTAGTTTTATGGTTAATGGTTATTGTTAGAATAATGGTTAGGGTTATGGTTAGAATTAATGGTTATGGTTAGTGTTATGGTTAATTGTTATGGTTATGGTTATGGTAAATGGTTATGGTTATTGTTATGGTTAATGGTTTTGGCTAGGGGTTATTGTTATGGTTCATGGTCATGATTAGTTGTTATAGTAATATTTATCTTTAGGTGTTGTTGATAGTTGATCGTTATGGTTATGGTTAAGATTAGGCCTTATGTTTATGGTTAAGTTTATGGTTAGGGGTCATCATTGATCTTTGTGGTTAACATTATTGTTAGTGTAAATGGTTATGGTTATTTTTACGCTTATGTGTTAGTGGTTATGGTTATGTATAGGGTTATGGTTATTTTTAATTGTTATGGTTATGCTTATATTTATGGATAATGGTTATGGTTATGGGTTATTATTATGGTTAGGGGTTATGGTTTGAATTATAGTATTTTTATGGTTTTTTTAGGAGTTATGGTTATGGTTAATGTTTAGGGTTAGTGTTAATGGTTATGTTTATGGTTATGCTTAGGGTTATGATTAGGGTTAATGGTTATTGTTAGGTTTATGGTAATCTTTATGGTTAGGGGCTAACGTTGATTGTCATGGTTATGGTTATGTTTATGCTTAGGGTTATCGCTGAGCATTATAGTTATTGTTATAGTTATGGTTAATGGTTATGGGTAGGATTAAGGATAGGGTTAGGATTATGGTTAAAGGTTATGGTAATGGTTCCGGTTAGGGGTAATGGTTAGAATTATGGTTAATGGTTATGGTTATGGTGATGGTTAGGGTTATGGTTAGTGGTTATGGATAGGTGTTATTGTTAGGATTATGTTTATGGTTAGAGTTAAAGCCATGGTTAAGTTTAGGGTTAATGGCTATGGTTAGGGCTTATTTTTATGGTTATGGTTAATTTATTGATAGTGGTTATGTTTATGGTTATAGTTGGGGAATATCATTAATCGATATGATTATGATTGTGTTTATGGTTAGGGGTTATCGTTGAGCGTTATGGTTAAAGTTATTGTTATATTTATGTTTAATGGTTATGGTTAGGATTATGGTTAGGGTTAGGATTAGCGTTACTGGTTATTTTTAGGGATATGTTAAAAGTTATTATTATGGTTACAGGTTAGGGGTTATGGTTATGCTTATCGTTAGGATTCTGGTTATGTTTAATGGTTATGGTTATGTTATGGTTTTTATTCACAGTTATGGTTATTGTTAGAGTTTATGGTAATGGTTACGGTTATAATTTTGGTCAATGGTTATGGTTATGGTGATGGTTTTTGTTAGAGTTTATGTTTAGGGGTTAAGGATATGGTTATTGTTACAGTTATGGTTAATTTTTTGTTTTTGTTTTCTTTTTTTATTAATTAATTAATTTATTTAAGATTTCTGTCTTTTCCCCACCGCTGCCTCCCATTTCCCTCCCCCTCCGCCAGTCAAGTCCCCCTGCCTCTTTATCCCAAAGAGCTATCAGGGTTCCCTGCCCTGTGGGAAGTCCATGGACCACCCTCCTCCATCCAGGTCTATTAAGGTGAGCATCCAAACTGCCTAGGCTCCCACAAAGCCAATACGTGCAGTAGGATCAAAAACCCATTGCCATTGTTCTAGAGATCTCAGTAGACCTCATTGTCTCTATGTTTTTTCCCAAGACGGTTTTAATCCAGGTTTTTTCAGACCCAGGCCAGCTGGCCTTGGTGAGTTCCCGACAGAACATCCCCACTGTCACAGTGTGAGGGTGCACCCCTCGCGGTCCTGAGCTCCCTGCTCATGCTCTCTCTCCTTCTGCTCCTGACTTGGACCTTGAGATTTCAGTCTGGTGCTCCAATGTAGGTCTCTGTCTCTGTCTCCTTTCATCACCTGATGAAGGTTAATATTCAGGAGGATGCCTATATGTTTTTCTTTGCGTTCTCCTTCTTATTTAGCTTCTCTAAAATTACGTATTAGAGGCTCAATGTGCTTTGTTTATGTCTAGAAACCAAATATGAGTGAGTACATCCCATGTTCCTCTTTTTGGGTCTGGCTTACCTCACTCAGGATAGTGTTCTCTATTTCCATCCATTTGCCTGCAAACTTCAAGAAGTCCTTGTTTTTTATTGCTGAGTAGTATATGTATATATTCCATACTTTCTTCATCCATTCTTCAATTGAAGGGCATCTAGGTTGTTTCCATGTTCTGGCTATTACAAACAGTGCTGCTATGAACATAGTAGAGCATATACTTTTGTTGTATGATAAGGCCTCTCTTGGGTATATTCCCAACAGTGGTATTACTGGATCCAGGGGTAGGTTGATCCCGAATTTTCTGAGAAACCTCCATACTGCTTTCCAAAGTGGTTGCACAATTTTGCATTCCCACCAGCAATGGATGAGTGTACTCCTTTCTCCACACCCTCTCCAGCAAAGGCTATCATTGGTGTTTTTTATTTTTGCCATTCTGACAGGTGTAAGATGGTATCTTAAAGTTGTCTTGATTCGCATTTCCCTAAGGAAGTTGAGCATGACCTTAGGTGTCTTTTGGCCATTTGAACTTCTTCTGTTGAGAGATCTCTATTCAGCTCAGTGAACCATTTTATAAATGGGTTGATTAGCCTTTTACGGTCTAGTTTCTTGAGTTCTTTATATATTTTGGAGATCAGACCTTTGTTATTGTTAGGGTTAAAGGTTATGCTTATGGTTAATGTTTTTGGTTAGGGTTATGGTTAGGGGTTATGGATAGGCGTTATTGTCATGGTTAATGGTTATGTTTATGGTTATGTTTATGGTGAATGGTCATGTTTTTGGTTGTTGTTATGTTTAGCTGTTATGGTTTTGGTTAGTGTTATGGTTAATTTTTATGGTTATGGTTAGGGTTATGGTTATCATTAATGGTTATGGTTAGGGTTATTGTTAGGGGTTATGGATTGGCGATATTGTTATGATTAATCGTTATGGTTATGGTTTGGGGTTATCGTTGATAATTATTGTTTTGATTATGTTTATGGTTAGGGGTTATCATTGATTGATATGGTTATGGTTTGGGTAATGGTTATGGATAATGGTTATGGTTAGGCTTATGTTTAGGGTTAATGGTTACAATTAAGGTTAGGGTTAATGGTTATGGTGATGGTAATGGTTAACAGTTATTGTTATGGTTATAGGTATGGTTATGTTTATGGTTAGGGGTTATGATTATGGTTAGGAGTTATGGTTTGGGGTTTTTTTTATTTTATGGTTTGGGTTATTTTTATAGTTATAGTTTTTGTTTGGGGTTATGATTACTGGTTTGGTATATGGTTGGTGATTATGGTTATGGTTATGATTACGGTTAGGGTTATTGTTATGATTATTGTTAATGGTTATGGTTACATTTATGGTTTGGGGTTATTGATAGGTGTTCTGGTTAGGATTACGGTTATGTTTTGGTTTATAGCTATGGTTATGGTTATGGATAATCGTTATGGTTAGGGGTTATAGTTAATTGATATGTTTATGGTTGTTGTTATGGTTGCCTGTTATGGTTATGGTTAGTGTTTTGGTTATGGTTAATTTTTATGGTTATGGTTAGGGTTATGGTGATCGTTAATGGTTATGGTTAGGATTATGGTTAAGAGTTATGGATAGGCGTTACGGTTAGGATTATGGTTATGGTTAGTGTTATGTCAATGGTGATGGTTAGGTTTTATGGTTTATGGTTAATGGTTATGGCTATGGTTAGTGGTTATGATTAAGTTTATGGTTAGGGGTTATCTTGAGCATTATAGTTATGGTTAGGGTTATATTTATAGTCATGCTTAATGGTTATTGTTAGAATTCTGGTTAGGGATATGGTTAGGTTAATGGTTATTTTTAGGTTTATGATTAAGGTTATGGTTATGGTAAATGGTTATGGTTATTGTTATGGTTAATGGTTTTGGTTACGGGTTATTGTTATGGTTCATGGTTATGATTAGTGGTTATAGTAATGTTTATGGTTAGGCGTTATTATTGATCGTTATGGTTATGGTTATTGTTAGGGGTTACGGTTAAGGTTATGTTTATGGTTAGAAGTTATCGTTGAGCATTATAGTTATGGTTAGGCTTATGTTTATAATTATGGTTAATGGTTATTGTTAGAATAATGGTTAGGGTTATGGTTAGTTTTAACGGTTATGGTTAGTGTTATGGTTAATTGTTATGGTTATGGTAAAAGGTTATGGTTATTGTTATAATTAATGGTTTTGGTTAGGGGTTATTGTTATGGTTAATGGTTTTGGTTAGGTGTTATTGTTATGGTTTATGGTCATGGTTAGGGGTTATAGTAATATTTATGGTTAGGTGTTAACGTTTCTAGTTATAGTTATGGTTATGGTTAGGCTTTATGGTTATGGTTAAGTTTATGGTTAGGGGTTATCATTGAGCTTTGTGGTTAATATTATTGTTAGTGTAACTGGTTATGGTTAGGGTTATGGTTATGGGTTACTGGTTATGGTTAAGTTTAGGATTATGGTTTTGTTTAATTGTTATAGTTATGCTTATGTTTATGGATAATGGTTATGGTTATGGGTTATTATTATGGTTAGGGTTTATGGTTTGAATTATAGTATGGTTGTGGTTTTTTTAGGGGTTATGGTTATGGTTAATGGTTAGGGTTAGTATTAATGGTTATGTTTATGGTTAGGCTTAGGTTTATGGTTAGGGTTAATGGTTATTGTTAGGGTTATGGTAATCTTTATGGTTAGGGGTTAATGTTGATTGTTATGGTTATGCTTATGGTTAGGAGTATCGTTGAGCATTATAGTTATGATTAGAGTTATTGTTATAGTTATGGTTAATGGTTATGGTTAGGATTAGGGTTAGGGTTAGGTTATGGTTAAAGGTTATGGTAATGGTTCCGGTTAGGGGTTATGGTTAGGATTATGGTTAATGGTTATGGTTATAGTGATGGTTAGGGTTATGGTTAGTGGTTATGGATACTTGTTATGGTTAGGATTATGGTTATGGTTAGAGTTATAGCCATGCTTAATTTTAGGGTTAATGGGTATGGTTAGAGGTTATTTTTATGATTATGGATAATTGTTATGGTTATGGTTTTGGATCGGTGTTATTGTTATGTTTATGGTTATTTTTATGGTTAGGGGTTATCGTTGATCGTTATGGTTATGTTTATGATTAGGGGTTATCGTTGAGGGTTATTTTAATGGTTAAGGTTATGGTTAGGGTTAATGGTTACTGTTAGCGATATGGTTAATGGTTAAGTTTATGGTTTCGGGTTAGGGGATATGTTTATGGTTAATGGTTGTGTTTATTGTTTTTGTTACAGTTATGGTTAATGGTTATGTTTAGGGTTACAGTTATGGTTAGGGTTATGTTTGTGGTTAATGGTTATATTTATGGTTATGGTTATGTGTTATGGTTATGGGTTATCGTTATTGTTATGTTTGATGGTTATTGATAATGGTTATGTTTATGGTTATAGTTGGGGATTATCATTAATTGATATGATTATGATTATATTTATGGTTAGTAATTATCTTTGAGATTTATGGTTAGGGTTATTGTTATATTTATGTTTAATGGTTATGGTTAGGGTTATGATTAGCGTTAATGGTTATATTTAGGGATATGTTTAAAGGTTATGATTATAGTTACAGGTTAGGGGTTATGGTTATGCCTATGGTTAGGATTCTGGTTATGTTTAATGGTTATAGTTATGTTGATGGGTTTTTTTTGGTTTTTTGAGAGAGGGTTTCCTCTGTGGTTTTGGAGCCTGTCCTGGAACTAGCTCTTGTAGACCAGGCTGGTCTCCAACTCACAGAGATCCGCCTGCCTCTGCCTCCAGAGTGCTGGGATTAAAGGCGTGCGCCACCATCGCCCGGCTGTTGATGGTTTTTGTTAACATTTATGGTTATTGTTAGAGTTCATGGTAATGTTTATGGTTATAATTATGGTCAATGGTTATGGTTATGGTGATGTTTTTTGTTAGGGGTTATGTTTAGGGGTTAAGGATATGGTTAGGGTGACAGTTATGGTTATTGTTGGTGGTTATGTTTAGGGGTTATGGTTATGCTTTGGCTTATGGTTATGGTTAATGTTTATGGTTATGGTAAGGTTTTGGGGTTATCGTTGAGGTTTATGGTAATGGTAAGGGTTATGTTTAGGGGTAATGGTTATGTGTAGGGGTTATGGTTATAATTAAGGTTATGGTTAATTTTTATGGTTATAGTTTTGGTTAGGGGTTATGGTTATGGTTATGGTTAATGGTTATGGTTATGGTAAGGGTTAATGTTTATGGTAAGGATTATTGTTAATCGTTATGGTTAGGGTTTATGGTTAAGGTTAGTATTATGGTTATGGTTAATGTTTCTTGTTATGTTTATGGTTATGGTTGGGAGTTATTGTTGTTCGTTATGGTTATGGTTATGTTTATTATTAGGGGTTATCATTGATGGTTATGATTATTGTTTAGGTTAATGGTTATGGGTTATTGTTATGCCGAAATGGTTGTAGCTTTTGTTATGGTTATGGTTAATGGTTATGGTTAGGGTTAATGTTATGGTTAGGGTTTGTTTTATTGTAATGGTGAATGGTTATGTTTATGGTTAATGGTTATGTTATGGTGATGGTTTTGTTTAACGGTTATGGTTATGGTTAGGGTTTATGGTTTTAGTTAGGGGTTATGTTTATGGTTAATGGTCTTGGTTATTGTTTTTGTTATGGTGATGGTTATTTTTAATGGTTATTGTTGTTGTTAATGTTAGTTGTTATGATTATGGTTATGGGTTATGATTTGGGATATTGTTATGGTTATGGTCTTTGTTTGGGGTTATGGTTAGGGGTTAAGGTTATGGTTAGGTTTATGGTTATGGTTAATGGTTGTGGTTATGGTTTTTGTTCTGGTTATGGTTAATGGTTATGGTTATGATTTTTCTTATGGTTATGGTTAATGGCTATGGTTATGGTTAGGGTTATGGTTATGATTAATGGTTATGATTATGGTTATTGTTAGGGGTCATGAATATGGTTAATGGTCATGGTTATGGTTAGGGTTTTGTTTAAGGGTTATGGTAATGTTTATGGTTAGGGGTTAACGTTGAGCATTATAGTTATGGTTAGGGTTATGTTTATAGTCATGGTTAATGGTTATTGTAGAATTATGGTTAGGGATATGGTTAGTTTTAACGGTTATGGTTAGGGTTATGGTTAATCGTTATGTTTATGGTCAAGGTTATGGTTATGGTTAATGTTTATGGTTATTGTTATGGTTAATGGTTTTGGTTAGGGCTTATGGTTATGGTTAATATTTATGATTAGGGATTATAGTAATGTTTATGGTTAGGGGTTATTATTTATTGTTATGGTTAGGGTTATTGTTAGGTGTTTCGGTTATGGTTAAGTTCATGGTCATGGGTTATCGTTGAGCATTATAGTTATGGATAGGCTTATGATTATAATTATGGTTAATGGTTATTGTTAGAATAATGGTTAGAGTTATGGTAAGAGTTAACGGTTATGGTTAGTGTTATGGTTAATTGTTAGGGTTATGGTTATGGTAAATGGTTATTGTAATTGTTATGGTTAATGGTTTTGGTTAGGGGTTATTGTTATGGTTCATGGTCATGATTAGGGGTTATAGTAATATTTATGGTTAGGTGTAATCGTTGATCGTTATGGTTATGGTTATGGTTAGGCCTTATGGTTATGGTTAAGTTTATGGTTAGGGGTTATTGTTGAGCTTTGTGGTTAACATTATTGTTAGTGTAAATGGTTATGGTTGGGGTTATGGTTATGTTTAGGGTTATTGTTATGTTTAATTGTTATGGTTATGCTTATGTTTATGGATAATGGTTATGGTTATGGGTTATTATTATGGTTAGGGGTTATGGTTTGAATTATAATATCTTTATGGTTTTTTAGGGGTTATGTTTATGGTTAGGGTTATGGTTAATGGTTAGGGTTAGTGTTAATGGTTATGTTCACGGTTATGCTGAGGGTTATGGTTAGGGTTAATGGTTATTGTTAGGGTTATGGTAATCTTTATGATTATGGGTTAACGTTGATTGTTGTGGTTATGTTAATGTTTAGGGGTATCGTTGAGCATATAGTTATGGTTAGAGTTATTGTTATAGTTATGTTTTATGGTTATGGTTAGTATTAGGGTTAGGGTTATGGTTACAGTTAAAAAGTTATTTTAATGGTTCTGGTTAGGGGTTATGATTAGGATTATGGTTAATGGTTATGGTTATGGTGATGGTTAGGGTTATGGTTAGTGGTTATGGATAGGTGTTATGGTTAGGATTATGGTTATGGTTAGAGTTATAGTCATGGTTAAGTTTAGGGTTAATGGTTATTGTTAGGGGTTATGGTTATTGTTATATTTATGGTTATTGATAATGGTTATGTTTATGGTTATAGTTGGGGATTATCATTAATCAATATGATTATGATTATGTTTATGATTAGGGGTTATCGTTGAGCATTATGGTTAGGGTTATTGTTATATTTATGTTTAGTTGGTTATGGTTAGGATTATGGTTAGGGTTATGGTTAGGGTTAATGGTTATTTTTAGGGATATGTTTAAAGGTTATGATTATGGTTACAGGTTAAGGATTATGGTTATGATTATGGTTAGGATTCTGGCTATGTTTAATGTTTAAGGTTATGTTGATGGTTTTTGTTAACAGTTATGGTTATTGTTAGAGTTTATGGTAATGGTTACAGTTATAATTATGGTCAATGGTTATGGTTATGGTGATGGTTTTTGTTAGGGCTTATGTTTAGGGGTTAAGGATATGGTTAGGGTTACAGTTATGGTTATTGTTGGTGGTTATGTTTAGGGTTTAAGGTTATGCTTTGGTTTATGGTTATGGTTAATTGTTATGATTATGGCAATGTTTAGGGGTTATCATTGAGGTTTATGATAATGGTAAGCGTTATGTTTAGGGGTAATGGTTATGTGTAGGTTTTATGGTTATAATTAAGGTTATGGTTAATTTTTATGCTTATAGTTTTGGTTAGGGGTTATGGTTATGGTTAATGGTTATGGTTATGGTAAGGGTTAATGGTTATGATAAGGGTTATTGTTAATCATTATGGTTAGGGCTATGGTTTATGGTTTATGGTTATGGTTAGTGTTATGGTTATGGTTAATGTTTCTTGTTATGTCTATGGTTATGGTTGGGAGTTATTGTTGTTCGTTATGTTTATGTTTATGTTTATAGTTAGGGGTTAATCGTTGAGGGTTATAATTATTGTTAGGGATAATGGTTATTGGTTAGGGTTATGCCTAAATGGTTGTGCTTGTGGTTACATGTTAGGTGTTATGGTTATGGTTAGGGTGATGGATATGGTTCATGGTTATAGCTTTTGTTATGGTTATGGTTAATTGTTATGTTTAGGGTTAATGTTATTGTTAGGGTTTGTTTTATTGTTATGGCGAATGGTTATGGTTATGGTTAATGGTTATGTTATGGTGATGGTTTTGTTTAACGGTTATGGTTAGAGTTTATGGTTATAGTTAGGGGTTATGTTTATGGTTAATGGTCATGGTTTTGGTTATGGTGATGGTTATTTTTAATGGTTATTGTTGTGGATAATGTTAGTTGTTATGATTATGGTTATGGGTTATGATTTGGGTTATTGTTATTGTTATGGTCTTTGTTAGGGGTTATGGTTAGGGGTTAAGGTTATGTTTAGGTTTATAGTTATGGTTAATGGTTGTGGTTATTGTTTTTGTCCTAGTTATGGTTAATGGTTATGCTTATGTTTTTTTTATGGTTATGGTTCATGGCTATGGTTATGGTTAGGGTTATGATTATGATTAATGGTTATGGTTATTGTTAGATGTCATGGTCATGGTTAATGGTTATGGTTATATTTATGATTGGCGTTATTGTTGAGCGTTATGGTTATGGTTAGGATTATGGTTATAGTTATGGTTAATGGTTTTGTTTTGGATTATGATTACGGTTAATGGTTATTGTTATTGTTATGGTTAATGGTTACTTTTATGTTTACAAGTGAGGGGTTATAGTTTAGGTTATGGTTTTGGTTAATGGTTATGGTTATCGCTATGTTTAGGGGTTAAGGTTATAGTTAGTGATTATGGTTATGGTTACGGTTATGGTTAGTGTTATGGTTAGGGGTTATGGTTAGGTGTCATGGTTAGAATTATGGTTAGTGTTATGGCTATGGTTAGGTTTATGACTATGGTTATGTTTAGGGGTAATGGTTATTGTTAGGGGTTATGGTTATGATTATTTTTATGGTTAAGAGTTATGGTTATGGATAGGGGTTATGTTTATGGTTAATGGTCATGGTTATCGTTTTGGTTATGGTGATGATTATTGTTAATGGTTATGGTTATGGTTAGGGGTTATGATTATGGTTAGGGGTTATGGTTTGGGTTATTATTATGGTTATGGATTTTGTTAGGAGTTATGGTTAGGGGTTATGGTTATGTTTAGGGTTATGGATATGGCTAATTGTTATGGTTATGGTAATGGTTATTGTTAGGCTTATGATTAATGGTTATGGTTATCGTTATGGTTATTGGTCATGGTTATGGTTAGGGTTATGTTTAGGGGTTATGGTAATGTTTATAGTTAGGGGTTATCGTTGATACTTTTTGTTATAGTTATGGTTATGGTTATGTTGAGGGGTTATCGTTGATCCTCATGGTTATGGTTATGGTCATGTTTTGGGGGTTATCGCTGAGTGTTATGGTTATGATTAGGATTATGGTTATAGTTATGAATAAGGGTTATGGTTAGTTTTATGGTTATGGTTAGGGTTATGGTTTAAAGTTATGGTTACAGTTATGGTTATGGGTTAGACGTTATGGTTATGGTGATGGTTATGGTTAATGTTTATGGTTATGTTTAAATGTTATGGTTAGGATTATGGTTAGGTTATGGTTATGTTTATGTTTATGGCTATGGTTAGGGGTTATGATTTTGGTTATGGGTTATGATTTTGGTTAAGTTTATCATTATGGTTTTCTTAGCATTAGGGTTTGGGTTAGGGTTATGGTTTGTGATTATGAGTATTGTTATGGTTACAGTTATGGTTAGGGGTTATGGATAGGTGTTATGGATATGGCTAATTGTTATGGTTATCATTAGGGTTATGGTTATAGTTAGGGTTATGGTTATGATTAATGGTTATGGTTATGTTTATGGTTAATGGTCATGGTTATGGTTAGGGTTATGTTTAGGGGTTTTGGTAATGTTTATGGTTAGGGGTTATAGTTGATACTTATTGTTATAGTTATGTTGTGGTTATATTGTTACAGTTATGGTTATGGTTACGTTTACGGGTTATCGTTGATCCCCATGGTTATGGTTATGGTCATGTTTAGGGGTTATCGCTGAGTTTTATGATTAGGATTATGGTTATACTTATGAATAATGGTTATGGTTAGTATTATGGTTATGGTTAGCGATAATGGTTAGGGTTATGGTTCAAAGTTATGGTTATGGGTTAGAGGTTATGGTTATTGTGATGGTTATGATTAATGTTTATGGTTATGTTTAAATGTTATGGTTAGGGTTATGTTTATGTTATGATTATGTTTATGGTTATGGTTAGGGGTTATGAGTTTGGTTATGGGTTATGGTTTTGGTTAAGGTTATCATAATGGTTTTCTTAGCGTTATGGTTTGGGTTAGAGTTATGGTTTATGATTATGGGTATGGTTATGGTTACAGTTATGGTTAGGGGTAATGGATAGGTGTTATGTTTAGTGTTATGGCTATTGTTATGTTTATGAGTAATTGATATGGTTATTGGTTATGATTATGTTTATTGTTAATGGTTATGGTTATGTTTATGGTGATGGTTATGGTTAGGGGTTCTGATTATGTTTATGGTTAATGGTTACGGTTATGGTGATGGTTATGGTTACAAGTTATAATTATGGTTATGGGTTATGGTTTGGGTTATATGGTTATGGTTATTTTAGGGTTTGGGTTAGGGTTATGGTTGGTGATTATGGTTATTGTTATTTACTCTTAGGGTTAGGGGTTATGGATAGGTTTTATGGTTAGGATTATTGTTATGGTTAGGTTTATGGCTATGGTTATGTTTATGAGTAATGGTTATGGTTATTGTTTATGATTATGGGTATGGTTAATGGTTATGGTTTTGTTTATGTTTAGATATAATGGTTATGGTTATGGTTACGGTTAGGGTTAGGGTTAATTATTATGGTTAGGTTCATGGTTAATCGTTATGGTTAGGGTTATTGTTTATGGTTATGGTTATGATTACGGTTATGTGTTATGGTAATGGTTTGGGTTAGGGTTAAGTTTAGGGTTAATAGTTATGGTTAAGTTTATGGTTAATGGTCATGGTTGTGGTTTTGGTTATGGTGATGGTTATTTTTAACCGTTATGGTTATGGGTAAGGGTTATGATTATGGCTAGGGGTTATGGTTTGGGTTATTTTTACGGTTATGGTTTTTGTCAGGGGTTATGGTTAGCGGTTGAGTTTATGGTAAGCGTTATGGTTATGGTTATTGGTATGGTTAGTGTTAATGGTTATGGCTAGGATTATGGTTAAGAGTTATGGTTATGGTTAGGGGCAAGGGGTTACGGTTATGGTTAGGTTTATGCCTATGTTTAATGGTTATGGTTACGGTTTTATGGTTTATTATTGTTCATTATGAATATGGTTATGTTTATGTTTATTGTTTATCATTGAGGGTTACGGTTAGGGTTATGGTTAGGTTTATGGTTAATGGTTATCGTTATGGGTTAGGGGTTTTGGTTATGGTTAGGTTTATGGTTATGTTTAATGGTTATGGTTGAGGCTTTGGTCATGGTTATGGTTAATGGTGATGGTTATTGTTATGGTTAGGATTATGGTTAATGGCTAGTGGTTATAGTTATTCTTATGGGTTATAATTATGCTTAGGGTTATGTTTAATGGTTTTGGTTATGGTCTTGGTTATGGTTAATGGTTATGGTTAGGGTTATGGTATGGTTATGGTTAATAGTTACGGTTACGATTAGGGATTAGGGTTAGGGTTTTGGATATGGTTAATGGTAATAATTAGGTTTATGGTTAATGTTTATGTTATGGATATATTTAGGGGTTATTGTTGGTGATTATGGTTATGCTTAAGGTTATGGTTAGGGTTAAGGTTATTGTTAATGGTTATGGTTAATGTTATGGTTAGGGGTTATGGAAATGCATTATGTTTAAGATTATGGTTATGGTTTGAGTTATGGCAAGGGTATGGTTAATGGTTATGTTTACAGTTATGGTTAGGGTTATGGTTAATGGTAATGGTTATGGTTAGTGTTAGGATTTTGATTAACTGTTATTTTTATTGTTATGGTTAGGGCTCATGGTTATGCTTATGGGTAGAAGTTATGGTTATGGTTAATTTTTATGGTTAGGTATTATGGTAACGTTTAGGATTAGGTGTTTTCATTGATTGTTATGTTTATGTTTAGGGTTATGGTTTTGCTTAATGGGTATGGTTATGGTTAGGGGTATGGTTAGGGTTATGGATATGGTTATGGTTAATGGCTATGGTTATAGTTATGGTTAGTGGTTATTATTATGGTTGGTAATTATGATTATGGTTATGGTTACGGTTAGTGTTGGGGTTATGTTTATTCTTATGGTTAATGGTCATTGTTAGGGTTTTGGTTAGGGTTTATGGATAGGAGTTATGTTTAGGATTATGGTTATGTTTAGGGTTATGGTATAGTTATAGTTAGGGGTAATGGTTATAGTTAGGGGTTATGGTTATTGTTATGATTAATTGTTATGGTTAGATGTTATGGTAATGTTTATTTTTATGGGTTATCCTTGATCATTATGGTTATGGTTTTGGTTATGGATAGGGGTTATCGTTGAGCGTTATGGTTATTGTTATGGTTATATTTATGGTTAATGTTTCTTATTAGGATTATGGTTAGGGTTATGGTTAAACCTTATGTTTATGGTTACGGTTTAGGGGTCATGTTTATGTTTCGGGTTATGATTAATAGTTAATGGATTCGGTTTTGGTTATGGTTATGGTTAATGTTCATGGTTATGTTAATGGTTAGAGGTTATCGTTGAGGGTTATGCTTATGTTTAGGGCTATTTTTAGGGTTAAAGGTTATGCTTATGGTTAATGTTTTTGGTTAGGGTTATGGTTAGGGGTTATGGATAGGCGTTATTGTCCTGGTTAATGGTTATGTTTATGGTTATGTTTATGGTTGATGGTTATGTTTCTTGTTGTTGTTATGGTTAGCTGTTATGGTTATGGTTAGTGTTATGGTTATGGTTAATTTTTATGGTTATGGTTAGGGTTATGGTTAACGTTAATGGTTATGGTTAGGATTATGGTTAGGGGTTATGGATAGGTGTTATGGTTAGGATTATGGTTATGGTTAGTGTTATATCAATGGTGATGGTTAGGTTTTATGGTTTATGGTTAATGGTTATGGGTATGGTTATGGTTAGTGGTTATGGTTATGGTTAAGTTTATGGCTAGGGCTTATCGTTGAGCATTATAGTTATGGTTAGTGTTATGTTTATAGTCATGGTTAATGGTTATTTTTAGAATTATGGTTAGGGATAGGGTTAGGTTTAACGGTTATGGTTAGGGTTATGGTTAAATATTCTGGTTATGGTTAAGGTTATGGTAAATCGTTATGGTTATTGTTATGGTTAATGGTTTTGTTTAGGGGTTATTGTTATGGTTCATGGTTATGATTAGGGGTTATAGTAATTTTTATGTTTAGGGTTTATTACTGATCATTATGGTTATGGTTATTTAAGGGGTTACGGTTATGGTTAAGTTTATGGTTAGGGGTTATTGTTGAGCATTATAGTTATGGTTAGGCTTATGATTATAATTATGGTTAATGGTTATTGTAAGAATAATGGTTAGGGTTATGGTTAGAGTTAACGGTTATGGTTAGTGTTATGGTTAATTGTTATGGTTATGGTAAATGGTTATGGTTATTGTTATCGCTAATGGTTTTGGTTAGGGGTTATTGTTATGGTTCATGGTCATGATTAGGGTTTATAGTAATATTTATGGTTAGGTGTTATCGTTGATCATTATGGTTATGGATATATTTAGGACTTATGTTTATGGTTAAGTTTATGGTTAGGGGTTACCATTGAGCTTTGTGGTTAACGTTATTGTTAGTGTAAATGGTTATGGTTAGGGTTATGGTTATGGGTTAGTGGTTATGGTTATGTTTAGGGTTATTGTTATGTTTAATTGTTATGGTTATGCTTATGTTTATGGATAATGGTTATGGTTATGGGTTATTATTATGGTTAGGGGTTATCGTTTGAATTATAGTATGGTTATGGTTTTTTTAGGGGTTATGTTTATGGTTGTGGTTAATGGTTAGGGTTAGTGTTAATGGTTATGTTTACGGTTATGCTTAGGGTTATGGTTAGGGTTAATGGTTATTGTTAGGGTTATGGTAATCTTTATGGTTAGGGGTTAAGGTTGATTCTTATGGGTTAGGATTAGTTTATGTTTAGGGGTATCGTTGAGCATTATAGTTACGGTTAGAGTTATTGTTATAGTTATGGTTAATGGTTATGTTTAGGATTAGGTTTAGGGTTATGGTTATGGTTATGGTTAAAGGTTATGGTAATGGTTCCGGTTAGGGGTTATGGTTAGGATTATGGTTAATGGTTATGGTTATGGTGATGGTTCGGGTTATGGTTAGTGGTTATAGATAGGCCTTATGGTTAGGATTATGGTTATGGTTAGATTTATACCCATGGTTATGTTTAGGGTTAATGGTTATGGTTAGGGGTTATTTTTATAGTTATGGTTAATTGTTATGGTTATGGTTCTGGCTTGGTTTTATTGTTATGGTTAATGGTTACGGTTATTTTTATGGTTAGAGGTTATCGTTGATTATTATGGTTATGTTTATGATTAGGGGTTATCGTTGAGGGTTATTTTAATGGTTAAGGTTATGGTTAGGTTTAATGGTTACTGTTAGTGTTATGGTTAATGGTTATGTTTATGGTTTCGGGTTAGGGGATATGTTTATGGTTAATGCTTATGTTTATGGTTTTTGTTACAGTTATGGTTAATGGTTATGTTTAGGGTTACGGTTATGGTTAGGGTTATGTTTGTGGTTAAAAGTTATATTTATGGTTAATATTTATGGTTATGGTTATGGTTAATGGTTATGGTTATTGATAATGGTTATGTTTATGGTTATAGTTATGGATTATCATTAATCGATATGATTATGATTATGTTTATGTTTAGGTGTTATGGTTGAGCGTTATGTTTAGGGTTATTCTTATATTTATGTTTAATGGTTATGTTTAGGATTATGGTTATGGTTATGGTTAGTGTTACTGGTGATTTTTAGGGATATGTTTAAAGGTTATGATTATCGTTACAGGTTAGGGGTTATGGTTATGATTATGGTTATGTTTCTGTTTATGTTTAATGGTTATGGTTTTGTTGATGGTTTTTGTTAACATTTATGGTTATTGTTAGAGTTCATGATAATGGTTACGGTTATAATTATGGTCAATGGTTATGGTTATGGTGATTGTTTTTGTTAGGTGTTATGTTTAGGGTTTAAGGATATGGTTAGGATGACAGTTATGGTTATTGTTGGTGGTTATGTTTAGGGGTTAAGGTTCTGCTTCAGGTTATGGATATCGTTAATGATTATGGTTATGGTAATGTTTTGGGGTTATCGTTGAGGTTTATGGTAATGGAAAGGGTATGTTTAGGGGTAATGGTTATGTGTAGGGGTTATGGTTATAATTAAGGTTATGGTTAATTTTTATGGTTATAGTTTTGGTTAGGAGTTATGGTTATGGTTAGTGTTATGGCTATGGTTAATGGTTATGGTTATGGTAAGGGTTAATGGTTATGGTAAGGGTTATTGTTAATAGTTATGGTTAGGGTTATGGGTTAGGTTTTATGGTTATGGTTAGTGTTATGGTTATGGTTAATGTTTCTTGTTATGTTTATGGTTATGGTTGGGAGTTATTGTTGTTCCTTATGGTTATGGTTATGTTTATGGTTAGGGGTTATCATTTAGGGTTATGATTATTATTAGGGTTAATGGTTACGGGTTAGGGTTATGCCTAAATGGTTGTGGTTATGGTTACGTGTTAACCCAGGGGCAAACTTTACTGCGAGAGGGGACGTCGTCCTCTAGAATTACTTCCAGTTGTCATGGGGGCGACGTTCTTTCTGGGGGATTCTGTGAAAGCAAAATGATGGTTAAATTTCAAGATCAATGTCTTTTAAAATTGCAAATAGTCTCTGAGTATTTTGTGGAGGTCTGGCCAGAACGTTGTACAGATGTGCACCATTTCAGCTAACCAAGTTGGGATCTTCTTGTGCAGCTGGTACCCAAAACAGGTCTTGTAGTAGCGCTATCAGTATCATGACGTCATATCAACCAGGTAGAGTTGTTGTTGTGGGGCCCCATCTTCTTCCTGGAAACTTCAAATGTCACTTCAGAAAAGACTCATTGTTTACTGCAAAAAAACTTAAACTTTAATCATATAGACATATATAGGCATATATATGTATATACACATATATTCAATGAAAGGCATGATAGATATATTCAATGAAAGGTATGATAGATATGAAGAAAAGCAAAAATGTTTTCTAAACTCATATTTTTTCTGTCCCATATCATGGCTCTTGACATGAGACAGAAACTCCAGAAACTCTGGGTTTTTCTCTTACTAACAGGCTTGGAATTGGAGAGGGACTGAGCCAGAGTCCAACTTCAAAACCAGCTCTATAAATTAAGAAATATGGTTTATTATATTTTACTTACCCATTCAGTTTTCTTGATATTTCCTATTGGGCAGGTATTTTTCCATCTGTCAGTATCCAAATATCCAGGGTCCCTTGAATTTTTCAAAGGTGAGTGTTTTCCTGTGGAGATAAGAACAGAACCCTGCCCCCATTCTATATGTTTTTCTTACCACCTGTATGAATATCATTGTGGATGAGTTGTCATTTCTCCTTTCCAAGAGGTTTCTCCTCTTCAAATCGAAACTTTATTAATTTTGATGGTATCCACAATTTTTCTTCTCCTGTGGAAACAAGAGCAAAACCCCTTCCCCAACGTAGCACATCTCCTGGCTTCCATTGAGAGGTCAGCACATCTTTGAAATAAATCGGTTGATTTAGTTCAGCAGACTTTCCCATTATCCAATGTCTTTCTGCTGCTGTCGTTCCTTTCTCATTAGTGTTAAGAAAATTCAAGGTTAATAAAGCATTATGTAATTTACTTCTGGGGGTATTTTCGGTCCCTTTCTATTTTTTCAGCATATCCTTTATAGTACGATTTGATCTTTCTATAACTGCCTGACCTGTAGGATTATTTGGTATACCTGTAATGTGTTTCATATTATAATAATCAAAAAAGCGTTTCATTTTCTTAGATACATATGCTGGACCATTATCTGTCTTTATTTGTGCAGGTATACCCATGATGGCCATAACTTCCAATAAATGTGTGATTACTGAATCTGCCTTTTCTGAGCTCAGGGCAGTAGCCCATTGAAAACCTGAATATGTGTCTATGGTGTGGTGTACATATTTTAATTTACCAAATTCCATAAAGTGGAACACATCCATCTGCCAGATTTCATTTCTCTTAGTACCCTTTGGGTTACTCCCTGCAGGCAACGGTGTTTGATTATAGAAAGAACAAGTAGGACATCTCTTTATAATGTCCTTAGCTTGTTGCCAAGTAATGGAAAATTCTTCCTTTAGGCCTTTACTATTGACATGATGCTTTTTATGAAATTCTGAGGCCTGAAAAATGCTTCCAATCAATAATTGATCAATCTCAGCGTTGCCTTGTGCTAGAGGACCAGGCAGACCTGTATAGGACCGGATGTGTGTTATGTACATCGGACAAAGCCTGTTCCTGATTATGTCTTGTACCTGGATAAACAATAAAGTCAACTCTGTGTCATCTGGTATAAATTCAGGGTTTCAATATGCAAGATAACTCTTTCTGCATATTGTGAATCTGTAACTATATTAAGAGGTTCTTTAAAATCCCTTAGCACCATAAGAATGGCATATAATTCTGCCTTCTGGACAGAATTATAAGGGCTTTGTTCCACCTTACTCAATTCATCTTACTTGTAACCTGCTTTCCCTGATTTATTTGCATCAGTATTGAACATACGGGCTCCAGTTATTGGAGCATCACGTACAATTTTAGGAAGAATCCAAGAAGTTCTCTTTATGAGGTTAAGTCTACCACTTTTGGGATAGTTGCTATTAATTTCTCCCAAAAATTAGCACAAGCTCTTTGCCACGGTTCATTGTCTTCCCATAACTTTTTTATTTCTTCAGTAGTAAAAGGCACTATAATTTCTGCTGGGTCTATACCTGCTAGTTGACGAAGTCTCAGCTTACCTTTTATAATTAATTCAGAGACTTTTTCCACATAAGTTTTTAATTTAAAGGTAGGGCTGTTGGTACCTCTAAAGGTTTGGTACTTGCTATATGTTCTTGTACAGCCTGAATGGCTGGTGACCTTTTTCCATAATACCTCATCATATCTTTCCCAGAATTATGAGTTCCTGGAACTGCAGGAATGTTAATCTGGGTATTCCATTGCTGTAACAGGTCACGGCCCCATAAATTTATTGCAATATTGGCTATATATGGCCTTAGTCTTCCTATTTGCCCTTCAGGCCCTATGCATTCCACCCATCTTGTGCTTTGTTTTACACGAGATAGGGTTCCAATTCCCAGAAACTGAACATCTACCTCTTGAAGAGGCCAATTTGGATGCCAAGATTCTGGGGTAATAATACTTACATCTAATAAGCCTTCAATAAAAGTGCCATTTATACAGACTTTTAGCTTTAGTCTTTGGTCGTTAATAGAAGTCTGCCAAAATATATGTTTACTCTGTCCTACTGGGTTTTTTGACTCATCCTCCACACGTAATTCACCATTTAGACTAGTATTACTTTTTACAGCAGAAATTGGAGCTTTTAGATTTCTTGGTGAGGCACGTTCTCCACTGTGACTGGGAATGACTGGGCCACTGTTGGCTTGGGGGCCTGCGAGAGGCCCCTCAAGGAGTTTCCCGATGGGATCGGGTTGCCTTGTTTGTCTGTTGTTGACCTGTATTCGTTGGACCAATGACGGCCTTTACCACATCTCCTACATATACCTGAAGGCCTAGGTCCCCTATTTTTGTCATTCCCAGAGGAGATATTATTCCTAGAAATTCTGTGCCTGCAATCCCTTTTCAGATGTCCTAATTTACCACAATTAAAACACCTGGCAGTCTGATGTCTCCTCATTGCTGTGGAAATCGCTTCTCCTACCCAAGATTCATCATTATAGCTAAATGTCTCAACATCCATCGTATGCTGAATCCATTCATCCATAGGTGCTGATCTAGACTTTAAAGGCCCAATTATCTTTTTGTATTCTATGTTTGCATTCTCAAATGCTAGAGATTCAAGAAGTATTCGTCTAGATACTGGGTCTGTTACCCCTATGTCCAGAGCCTTAATTAATCTTTGCAAAAAGTCAATAAAGGGTTCTCTCTGTCCCTGCCTAATTCTGGTATATGATTCAACCCATTTTGCTGGATTTTGTATCCTATTCCAAGCATTTAAAGCTGCTTGGTGACATAGACACAGTACTTCATCGTCATAAAGAGCTTGGACCTGTGGATCAGCATATTCTCCTGCACCAAGAATTTGATCTTGGGAAACCTCGACACCTTTTGCTCTTCCTTGCTGTTCCATATGTTTGGATTCTTCTCTGAAATAAATTCCAAACATCAAGGAAGGTCCCTTATCTAAAACTGCAGACACTAACTGATGGAAATCATAGGGGGTAGCTCTAGCATTAGAAGCCCAAGTCCTTATCATTTCCTTTACATATGCATTTTGCAAGCCAAAATTAACAACAGCTTGTTTAATTTCTTTCAGATCATTCATTGCTATTGGCATCCATCTAGCTTCTCTGACTCCCTTTGAGCCTTTAGAAGTTGACACTTTGTCAGAATTAAGTATAGGGTATGCCGCTAAAACCCTGGGTAAGCCAGTTCTAATAGCTGTATCCTGTCCTTGTGCCTTATTACTCTGTTCACCAGTTCCAACCATTTCTTCAAGCATTTCAAGTCTTTTCATTATTGTCTTTATTATTACCTCTTTTGAATCCTGAGTCTCCTGACCTGCATGAGTTTCTAGTAAAGATAGTATGGTTCTTGAGAGTACCATAATCTTCCTAAATGATAGAATATTCAAAAGAATACTAAAACATAGTAACCAGTAAATTAAGTTATCCTCATAGTCATATAAATTTTGCATGATTAGACCCATTGCATTGGTAGCCCAAACAGTGAAATTCATGCTGGAAACAAAAACTGCCATATTACCTATTATCCAGCTAGCCTCTAACTCACCGAAATCCGCCTGTCTCTGCTTCCCGAGTGCTGGGATTAAAGGCGTGCACCACCACCGCCTGGCTGGCCTTGAACTTACCGAGATCCGCCTGCCTCTGCCTCCCAAGTGCTGGGATTAAATGCGTATGCCACCACCACCTGGTCAGCCTCAGAGATCTGCCTCTCTGGATGTTATGGGCCTGAAGGCCAAGTGTATCTCTGACTCGGCACTGGGGCCTAAGTCACAAACTAAACAAAAAACGGTGTACACGGAACCATAAACCCAGAATCCAGGGGTAGAGAAGAATAACCCAGAAGCTGTGTATGCCTCCACGTGACAGAGTCACCCTGAGGGGTTGCAGCTTCCGCACGGCTGAGGAAGGGAAGGCTCGCACCAAGCCGAACTCGCGGCTGGCAGCCTAGGGGTCCTAAAAGCCAAACGTTCGGGCGCCAGGTGATGGCCAAGTGTATCTCGGACTTGGCACTGGGGCCTAAGTCACAAACTAAACAAAAAATGGTGTAAAGAACTGCAGCAAGAAAGGCCAGTGCGTGATGATTTAAGTTAAACTGCTGGCTCCACGCACAAGGCACAAACTACAAGGCTGCCGCAAGGCACAAGCCGCGGCTGAGGAAGGGAGGGCTCACTCGCGCCAAGCCGAACTTGCGGCCGGCAGCCAAGGGGGGGGTCCTAAAAGCCAAACGTTCATTGGGCGCCAGGTGAAGGCGTAAGCCACGAACAATGCCACGCCAGTTTGGAATTATTATTATAATGGTAGTATTTATTTAAAGAGGAAAAACTTACAGATCACGATCCCAGACAACAGCTCTCTGCACAACCAGAAAGGGAGTCTAGTCGCCAGTTGAGTGTTATGGTTATGATTAGGATTATGGTTATAGTTATGAATAATGGTTATGGTTAGTATTATGGTTATTGTTAGGGTTAATGGTTAGGGTTATGGTTTAAAGTTATTATTACGGTTATGGTTACAGGTTAGAGGTTATGTTTATGGTTATGGTGATGGTTATGGTTAATGTTTATGGTTATGTTTAAATGTTATGGTTAGGATTATAATTAGGTTATGGTTAGGGGTTATGATTTTGGTTATGGGTTATGGTTTAGGTTAAGTTTATGGTTATGGTTTTCTTAGCTTTAGGGTTTGGGTTAGGGTTATGGTTTGTGATTATGGGTATGGTTATGGTTACAGTTATGGTTAGGGGTTATGGATAGGTGTTATGGTTAAAATTATTGTTAGGTTTAGTGTTATGGATGGCTATTGTTATGTTTATGAGTAATTGTTATGGTTATTGGTTATGATTATGTTTATCGTTAATGGGTATGTTTATGTGTATGGTGATGGTTATGGTTAGGGGTTATGATAATGGTTATGGGTTGTGTTTTGGGTTATTGTTATGGTTATGATTTTGTTAGCGTTAGGGTTTGTGTTAGGGTTATGGTTGGTGATTATGGTTATGGTTATTGTTACGGTTATGGTTAGGGGTTATGGATAGGTGTTATGGTTAGGATTATTGTTATGGTTAGGTTTATGCCTATGGTTATATTTACGAGTAATGGTTATAGTTAGGGGTTATGATTATGTTTATGGTTAATGGTTATGGTGATGGTTATGGTTAGAGGTTATGATTATGGTTATGGGTTGTGGTTTGGGTTATATGGTTATGGTTTTGTTAGGGTTTGGGTTAGGGTTATGGTTGGTGATTAAGGTTAGTGTTATGGTTACGGTTATGGTTAGGGGTTTTGGATAGGTTATATGTTTAGGATTATTTTTATGGTTAGGTTTATGGCTATGGTTATGTTTACGAGTAATGGTTATGGTTAGGGGTTATGATTATGGGTATGGTTAATGGTTATGGTTTTGTTTATGTTTAGATATTATGGTTATGGTTAGGGTTATGTTTAGGGTTAGGGTTACAGTTAGGGTTAATAGTTATGGTTAGTTTTATGGTTAATGGTTATGGTTAGGGTTATCGTTTATGTTTATGGTTACCGTTATTTGTTATGGTAATGTTTCGGGTTAGGGTTAAGATTAGGGTTAATAGTTATGGTTAAGTTTATGGTTAATGGTCATTGTTGTGGTTTTGGTTATGGTGATGGTTATTTTTAACCGTTATGATTATGGGTAAGGGTTATGATTATGGTTAGGGGTTATGGTTTGGGTTATTTTTATGGTTATGGTTTCTGTTAGGGGTTATGGTTAGGGGTTAAGTTTATGGTAAGTGTTATGGTTATGGTTATTGTTATGGTTAGTGTTAATGGTTATGGCTAGGATTATGGTTATGGTTACGGGCTAGGGGTTATGGTTATGGTTAGGTTTATGCCTATGTTTAATGGTTATGGTTACGGTTATGGTTTATTATTGTTCACTATGGATATGGTTATGTTGATGTTTATTGTTTATCATTGAGTTTTATGGTTAGGTTTATGGTTAATGGTTATCGTTACGGGTTAGGGGTTATGGTTTTTTTTTGGGTTATGGTTATGTTTAATGGTTGTGGTTGAGGCTTTGTTCATGGTTATGGTTAATGGTGATGGTTATTGTTATGGTTAGGATTATAGTTAATGGTTAGTGATTATAGTTATTCTTAAGGTTATGGTTATGTTTAATGGTTATGATTATGGATTGGTTATTGTTAATGGTTATGGTTAGGGTTATGTTTAGGGGTTTTGAATAGGCATTATGTCTAAGATTATGGTTATGGTTAGAGTTATGGCAAGGGTTATGTTTAATGGTTATGGTTACGGTTACGGTTACGTTTAGGGTTATGGTATATGGTAATGGTTATGGTTAGTGTTAGGATTATGATTAACTGTTTTGATTATTGTTATGGTTAGGGCTCATGTTTATGGTTATTGTTAGGGCTTATGATTATGGTTAATTGTTATGGTTAGGGGTTATGGTAACGTTTATGATTAGTGGTTATCGTTGATTGTTATGTTTATGTTTAGGCTTATGGGTTTGGTTAATGGGTATGGTTATGGTTAGGGGTATGGTTAGGGATATGAATATGGTTAATGGTTACGGTTATGGTTAATGGTTATGGTTAGGGGTTATGATTGTGCTTGGTGATTATGGTTATGGTTGTGGTTACGGTTAGTGTTGTGATTATGTTTATTGTTATGGTTAATGGTTATTGTTAGGGTTATGGTTAGGGTTTATGGATAGGAATTATGTTTAGGATTATGGTTATGGTTAGGGTTATGTTATAGTTATTATTAGGGGTAATGGTTATCATTAGGGGGTATGGTTATTGTTATGAATTATTGTTATGGTTAGGGGTTATTGTAATGTTTATTTTTATGGGTTATCCTTGATCATTATGGTTACGGTTATGGTTATGGATAGGGGTTATCGTTGAGCGTTATGGTTATGATTAATGTTATGGTTATATTTATGGTTAATGTTTGTGGTTAGGATTATGGTTAGGGTTATGGTTAGGGTTATGGTTAATCCTTATGTTTATGGTTACGGTTTAGGGGTTATGTTTATGTTTCAGGTTATGGTTAATGGTTAATGGTTTTGGTTTTGGTTATGGTTAATGTTCATGGTTATGTTTATGGTTAGAGGTTATCATTGAGGGTTATGCTTATGGTTAGGGTTATTGTTAGGATTAAAGGTTATGCTTATGGTTAATGTTTTTGGTTAGGGTTATGGTTCAAGTTATGGACAGGCATTATTGTCATGGTTAATGGTTATGTTTATGGTTATGTTTGTGGTTAATGTTTATGTTTTTGGTTGTTGTTATGGTTAGCTGTTATGGTTATGGTTAGTGTTATGGTTATGGTTAATTTCTATGGTTATGGTTAGGGTTATGGTTATCGTTAATGGTTATGGTTAGGATTATGGTTAGGGGTTATGGATAGGTGATATTGTTACGATTAATCGTTATGGTTATGGTTTGGTGTTATCATTGATAGCTATTGTTATGGTTATGTTTATGGTTAGGGGTTGTCATTGATTGATATGGTTATGGTTTGGGTAATGGTTATCGATAGTGGTTATGGTTAGGTTTATGTTTAGGGTTAATGGTGACGGTTAAGATTAGGTTTCATGGTTATGGTGATGGTTATGTTTAACAGTTATCGTTATGGTTATAGTTTTGGTTATGTTTATGGTTAGGGGTTATGATTATGGTTAGGAGTTATGGTTTGGGTTATATTGTTTTTATTTTTTGGTTTGGGTTATTTTTATAGTTATAGTTTTTGTTAGGGGTTATGATTACTGGTTAAGTTTATGGTTGGTGATTATGGTTATTGTTATGGTTACGGTTATGGTTAGGGGTTAGGATAGGTGTTATGGTTAGGATTATTGTTATGGTTTGGTTTATGGCTATGGTTATGTTTACGAGTAATGGTTATGGTTAGGGGTTATGATTATGTTTATGGTTAATGGTTACGGTTTTGGTGATGGTTACTGTTAGAGGTTATGATTATGATTATGGGTTATGGTTTGGGTTTTATGGTTATGGTTTTGTTAGGTTTGGTTTAGGGTTATGGTTGGTGATTATGGTTATTGTTATTGTTACGGTTATGGTTAGGGGTTATGGATAGGTTTTATGGTTAGGATTATTGTTATGGTTAGGTTTTTGGCTATGGTTATGTTTACGAGCAATGTTTATGTTTAGGGTTTATGATTATGGGTATGGTTAATGGTTATGGTTTTGTTTATGTTTAGATATTATGGTTATGGTTAGGGTTATGGTTATGTTTAGGATTACGGGTAGGGTTAATATTTATGGTTAGGTTTATGGTTAATGGTTATGGTTAGGTTTATCTTTTATGTTCATGGTTATGGTTACGGTTACGTTTCATGGTAATGGTTCGAGTTAGGGTTAAGTTTAGGGTTAATAGTTATGGTTAGGTTTATTGTTAATGATCATGGTTGTGGTTTTGGTTATGGTGATGGTTATTTTTAACCGTTATGGTTATGGGTAAGGGTTATGATTATGGTTAGGGGTTATGGTCTTGGTTATGGTTTATGGTTAGGCTTATGGTTATGGTTAATAGTTACGGTTATGGTTAGGGATAAGGGTTAGGGTAATGGATATGGTTAATGGTAATAATTAGGTTTATGGTTAATGTTTATGTTATGGTTAATGTTTATGTTATGATTATGGTTAGGAGTTATTGTTGGTGATTATGTTTATGCTTATGGTTACAGTAAGGGTTATGGTTATTGTTAATGGTTATGGTTAGTGTAATGGTTAGGGGTTATGGATAGGCATTATGTTTAAGGTTATGGTTATGGTTAGAGTTATGGCAAGGGTTATTGTTAATGGTTATGGTTATGGTTAGGGATATTGTTAATGGTAATGGTTATGGTTAGTGATAGGATTATGATTAACTGTTATGGTTATTGTTATGTTTAGGGCTCCTAGTTTTGGTTATGGTTAGGGGTTATGTTTAGGGTTAATTTTTATGGTTAGGGTTTATGGTAACGTTTAAGATTGGGGTTATCTTTGACTGTTATGGTTATGTTTAGGGTTATGGTTTTGGTTAATGGGTATGGTTATATTTAGGGGTATGGTTAGGGTTATGGATATGGTTAATAGTTACGGTTATGGTTAATGTTTAGGATATGGTTAGGGGTTATGATTATGGTTGGTGATTATGGTTATGGATATGGTAACGGTTAGTGTTGTTGTTATGTTTATTTTATGGTTAATGGTTATTGTTAGGGTTATAGTTAGGGTTTATGGATAGAGTTATGTTTAGGATTATGGTTATGGTTCGGGTTATGTTATAGTTATGGTTAGGGGTAATGATTATCTTTAGGGGTTATGGTTATTGTTATGATTAATTGTTATGGTTAGGGGTTATGGTAATGTTTACTTTTATGGGTTATCCTTGATCATTATGGTTATGGTTATTGATAAGGGTTATCGTTGAGCGTTATTGTTATGGTTACTGTTATGGTTATATTTATGGTTAATGTTTGTGGTTAGGATTATGGTTAGGGTTAATGTCATGGTTAGGGTTATGGTTAATCCTTATGTTTATGGTTACGGGTTAGGGGTTATGTTTATGTTTTAGGTAATGGTTAATGGTTAATGGTTTTGGTTTTGGTTATGGTTAATGTTCATGGTTATGTTTATGGTTAGAGGTTATCATTGAGGGCTATGCTTATGGTTAGGGTTATTGTTAGGGTTAAAGGTTATGCTTATGGTTATTGTTTTTGGTTAGGGTTATGGTTAGAGGTTATGTATAGGCGTTATTGTCATGGTTAATTGTTATGTTTATGGTTATGTTTATGGTTAATGGTTATGTTTTTGGTTGTTGTTATGGTTAGCTGTTATGGTTATGGTTAGTGTTATGGTTATGGTTAATTTTTATGGTTATGTTTAGGGTTATGGTTATCGTTAATGGTTAGGGTTAGGGTTATGGTTAGGGGTAATGGATAGGCGATATGGTTACGATTAATCATTATGGTTAAGGTTTGGTGTTATCATTGATAGTTATTATTATGGTTATGTTTATGGTTAGGGGTTATCATTGATTATGGTTTGGGTAATGGTTATGGATAATGGTTATGGTTAGGTTTATGTTTAGGGTTAATGATTACGGTTAAGGTTAGGGTTAATGTTTATGGTGAACAGTTATTCTTATGGTTATAGTTATGCTTATGTTTATGGTTAGGGGTTGTGATCATGGTTAGGAGTTATTTTTTGTGTTTTTTTTTTATTTTTTGGTTTGGGTTATTTTTATAGTTATATTTTCTGTTATTGGTTATGGTTACTGGTTAAGTTTATGGTTGGTGATTAAGATTATGGTTATGATTACAGTTAGGGTTATTGTTATGATTATGGTTAATGGTTATGGTTACTTTTATGGTTTGGGGTTATGGATAGGCTTTCTGGTTAGGATTACCATTATGGTTTGTTTTCTGGGTATGTTTATGGTAATTGATAATCGTTATTGTTAAGGGTTATGGTTAATGGTTATGTTTATAATTGTTGTTACGGTTAGCTGTTATGTTTATGGTTAGTGTTATGGTTATGGTTAATTTTTATGGTTATGGTTAGGGTTATGGTTATCGTCAATGGTTTTGGTTAGGATTATGGTTAAGGATTATGGATAGGCGTTATGGTTAGGATTATGGTTATTGTTAGTGTTATGTCAATGGTGTTGGTTAGGTTTTATGGTTTATGGTTAATGGTTATGGTTAGTGGTTAGGTTGTGGTTAAGTTTATTGTTAGGTGTTATCGTTGAGCATTATAGTTATGGTTAGGGTTATGTTTATAGTCATGGTTAATGGTTATTGTTAGAATTATGGTTAGGGATATGGTTAGGTTTAACGGTTATGGTTAGGGTTATGGTTAATCGTTATGGTTATGGTTAATGTTATGGTTATGGTAAATGGTTATGGTTATTGTTATGGTTAATGGTTTTGGTTAGGTGTTATTGATATGGTTCAATTTTATGATTAGTGGTTATAGTAATGTTTAGGTTTAGGGGTTATTATTGATCGTTTTGGTTATGGTTATTTTTAGAGGTTATGGTTATGGTTAAGTATATGGTTAGGGGTTATCGTTGAGTGTTATAGTTATGGTTAGGCTTATGATTATAATTATGGTTAATAGTTATTGTTAGAATAATGGTTAGGGTTATGGTTAGAGTTACCGGTTATAGTTAGTGTTATGGTTAATTCTTATGGTTATGGTAAATGGTTATGGTTATTTTTATGGTTAATGGTTTTGGTTAGGGATTATTGTTATGGTTCATGATCATGATTAGGGGTTATAGTAATATTTATGGTTAGGTGTTATCGTTGATCATTATGGTTATTGTTAGGCCTTATGGTTATGGTTAAGTTTATGGTTAGGGGTTATCGTTGAGCTTTGTGGTTAATGTTATTGTTAATGTAAATGGTTATGGTTAGGGTTATGGTTATGCGTTTGTGGTTATGGTTATGTTTAGGTTTATGGTTATGCTTAATCTTATGTATAATGGTTCTGGTTATGGGTTATTATTATGATTAGGGGTTATGGTTTGGGTTATTGTTATGGCTATGGATTTTGATAGGAGTTATAGTTAAGGGTTATGGTTATGTTTAGTGTTATGGATATGGCTAATTGTTTTGGTTATGATAATGGTTATTGTTAGGGTTATGGTTATGGTTAGGGTTATGGTTATGATTAATTGTTATGGTTATGCTTAATGGTCATGGTTATATTTAGGGTTATCTTTAGGGGTTATGGTAATGTTTATGATTAGGGGTTATTGTTGATACTTAATGTTATAGTTATGGTTATGGTTACGTTTAGGGGTTATCGTTGATCCTCATGGTTATGGTTATGGTCATGTTTAAGGGTTATCGTTGAGTGTTATGGTTATGATTAGGATTATGGTTATAGTTATGAATAATGGTTATGGTTAATATTATGGTTATGGTTAGGGTTAATGGTTTGGGTTATGGTTTTATTTTATTGTTACGGTTATTGTTACGGGTTAGAGGTTATGGTTATGGTGATGGTTATTGTTAATGTTTATGGTTATGTTTAAATGTTATGGTTACGATTATGTTTAGGTTATGGTTATGTTTATGGTTATGGTTAGGGGTTATGATTTTGGTTATGGGTTATCGTTTTGGTTAAGGTTATGGTTATGGTTTTCTTAGTGTTAGGGTTTGGGTTAGGGTTATGGTTTGTGATTATGGGTTTCTTTATGGTTACAGTTATGGTTATGGGTTATGGATAGGTGTTATGTTTAGGATTATTGTTATGTTTAGTGTTATGGCTATTGTTATGTTTATGAATAATTGTTATGTTTATTGGTTATGATTATGTTTATCGTTAATGGTTATGGTTATGTTTATGGTGATGGTTATGGTTAGGGGTTATGATTATTGTTGTGCGTAGTGTTTTGGGTTATTGTTATGGTTATGATTTTGTTAGCGTTAGGGTTTGGGTTAGGGTTATGGTTGGTGACTATGGTTATGGTTATTGTTACAGATATGGTTAGGGGTTATGGATAGGTGTTATGGTTAGGATAATTTTTATAGTTAGGTTTATGACTATGGTTATTTTACTAGTAATGGTTATGGTTAGGGGTTATGATTATGGGTATGGTTCATTGTTATGGTTTCGTTTATGTTTAGATATTATGGTTATGGGTAGGGTTATACTTATGGTTTGGGTTACCGTTAGGGTTAATAGTTATGGTTAGATTTATGGTTAATGGTCATGGTTGTGGTTTATGGTTTTTTAGGGGTTATGTTTATGGTTAGGGTTATGGTTAATGGTTAGGGTTAGTGTTAATAGTTATGTTTACGGTTATGCTGAGGGTTATGGTTAGGGTTAATGGTTATTTTTAGGGTTATGGTAATGTTTATGATTATGGGTTAACGTTGATTGTTGTGGTTATGTTTATGTTTAGGGGTATCGTTGAGCATATAGTTATGGTTAGAGTTATTGTTATAGTTATGTTTAATGGTTTTGGTTACGATTAGGGTTAGGGTTATGGTTACAGTTAAAAAGTTATGTTAATGGTTCTGGTTAGGGGTTATGATTAGGATTATGGTTAATGGTTATGGTTATGGTGATGGTTAGGGTTATGGTTTGTGGTTATGGATAGGTGTTATGGTTAGGATTATGGTTATGGTTAGAGTTATAGCCATGGTTAAGTTTAGGGTTAATGGTTATGGTTAGGCGTTATGGTTATTGTTATATTTATGGTTATTGATAATGGTTATGTTTATGGTTATAGTTGGGGATTATCATTAATCGATATGATTATGATTATGTTTATGATTAGGGGTTATCGTTGAGCATTATGGTTAGTGTTATTGTTATATTTATGTTTAGTTGGTTATGGTTAGGATTATGTTTAGAGTTATGGTTAGGGTTAATGGTTATTTTTAGGGATATGTTTAAAGGTTATGATTATGGTTACAGGTTAAGGATTATGGTTATGATTATGGTTAGGATTCTGGCTATGTTTAATGGTTATGTTTATGTTGATGGTTTTTGTTAACAGTTATGGTTATTGTTTGAGTTTATGGTAATGGTTACGGTTATAATTATGGTCAATGGTTATGGTTATGGTGATGGTTTTTGTTAGGGCTTATGTTTAGGGGTTAAGGATACGGTTAGGGTTACAGTTATGGTTATTGTTGGTGGTTATGTTTAGGGTTTAAGGTTATGCTTCGGTTTATGGTTATGGTTAATTGTTATGATTATGGTAATGTTTTGGGGTTATCGTTGAGGTTTATGGTAATAGTAAGCGTTATGTTTAGGGGTAATGGTTATGTGTAGGTTTTATGGTTATAATTAAAGTTATGGTTAATTTTTATGCTTATAGTTTTGGTTAGGGGTTATGGTTATGGTTATGGTTAATGGTTATGGTTATGGTAAGGGTTAATGGTTGTGGTAAGGGTTATTGTTAACCATTATGGTTAGGGCTATGGGTTATGGTTTATGGTTATGGTTAGTGTTATGGTTATGGTTAATATTTCTTGTTATGTCTATGGTTATGGTTGGGAGTTATTGTTGTTCGTTATGTTTATGTTTATGTTTATGTTTATAGTTAGGGGTTAATCGTTGATAGTTATAATTATTGTTAGGGTTAATGGTTATGGGTTAGGGTTATGCCTAAATGGTTGTGCTTGTGATTACGTGTTAGGGGTTATGGTTATGGTTAGGGTGATGGATATGGTTCATGGTTATAGTTTTTGTTATGGTTATGGTTAATGGTTATGCTTAGGTTTAATGTTATTGTTAGGGTTTGTTTTATTGTTATGGTGAATGGTTATGGTTATGGTTAATGTTTATGTTATGGTGATGGTTTTGTTTAACGGTTATGTTTATGGTTAGAGTTTATGGTTATAGTTAGGGGTTATCTTTATGGTTAATGGTCATGGTTTTCTTTAGGGTGATGGTTATTTTTAATGGTTATTGTTGTGGATAATATTAGTTGTTATGATTATGGTTATGTGTTATGATTTGGGTTATTGTTATTGTTATGGTCTTTGTTAGGGGTTATGGTTAGGGGTTAAGGTTATGTTTAGGTTTATAGTTATGGTTAATGGTTGTGGTTATAGTTTTTGTCCTAGTTATGGTTAATGTTTATGCTTATGTTTTTTTTATGGTTATGGTTAATGGCTATGGTTATGGTTAGGGTTATGATTATGATTAATGGTTATGGTTATGGTTATTGTTAGATGTCATGGTCATGGTTAATGGTTATGGTTATGTTTATGATTGGGGTTATTGTTGAGCATTATGGTTATGGTTAGGATTATGGTTATAGTTATTGTTAATGGTTTTGTTCTGGATTATGATTACGGTTAATGGTTATTGTTATTGTTATGGTTAATGGTTACTTTTATGTTTACAAGTGAGGGGTTATAGTTTAGGTTATGGTTTTGGTTAATGGTTATGGTTATCGTTATGTTTAGGGGTTAAGGTTATAGTTAGTGATTATGGTTATGGTTACGGTTATGGTTAGTGTTATGGTTAGGGGTTATGGTTAGGCGATATGGTTAGAATTATGGTTAGTGTTATGGCTATGGTTAGGTTTATGACTATGGTTATGTTTAGGGGTAATGGTTATTGTTAGGGGTTATGGTTATGATTATTTTTATGGTTAGGAGTTATGGTTATGGATAGGGGTTATGTTTATGGTTAATGATCATGGTTATCGTTTTGGTTATGGTGATGATTATTGTTAACGGTTATGGTTATGGTTAGGGGTTATGGTTTGGGTTATTGTTATAGTTATGGATTTTGTTAGGAGTTATGGTTAGGGGTTATGGTTATGTTTAGGGTTATGGATATGGCTAATTGTTATGGTTATGGTAATGGTTATTGTTAGGGTTATGATTAATGGTTATGGTTATCGTTATGGTTAATGGTCATGGTTAGGGTTAGGGTTATGTTTAGGGGTTATAGTAATGTTTATGGTTAGGGGTTATCGTTGATACTTATTGTTATAGTTATGGTTATGGTTACATTGATGGGTTATCGTTGATCCTCATGGTTATGGTTATGGTCATGTTTAGGGGTTATCGCTGAGTGTTATGGTTATGATTAGGATTATGGTTATAGTTATGAATAAGGGTTATGGTTAGTTTTATGGTTATGGTTAGGGTTAATGGTTAGGGTTATAGTTTAAAGTTATGGTTACGGTTATGGTTACGGGTTAGACGTTATGGTTATGGTGATGGTTATGGTTAATGTTTATGGTTATGTTTAAATGTTATGGTTAGGATTATGGTTAGGTTATGGTTATGTTTATGTTTATGGCTATGGTTAGGGGTTATGATTTTGGTTATGGGTTATGATTTTGGTTAAGTTTATCATTATGGTTTTCTTAGCATTAGGGTTTGGGTTAGGGTTATGGTTTGTGATTATGAGTATTGTTATGGTTACAGTTATGGTTAGGGGTTATGGATAGGTGTTATGGATATGGCTAATTGTTATGGTTATCGTTAGGGTTATGGTTATAGTTAGGGTTATGGTTATGATTAATGGTTATGGTTATGATTATGGTTAATGGTCATGGTTATGGTTAGGGTTATGTTTAGGGGTTTTGGTAATGTTTATGGTTAGGGGTTATAGTTGATACTTATTGTCATAGTTATGTTGTGGTTATATTGTTATAGTTATGGTTATGGTTACGTTTACGGGTTATCGTTGATCCTCATGGTTATGGTTATGGTCATGTTTAGGGGTTATCGCTGAGTTTTATGATTAGGATTATGGTTATACTTATGAATAATGGTTATGGTTAGTATTATGGTTATGGTTAGGGATAATGGTTAGGGTTATGTTTCAAAGTTATGGTTACGGGTTAGAGGTTATGGTTATTGTGATGGTTATATTTAATGTTTATGGTTATGTTTAAATGTTATGGTTAGGATTATGTTTATGTTATGATTATGTTTATGGTTATGGTTAGGGGTTATGATTTTGGTTATGGGTTATGGTTTTGGTTAAGGTTATCGTTATGGTTTTCTTAGCATTAGGGTTTGGGTTAGAGTTATGGTTTATGATTATGGGTATGGTTATGGTTACAGTTATGGTTAGGGGTTATGGATAGGTGTTATGTTTAGGATTATTGTTATGTTTAGTGTTATGGCTATTGTTATGTTTATGAGTAATTGATATGGTTATTGGTTATGATTATGTTTATCGTTAATGGTTATGGTTATGTGTATGGTGATGGTTATGGTTAGGGGTTATGATTATGTTTATGGTTAATGGTTACGGTTCTGGTGATGGTTATGGTTAGAAGTTATAATTATGGTTATGGGTTATGGTTTGGGTTATATGGTTATGGTTTTGTTATGGTTTGGGTTAGGGTTATGGATGGTGATTATGGTTATTGTTATTTACTGTTATGGTTAAGGGTTATGGATAGGTTTTATGGTTAGGATTATTGTTATGGTTAGGTTTATGGCTATGGTTATGTTTATGAATAATGGTTATGGTTATTGTTTATGATTATGGGTATGGTAAATGGTTATGGTTTTGCTTATGTTTAGATATTATGGTTATGGTTATGATTACGGTTAGGGTTAGGGTTAATTATTATGGTTAGGTTTATGGTTTATGGTTATGGTTAGGGTTATTGTTTATGGTTATGGTTATGTTTACGGTTATGTGTTATGTTAATGGTTTGGGTTAGGGTTAAGTTTAGGGTTAATAGTTATGGTTAGGTTTATGGTTAATGGTCATGGTTGTGGTTTTGGTTATGGTGATGGTTATTTTTAACCATTATGGTTATGGGTAAGGGTTATGATTATGGCTAGGGGTTATGGTTTGGGTTATTTTTACGGTTATGGCTTTTGTCAGGGGTTATGGTTAGCGGTTGAGTTTATGGTAAGGGTTATGGTTATGGTTATTGGTATGGTTAGTGTTAATGGTTATGGCTAGCATTATGGTTAAGAGTTATGGTTATGGTTAGGGTCTAGGGGTTATGGTTATGGTTAGGTTTATGCCTATGTTTAATGGTTATAGTTACGGTTTTATGGTTTATTATTGTTCATTATGAATATGGTTATGTTTATTGTTTATCATTGAGGGTTACGGTTTTGGTTATGGTTAGGTTTATGGTTAATGGATATCGTTACTGGTTAGAGGTTATGGTTATGGTTAGGGTTATGGTTATGTTTAATGGTTTGGTTGAGGCTTTGGTCATGGTTATGGTTAATGGTGATGGTTATTGTTATGGTTAGGATTATGGTTAATGGTTATTGGTTATAGTTATTCTTATGGGTTATAATTATGCTTAGGGTTATGTTTAATGGTTATGGTTATGATCTTGGTTATGGTTAATGGTTATGGTTAGGGTTATGGTTATGGTTAATAGTTACGGTTACGATTAGGGATTAGGGTTAGGGTTTTGGATATGGTTAATGGTAATAATTAGGTTTATGATTAATGTTTAAGTTATGGTTATGTTTAGGGGTTATTGTTGGTGATTATGCTTATGCTTAAGGTTACGGTTAGAAGTATGATTATTGTTAATGGTTATGGTTAGTGTTATGGCTAGGGGTTATGGATATGCGTTATGTTTAAGATTATGGTTATGGTTTGAGTTATGGCAAGGGTATGGTTAATGGTTATGTTTACGGTTATGGTTAGGGTTATGGTTAATGGTAATGGTTATGGTTAGTGTTAGGATTTTGATTAACTGTTATTTTTATTGTTATGGTTAGGGCTCATGGTTATGCTTATGGGTAGAAGTTATGGTTATGGTTAATTGTTATGGTTAGGTATTATGGTAACGTTTAGGATTAGGTGTTTTCATTGATTGTTATGTTTATGTTTAGGGTTATGGTTTTGCTTAATGGGTATAGTTATGGTTAGGGGTATGGTTAGGGTTATGGATATGGTTAATGGTTATGGTTATGGTTAATGGCTATGGTTATAGTTATGGTTAGTGGTTATGATTATGGTTGGTGATTATGATTATGGTTATGGTTACGGTTATTGTTGGGGTTATGTTTATTCTTATGGTTAATGGTCATTGTTCAGGTTTTGGTTAGGGTTTATGGATAGGAGTTATGTTTAGGATTATAGTTATATTTAGGGTTATGGTTTAGTTATAGTTAGGGGTAATGGTTATAGTTAGGGGTAATGGTTATTGTTATGATTAATTGTTATGGTTAGATGTTATGGTAATGTTTATTTTTATGGGTTATCCTTGATCATTATGGTTATGGTTTTGGTATGGATAGGGGTTATCGTTGAGCGTTATGGTTATGGTTATTGTTATGGTTATATTTATGGTTAATGTTTCTTATTAGGATTATGGTTAGGGTTATGGTTAATCCTTATGTTTATGGTTACGGTTTAGGGGTCATGTTTATGTTTTGGGTTATGATTAATAGTTAATGGATTTGGTTTTGGTTATGATTATGGTTAATGTTCATGGTTATGTTTATGGTTAGAGGTTATTGTTGAGGGTTATGCTTATGTTTAGGGCTATTTTTAGGGTTAAAGGTTTTGCTTATGGTTAATGTTTTTGGTTAGGGTTATGGTTAGGGGCTATGGATAGGCGTTATTGTCCTGGTTAATGGTTATGTTTATGGTTATGTTTATGGTTGATGGTTATGTTTTTTGTTGTAGTTATGGTTAGCTGTTATGGTTATGGTTAGTGTTATGGTTATGGTTAATTTTTATGGCTATGGTTAGGGTTATGGTTAACCTTAATGGTTATGGTTAGGATTATGGTTAGGGGTTATGGATAGGCGTTATGGTTAGGATTATGGTTATGGTTAGTGTTATATCAATGGTGATGGTTAGGTTTTATGGTTTATGGTAATGGTTATGGGTATGGTTATGGTTAGTGGTTATGGTTATGGTTAAGTTTATAGCTAGGGCTTATCATTGAGCATTATAGTTATGGTTAGTGTTATGTTTATAGTCATGGTTAATGGTTATTTTTAGAATTATGGTTAGGGAAATTGTTAGGTTTAACGGTTATGGTTAGGGTTATGGTTAAATATTCTGGTTATGGTTAAGGTTATGGTAAATCGTTATGGTTATTGTTATGGTTAATGGTTTTGTTTAGGGGTTATTGTCATGGTTCATGGTTATGATTAGGGGTTATAGTAATGTTTATGATTAGGGTTTATTACTGATCATTATGGTTATGGTTATTTAAGGGGTTACGGTTATGGTTAAATTTATGGTTAGGGGTTATCATTGAGCATTATAGTTATGGTTAGGCTTATGATTATAATTATGGTTAATGGTTATTGTAAGAATAATGGTTAGGGTTATGGTTAGAGTTAACGGTTATGGTTAGTGTTATGGTTAATTGTTATGGTTATGGTAAATGGTTATGGTTATTGTTATCGTTAATGGTTTTGGTTAGGGGTTATTGTTATGGTTCATGGTCATGATTAGGGTTTATAGTAATATTTATGGTTAGGTGTTATCGTTGATCATTATGGTTATGGATATATTTAGGACTTATGTTTATGATTAAGTTTATGGTTAGGTGTTACCATTGAGCTTTGTGGTTAACGTTATTGTTAGTGTAAATGGTTATGGTTAGGGTTATGGTTATGGGTTAGTGGTTATGGTTATGGTTATGTTTAGGGTTATTGTTATGTTTAATTATTATGGTTATGCTTATGTTTATGGATAATGGTTATGGGTTATTATTATGGTTAGGGGTTATCGTTTGAATTATATTATGGTTATGGTTTTTTTAGGGGTTATGGTTATGGTTGTGGTTAATGGTTAGGGTTAGTGTTAATGGTTATGTTTACGGTTATGCTTAGGGTTATGGTTAGGGTTAATGGTTATTGTTAGGGTTATGGTAATCTTTATGGTTAGGGGTTAACGTTGATTCTTATGGGTTAGGATTAGTTTATGTTTAGGGGTATCATTGAGCATTATAGTTACGGTTAGAGTTATTGTTATAGTTATGGTTAATGGTTATGGTTAGGATTAGGTTTAGGGTTATGGTTATGGTTAAAGGTTATGGTAATGGTTCCGGTTAGGGGTTATGGTTAGGATTATGGTTAATGGTTATGGTTATGGTGATGGTTCGGGTTATGGTTAGTGGTTATAGATAGGCCTTATGGTTAGGATTATGGTTATGGTTAGATTTATACCCATGGTTATGTTTAGGGTTAATGGTTATGGTTAGGGGTTATTTTTATGGTTATGGTTAATTGTTATGGTTATGGTTCTGGCTCGGTTTTATTGTTATGGTTAATGGTTACGGTTATTTTTATGGTTAGAGGTTATCATTGATTATTATTGTTATGGTTATGATTAGGGGTTATCGTTGAGGGTTATTTTAATGGTTAAGGTTATGGTTAGGTTTAATGGTTACTGTTAGTGTTATGGTTAATGGTTATGTTTATGGTTTCGGGTTAGGGGATATGTTTATGGTTAATGGTTATGTTTATGGGTTTTAGTACGGTTATGGTTAATGGTTATGGTTAGGGTTACGGTTATGGTTAGGGTTATGTTTGTGGTTAATGGTTATATTTATGGTTATGGTTATGTGTTATGGTTATGGGTTATCGTTATTGTTATGGTTGATGGTTATTGATAATGGTTATGTTTATGGTTATAGTTGGGGATTATCATTAATCGATATGATTATGTTTATGTTTAGGTGTTATGGTTGAGCGTTATGTTTATGGTTATTCTTATATTTATGTTTAATGGTTATGGTTAGGATTATGGTTATGGTTATGGTTAGTGTTAATGGTGATTTTTAGGGATATGTTTAAAGGTTATGATTATAGTTACAGGTTAGGGGTTATGGTTATGATTATGGTTAGTTTTCTGGTTATGTTTAATGGTTATGGTTTTGTTGATGGTTTTTGTTATCTTTTATGGTTATTGTTAGAGTTCATGATAATGGTTACGGTTATAATTATGGTCAATGGTTATTGTTATGGTGATGGTTTTTGTTAGGGGTTATGTTGAGGGGTTAAGGATATGGTTAGGATGACAGTTATGGTTATTGTTGGTGGTTATGTTTAGGGGTTAAGGTTCTGCTTCGGGTTATGGATATCGTTAATGATTATGGTTATGGTAATGTTTTGGGGTTATCGTTGAGGTTTATGGTAATGGTAAGGGTTATGTTTAGGGGTAATGGTTATGTGTAGGGGTTATGTTTATAATTAAGGTTATGGTTAATTTTTATGGTTATAGTTTTGGCTAGGGGTTATGGTTATGGTTAGTGTTATGGTTATGGTTATGGTAAGGGTTAATGGTTATGGTAAGGGTTATTGTTAATAGTTATGGTTAGGGTTATGAGTTAGGTTTTATGGTTATGGTTAGTGTTATGGTTATGGTTAATGTTTCTTGTTATGTTTATGGTTATGGTTGGGTGTTATTGTTGTTCGTTATGGTTATGGTTATGTTTATGGTTAGGGGTTATCGTTGAGGGTTATGATTATTATTAGGGTTAATGGTTACGTGTTAGGGTTATGCCTAAATGGTTGTGGTTATGGTTACGTGTTAGGGGTTATGGTTATGGTTAGGGTGATGGTTATTGTTCATGGTTATAGCTTTTGTTATGGTTATGGTTAATGGTTATGGTTATGGTTAATGTTACTGTTAGGGTTTGTTTTATTGTTATGCTGAATGGTTATGTTTATGGTTAATGGTTATGTTATGGTGATGGTTTTGTTTAACGGTTATGGTTATGGTTAGGGTTTATGGTTATAGTTAGTGTTATGTTTATGGTTAGTGGTCATGGTTATGGTTTGGGTTATGATGATGGTTATTTTGAATGGTTATTGTTGTGGTTAATGTTAGCGGTTATGATTATGGTTATGAGTTATGATTTGGGATATTGTTATGGTTATGGTCTTTGTTTGGGGTTATGGGTAGGGGTTAAGGTTATGGTTAGGTTTATGGTTATGTTTAATGGTTGTGGTTATGGTTTTTCTTATTGTTATGGTTAATGGTTATGTTTATGCTTAGGGTTATGGTTATGAGTAATGGTTATGGTTATTGTTAGTGGTCATGGTTATGGTTAATTGTTATGTGTATGTTTATGGTTAGGGGTTGTTGTTGAGCATTATGGTTATGGTTAGGATTATGGTTATAATTATGGTTAATGGTTATCTTTAAGGTTATGGTTACGGTTAATGGTTATTGTTACTGTTATGCTTAATGGTTACTGTTATGGTTTATGTTATGTTATTTTATGTTATGGTTTAGCTTATGATTTTGGTTAATGGTTATGGTTATCATTATGTTTAGGGGTTAAGTTTATAGTTAGTGATTATGGTTATGGTTATGATTAGGTTAGGGTTAGGTGTTATGGTTATGCGTTATGGTTAGGATTATGGTTAGTGTTATGGCTATGGTAACGTTTATGACTATGGTTATGGTTAGGGGTAATGGTTATTGTTAGGGGTTATGGTTAATGTTTATGGTTATGGTTATGATTATGTTTATGGTTAGGAGTTATGGTTATGGATAGGGGTTATGTTTATGTTAATTGTCATGGTTATCATTTTGGTTATGGTAATGATTATTGTTAACGGTTATGGTTATGCTTATGGTTAGGGGTTATGATTATGGTTAGGGGTTATGGTTTGGGTTATTGTTATGGTTATGGATTTTGTTAGGAGTTATGGTTAGGGGTTATGGTTATGTTTATGGTTATGGATATGTCTAATTGTTATGGTTATGGTAATGGTTATTGTTATGGTTATTGTTATGGTTATGATTAATAGTTATGGTTAATGGTCATGGTTATGGTTAGGGTTATGTTTAGGGGTTATGGTAATGTTTATGGTTAGGGGTTATCGTTGATACTTATTGTTATAGTTATGGTTATGGTTACGTTTAGGGGTTATCGTTGAATCTCATGGTTATGGTTATGGTGAAGGCAGATTTGAATTAAGACAGACGAATTATTATAAGTTTATACAGCTTTAATAACTCATGCAACCAAGGTTCCCGCGCAGCACAGGAGAGGGAAAGCAAGCAAGGGCCGCGCAGCATCTGCGCACCTTATTTAACAGTCAAAGTCTGCCCAGGCGAGCCCACCCACTAGGGGCGTGGGTCTCATCCCTACATCTCCCCGTTTTGTCTAAATAAGACAGAATTAAACCAAATACAACTATAAACAATAATAACAAAAAATAAATATAATAAACAATATTGAGAACAAAAGTTTTACCAGACAGTCTATCTCAAAGAGTCTAAATAATATAGAGAGTAATTACAGTTATATAATCTTCAACTCCATCAAAGATCTGAGAAGGGAATAAATATTACTTAACGAATGAGAGATATCCAAAATGTGCCAAAAATGACAGAGACAACTGACTACCTGGGCAATCACCCAAATTCTCGTTTGCAATGTTGAGTCAACCAACTTTGTCTAAGGCCAAACATAACTGACATGCCATTATCAGATGCGAAGAACTCTCTTAGAATCATCCTACCCTGTCTTGGCAAGATAAGACAATCCTGTTTCATAACTTTGTCAGTAGTTGAGGTATGGGCTTTTCTTAACCCAAAGGCCAGTTCTGCCAAGAAGACAAGCTCCCAGTGGAGTGTCTTTGGTGCTCAACATTCTCTCAGGAGTAGAGTGGCATTCCCAGGAGTAATTGTTTCTCGTTGGCACAGAATTCTAGGTTATATTAAAGGCCATTTTCTACAGCTCCTTAAAGAGGCTGAAGATTATACTATCTATACTAAATATAATCTCTATGTATCTAGAAGACCTGATTAACCTAAAAATAAACATGACAAACATATAATTCTCAATACCTATCTAACTTGAAGATAAAAGAATAAACTGTGCAATATATGAAGACAATGATCGTCATCTGTAAACAATGTCTTTACATATCAAATGTAAACAATGGAAGGAGCTCGCATTCAATATTGATATTACATAAATAGTATTAGAGGTAGAAATGTACATTGTAATATGGTAGATGTATCAATACAATATAAGCATACTCTTATACAAAAATAGAGGTAGGAACACTCACATTCAATATTCAATATATCAATATACAGGAAACAGTACCAATACAATTTTCTAAAATCAGTAACTCACAAATACCAATCATCAAACCAGTTAATCCCCCTCTGTTTTTTTTTGAACATACCCCTAATTCCATAAAACATCCCCTCATCCCCTCAACCCCAAACCAACCACTAAAAGATGTCCCTAACCCTGAGGGCAAACTCTGTTGGGAGAGGGGACGTCATCCTCTAAGATTGCTTCAAGCTGACATGGGGGCGACGTTCTCCTTAGGGGCTCCCATGAAAGCAAATGATGATAAAATTCCCAAATTAACCTTTGACATAAGAAAATTGTAACTAGTCTCTGTGCGTTTTGAGAAGGTCTGGCCAGAGTGTTGTCAAAAATGTGCACCATTCGAAATTGTCTCGTGCAGATGGTACCAAAAAACAAGTCTAATATTAGCCCTTAAAAAAGAAAGAGAAAAAAAATCATGTCGTCATAAAAACCAAATTTAGTTGGTGTTGTGGGGCCCCATCTTCATCCTGAAAACTTTAAAAATTACTGTAGGAAAATTTGTTGTTTGTTATGGGAAATTTAAACATTAACAACAAAGACACATACTGACATATAAAGAAAGACACAGATATGAGAAAAAGCGAAGAAAGCTTACCAAGTATATAATTATTCTTATTCTGTGAGATATCTCTTTTTTTTTTTTTTTTGGTTTTTCGAGACAGGGTTTCTCTGTGGTTTTGGAGCCCGTCCTGGAACTAGCTCTTGTAGACCAGGCTGGTCTCGAACTCACAGAGATTCGCCTGCCTCTGCCTCCCGAGTGCTGGGATTAAAGGCGTGCGCCACCACCGCCCGGCTTGTGAGATATCTCTTATCAACAGGTTTGGAATTGAAGAGGGACTGGGCCAGAGTCCAACTCCAAAACCAGCTCTACATATTTATAAAAAAGTGTTCAATAAAACATATAGATATGTATATATACAAAATACTTACCGATCTTTAGTGGGTTGTAACCATTTTCCATCCATCATTGATTAAATATTCAGGGTTCCTTAAATTTTTTGAAGATCAATATTTACCTGTGGAGATAAGAAAAGAACCCTGCCCCCAACCTATGTATGTTCCTTACCATTAGTATGCTCATCATCCTTGTGAATGAATTGTTATTTATCTTTTCCAAATGGCTTGTATTCTTCATACTGAACCTTTATTAATTTTGACGGTATCCACAATTTTTCTTTACCTGTGGAGATAAGAGCAAAACTGTGGGCACATTTTGATGTGTGGCACAAAGGCCACCCCGATTAGAGCTGACAGTCTTACTGGAGACTGAATGTCGCTGCCCTTCAAAGGCCGGGATGTCTGTTTCTAGCTTCTTTTGTTAAAATGTAGATTACCTGAGCAAAGGTGTTGGCTGAAAGCTGGCCAGGATGTTTGGGGTTCATTTTCTTATGCTATTTGGAAGCTATCTTATAGAGATGCTAATTCAGGGCCTTCCTGACTGATAGAGGACAGACATGACGTAAGTGTAGGTACCTGGTTACCTAAGCAACTGCCTTTGTGTGTTCCCACTCATTTCGTATGGGTATATAAGGTGCTTGGAGAATAAACAAAAAAAGATTTCTTCCATGGTGACTGTGTGAGCTGTGTCCGCTTATTCCTCGCGACTCCGTTCCAGCCAAGTTAGGAAGTTTGTAGTTTGTGTTGGACCCACACGGGCTCCGACATAATGGCGCCACAACGTGCGGCTGACCACTGAACCCCAAGATTAAAGACAACTAGAGCTGACCACGGAACCCCGAGACGAAGGCCGGAGAAAGAAGTAAGAAAAAGGAACGCGGTGCTGACGGCCGAACTCCACGACCCCGGAGAAGGCACGACACGAGAGAGACGGTGAATGCTGATCGCTGGATCCCAGAGGGAAAACGGACAAAGCACAGAAGAGAATCTGCGTTCCCCAAAAAGCAAGGAAGGCGTGACCAGACGTGAGGAACCCACGAGAAAAAATCGGTGGATGCGTGAGTAAAGTGCGCTTAGATAACGAAACGGGAGTGTAATATCACGAGTAAAGCTGGTAAAGATAGAAATATGGGACAAGGAGAAAGCAATCGAATGGCCATGCAGCTAATTGAAGATATTTTAAAAGACAGAGGAGAGAGAGTACAGCAATATCAGATACAGGAATTTTTAGAATTCATAGATGAGATATGCCCTCGGTTTTCACAGCGTAGGACTGTAGACTCAGCTGTATGGAGAGAAGTAGGAATGAGAATCCAACAACATTATTGTAGTTATGGGCCAGAAAGCATCCCTGAGGATACGCCTTATTTTTGGATGCTGATACAGGAGAGGTTGGACTCAGATTCTGATCAACAGGAGACAGTTCCATCCGCTCCACCTGAGGAGTTACTAGATACTCTTTCAGAACAGAGCAGTTACCAGAGGCAGGAGACTAATGATTCAGGCCTTGAAAGGGAGTTCTCATCCCTCTCACTAGCGAACGGCAACACTGAGAGGCAGGGACACGAGGACAGAGTCCAGAGAGAAATAAAAGGCCTGAGAAGGATGGTAACCTCGCTATCGCGCAGATTAGGAGCTATACAGATACAAGATTCTCGTCAGAGCAACAATAACCTTCCTACAGCAATGGGGGGTTTAGATCCACCCTCGGCTCAGAGTACACCGAAAGTAAAGCAGAGGCATAATGATAACAATGAATCGCCTCTACAAGCTTGTATCAGAGAAGCCGTTAGCAGAGGCGAAGAGGTGCAAGGATTTCAATTGTTCCCAGTTTTGGAGCAGAGAGATGCGCAAGGAAATCTGTTTAGAGTACATACTCCTATATCATTTAAGTTACTCAAAGAATTAAAAACTGCTTGTGCTCAATATGGTGCCACAGCATCTTTTACCCAGACACTGGTGGAAAATATAGCCTTAGAAGCTCTGCCACCAGCGGATTGGAAGCAGATAGCCAAAGCCTGCCTATCAGGAGGAGATTATCTATTGTGGAAAACTGAATTTACAGAACAGTGTCAGGCCACAGCTGAGAGAAACAGGACTCAGCAAATTCTTATTTCATATGAGATGCTGGCAGGTGAAGGACCCTATACGGGAGCAAATCAGCAGTTAGACTATGATATGGTTGCTTATGTCCAGATCAGTACAGCGGCCAAGAAGGCCTGGAACAATCTTCCATCATCAAAAGAGCAGACTGAAGAGTTGTCTAGCATAAGACAGGGTCCAGATGAGTTATTTCAGGATTTTGTTTCCAGACTGACACAAGCATCTAATAGGTTGATTGGAGACTCAGAAGCAGCACAAATAATAATTAAGCAGTTAGCATTTGAGAACGCCAATGCTATATGCAAGGCGGCTATAAGGCCTTTTAAGAAACAGGGTAATGTTGCAGATTACATCCGAATCTGCTCAGATATTGGCCAATCATATACGCAAGGAATGGCATTAGCAGCTGCTTTACAGGGGAAGACAATTAATGATGTCTTATCCCAGCAGGAAGACCTAGCCCCAGGGAGAGCTCAAGCCACAGGAATGCCTGGAGGCTGTTTTGGATGTGGTCTTATGGGACATCAGGTCAGACGATGTCCTGAAAGGAGAGCAAGCCCTAGAACTAGGAGAGAACCAGGATTGTGTAGGAGATGCAGAAGAGGAAAGCATTGGTCGAGCGAGTGTAGATCTAAAAGAGATGATCTAGGAAATCCCCTGTCGGGAAACGGATTCAGGGGCCAGCCTCAGGCCCCGCGACAAATTTATGGGGCAATCCAGCAACCTGCACACCAACAAGGAGATATATACAGGACCTTTTCAGAGCCACACCAGGGAGTGCAGGGCTTGACCTCAGTTCAGCCGTTTACACGGTTATAACGCCCGAGATGGGGATGCAGGCTCTCCCCACAGGGACCTATGGGCCTTTACCAGAAGGTACTGTAGGGTTACTGCTAGGAAGAAGTAGCTCAACTATGCAAGGAATCTTAGTGGCTCCTGGAGTCATAGATGCTGACTTTGAGGGAGAGATCAAAATGATGGTTCATTCACCTAAGGGAGTTTCTGTAGTAAAGGCAGGTCAGAGGCTTGCACAATTAATCTTACTTCCAGCTGTGCAAACCAATAATCAGAGTAAAAAGGAAAAGAGAGGAGAAGATGGATTCGGTTCATCCGATGCATTTTGGGTACAGACCATAGGTCCTCAGAGACCAGAACTCACTTTGTTTATAAATGGAAAAAGATTTTCTGGTCTCCTGGATACTGGCGCGGATACTTCCGTCATAACCGCCAGTCAGTGGCCTTCTAAGTGGCCAAAAACAGAGACTATTACACAGTTACAAGGAATCGGTCAGACTAGAAATCCTGAACAAAGTAGCAATGAACTGCATTGGAAAGATGAGGAAGGACATGAAGGAACCTTTAAGCCGTATATCTTTCCCCATTTACCTGTGAACTTATGGGGCAGAGATATCATGTCCAGAATGGGAGTATATTTATATTCTCCCAGCAGGGCTGTTACTAATCAGATGTTTCAGCAAGGATTATTACCTAATCAAGGTCTAGGAAGAGATAATAAGGGGAAAGATTGATCCTGTCGTATCAGACAGTAGAACTTCTAGAGCAGGATTAGGGTATTTTTAGGAGAGGTCACTGAAAGACCTGCACTCCATGCAGACCCGATAATATGGAAAAGTAATGACCCTGTATGGGTGAGTCAGTGGCCTCTAACACAAGAAAAATTGCAAGCTGCCCAGCAGTTAGTGCAGGAACAGCTGGATAGCGGACATATTTCACCATCTAATTCTCCATGGAACTCTCCAATTTTTGTTATTAAAAAGAAATCGGGAAAGTGGAGATTAATTCAGGATTTAAGAGAGGTTAATGCAACCATGCACCCAATGGGAGCACTGCAACCAGGATTGCCGTCCCCGGCAGCCATTCCAAAAGGCACGCATAAGATTATCTTAGACTTGAAAGATTGTTTTTATACAATTCCCTTAGCACCACAAGACTGTCAAAGATTTGCTTTTAGCATTCCTTCAGTTAATTTCAAAGAGCCAATGAAGAGATATCAATGGAATGTCTTACCCCAGGGTATGTTAAATAGTGCGACATTGTGCCAAAAATTTGTAGCCCAAGCTATACAGGAAGTTAGAAATCAATTTCCGCAGGTGTACACAATTCATTATACAGATGACATCTTGTTGGCTCATAGAAATGAAGATACTTTACTAGAGGCATATGGATTGTTACAGCAGTGTCTAAACCATGCAGGTTTGGTTATCGCTCCTGAGAAAGTACAGAGGCACCCGCCTTTTCAATATCTAGGTCATATGTTATACCCCAAAGAAATTAAGCCTCAAAAGATAGAAATCAGGAAGGACGACTTAAAGACTCTTAATGACTTTCAAAGGTTATTAGGAAATATACAATGGCTAAGACCTTATTTGAGGTTTTCTACAGGAGACCTTGAGCCTTTAAGTAAAATACTTAAAGGAGACAGCGATCCAAATTCTAACAGACAGCTTTCAGAAGCTGCCAGACAGACTCTCTCACAGATAGAGCAGGCTATACAGGAACAGCAGGTGTGCTATATTGATTACAGCCAGACGTGGCAAGCATGTATTTTACCTACAAGGCTGACTCCTACAGCAGTCTTATGGCAGAACGGACCACTCTTATGGATGCATCTGCCTGTATCACCAGCAAAAGTATTAAATCCTTATTTTGAAGCAGTAGCATGCTTAGCACAGAAATGCAGAATGGAATCTAGAAAATACTTTGGTAAAGAACCAGCTGTGATCAATGTTCCTTACACTAAGCAGCAAGTTGAATGGTTATTTCAAAATAGTGACTCATGGGCAATTGCATTTGCACAGTTTCAAGGTCAGATTAATAATCTTTACCCTGCTGACCAGTTACTGCAGTTTGCACAACAGCATTCATTCATTTTTCCTAAAATAGTAGCAAAGAATCCCTTAAAGGATGCTTTGTTGATTTTCACTGATGGCTCATCTAATGGAAAAGCTGCTTATGTTGTCAATGGCAAAGGACATGTGGTACAGACAGAACCTGCTTCAGCTCAAGTAGTTGAACTGCGGGCTGTAGCTCTGGTATTTAAGAATTTTGATAATAAGGCTTTCAATTTATATACTGATAGCCGGTATATTTATGAAGCATTAAGAATCCTCGAAACAGTGTCGTATATAGCAACTGGAAATGAACAAGTTAAAATATTATTTCAGCAGATTCAGAAAGCCATACAATGTAGAAAGTTACCATGTTTTGTGGGACATATCAGAGCGCATTCAAGTCTTCCTGGTCCGTTAGCTAAAGGTAATGCTCTAGCTGACGAACTTACAAAAATAATTGCTGTATCTCAGGTTGAACTTGCACAGCAGTCACATGCTTTGCATCATCAAAACAGCTTAAGTTTAAGAAAACAATTTAAGTTGACCAGAGAAGCTGCACGACAAATTGTTAAACAATGTGAAAAATGCCCACAATATCTACCTGTGCCTCATTTGGGAGTAAATCCTCGAGGACTGCTGCCAAATCATATTTGGCAAATGGATGTAACTCACATTACTGAGTTTGGAAAATTGAGATATGTGCATGTGACAATTGATACTTACTCAGGATTCATAATGGCCACAGCACAAACTGGAGAAGCTGCCAAGCATGTAATAACTCATTGCTTGAAATGCTTTTCATGCATGGGAACCCCAAAAATAATAAAGACGGACAATGGATCCGGATATGTTAACAAAGCTTTTCAAAGATTCTGTACTCAATGGAATATTGTTCATAAGACTGGTATTCCATATAATCCTCAAGGACAAGGAATTGTGGAGCGTGCACACGGCTCCTTGAAAACACAACTCCAAAAAATAAAGACAGGGGAGTTGTATCCTCAGACGCCACACAATGCTTTAAATCATGCATTGTTTACGCTAAACTTTCTAAATACAGATGTCCATGAGCTATCAGCTGCGGACAGATTGTGGCATAACGGTACAAAAACCACATTTGCTAAAGCAAAATGGAAAGATCCTGCAAATGGGACTTGGAAGGGACCCGACCCCATCCTAATATGGGGTCGAGGGCATGTTTGTGTTTTCTCACAGGACGAAAACCAAGCGAGATGGCTTCCAGAACGTCTAATCCGATGCATTCAGCAGAAGGACAACGGACCTAAGGACAGCATAGCCGACAACCGCCCCACAGAAGGAACGGAAAGAAATCAGCTCCAGGAGGAACCCAGTAACCCAGCCCACAGAGAGTCGCCTGATCCAGACCTGTAACTCACAGCGATGCAAGGAAACTTCAGACAAAGAAATCCTGCTGAGACGAACTGATTGTGTTGTCTGCTGCTGGCTGTGGTGTGAAACCTGTTGATTCAGAACTGAGATACAAACTGAACTTTTGAGTGTTCTCAGTTTATGGGACAGGACTCATTTTGAATAAAACTTTAAACCTAAGAACTAAGACCTAAGCTTTCCCCCCCAGGGAAAGAAAGCTGCAAAATAAAGTGTGTCTAAAACCCCCCTTCACTTAACGAAGGGACAGACTGAGGTTTTAACAGCTACACAGAGACTGAAAATGAGATTTAATATCAGCAAATGGTATTGTGTTCTTAACGGTATTGACCTGATATTTACAGCTGCATATAAGGTGATGGGAAAAATCTGGTAATGACCAGTGGTGCTAAATACATCGGTAATGACTGAAAAAAAAATATGAATTTATGGTAAAGAAGGTTATGAAATTATGAACAATTGGAGAGCTGGTACTGACCGGCTAAACACGAAATTATGAACAATTGGAGAGCTGGTACTGACCGGCTAAACACGAAATTATGAACAATTGGAGAGCTGGTACTGACCGGCTAAACACGAAATTATGAACAATTGGAGAGCTGGTACTGACTGGCTAAACACGAAATTATGAACAATTGGAGAGCTGGTACTGACCAGCTAAATATGAAATTGTCAATAATTGGGAAGGCTGGTTTTGACCGGCAAAACACGAAAGTATGAAAATTGGAAGAGCTGGTTTTGACCGGCTAAACACAAAATTATGGTATTAGAAATTTAAAGATCGGTATTGACCGATGATGGTGTGGAAAAATCATGATTGTGAATGAGTTGCTGTGATTGACGGTTGGCTGAAAGAGGTTGTGAAAATGAATGTTGAGAGCTAATACGCATGCTAAGAAAGTAAACTCTAAATGATGTTCTGTGCCAGCGGAAGTAACATCTTCAACTCAGGTAATTCTACTCTCCTTTAAGATAGGAGAATATAGTCTTTGGGAGCATAATCATACATAAAGCATTGTGATGCATCCTGACAAGATATGGCTGATGTACAGGGCCTGAAAAGTATATTTCTCTCCACTAATCTCTTCTCTTTACAGAGGTCGGCAGTCAATGACGGGTTTGAAGCTTCTTCTCCCCAGATGCCTAAGACAGGGGCTTGCATAAAAAATGCCTGTTCCTATGACGGGAAAATTTGGGTAATTGAAGAGGACTTTGCCCAAGGCAGACGCGATGAATCTGTCCTGTTGCAGAAGCACAGGGTTTATAAAAATTAATAAGAGAGAGTGGATTGTGGGCACATTTTGATGTGTGGCACAAAGGCCACCCCGATTAGAGCTGACAGTCTTACTGGAGACTGAATGTCGCTGCCCTTCAAAGGCCGGGATGTCTGTTTCTAGCTTCTTTTGTTAAAATGTAGATTACCTGAGCAAAGGTGTTGGCTGAAAGCTGGCCAGGATGTTTGGGGTTCATTTTCTTATGCTATTTGGAAGCTATCTTATAGAGATGCTAATTCAGGGCCTTCCTGACTGATAGAGGACAGACATGACGTAAGTGTAGGTACCTGGTTACCTAAGCAACTGCCTTTGTGTGTTCCCGCTCATTTCATATGGGTATATAAGGTGCTTGGAGAATAAACAAAAAAAGATTTCTTCCATGGTGACTGTGTGAGCTGTGTCCGCTTATTCCTCGCGACTCCGTTCCAGCCAAGTTAGGAAGTTTGTAGTTTGTGTTGGACCCACACGGGCTCCGACACAAAACCCCTTCCCCAACGCAGTACATCTCCTGGCTTCCATTGTGAGGTTAGCACATCCTTGAAATAAACTGGTTGATTTAGTTCAGTAGACTTTTCCATTATCCAATGTCTTTCTGCAGCCGTTGTTCCCTTCTCATTAGCGTTAAGAAAATTCAAGGTTAACAAAGCATTATGTAACCTATTTCTGGGGGTGTTTTCCACCCTTTTCTGTTTGTTCAACATATCCTTTATAGTTCTATTTGATCTTTCTATTACTGCCTAACCTGTAGGATTGTATGGTATACCTGTAACATGCTTGATATTGTAATAGTCAAAAAACCGTTTCATTTTCCTAGAGACATAAGCAGGACCATTATCCGTCTTTATCTGTGTAGGTATACCCATGATAGCCATGACTTCTAATAAATGAGTAATTACTGAATCAGCCTTTTCTGAACTTAAAGCAGTTGCCCACTGAAAGCCTGAATAAGTGTCAATGGTGTGATGAACATACTTCAATTTGCCAAATTCTGCAAAGTGGAACACATCCATCTGCCAGATTTCATTCCTATGGGTGCCCTTAGGATTAGCCCCTGCTGGCAGTGGCATTTGGTTATAGAAAGAGCAAGTAGGGCACTTCTTTACAATCTCCTTAGCTTGTTGCCATGTAATAGAAAACTCTTTCTTCAAGCCTTTGCTATTAACATGATGTTTTTTATGAAATTCAGATGCTTGTAGCACACTACCAATCAATAATTGATCAATATCCACATTACCTTGTGCTAGAGGACCTGGCAGACCCGTATGGGATCGGATGTGTGTTATGTACACAGGGCAAAGCCTGTTCCTGATCAAATCTTGAACCTGGATAAACAATGAGGTTAGTTCTGTATCATCAGGTATAAATTCAGCAGTTTCAATATGTAAAATAACTCTTTCTGCATATTGTGAATCAGTAACTATATTAATAGGTTCTTTAAAACCCCTTAGCACCATAAGAATGGCATATAATTCTGCCTTCTGGACAGAATCATAAGGACTTTGTTCCACCTTACCCAAGTCTTCTGATTTGTAACCTGCCTTCCCTGTTTTATTGGCATCAGTATAGAATGTATGGGCTCCAGTTATTGGAGCATCACGGATAATTCGAGGAAGGATCCAAGAAGTTCTCTTTATGAAGTTAAGCCTCTTGCTTTTTGGATAGTTGTTATTAATGTCTCCCAAAAAATTAGCACAAGCTCTTTGCCATGGTTCATTATCTTCCCATAATTTCCTTAGTTCATCAGCAGTGAAAGGCACTATAATTTCTGCTGGGTCTATGCCTGCTAGTTGACAAAGTCCCAGCTTGCCTTTTATAATTAACTCAGAGACTTTTTCCACATAAGTTTTTAGTTTCTTACTTGGTTTATGTGGTAAAAAGATCCATTCCAAGATAATATCATCTCTCTGCATTAAAATTCCTGTAGGAGAAATTTTTGATGGTAATATGACGAGAATACATTCGAGCTCTGGATTCACCCTGTCCACATGTGCATGTTGTAATTTTTCCTCAATCATTGTCAGTTCCTTTTCTGCTTCAGCTGTTAATTCTCTGGGACTGTTTAAATCTTTATCACCTTCCAGGGTTTTGGTCAAATGAATTATTAGATCAGGTGTTATCCCAATAGCAGGTCATAGACTGGAAATGTCTCCTAACAGTTTTTGAAAGTCATTAAGAGTTCGTAGGCGATCTCTCCTAATTTGTGCCTTTTGTGTCTTAATTTTTTGTAAACCTATTTTATAACCTAAATAATTAATGGAATCTCCCTTCTGTACTTTTTCAGGAGCAATTTGCAATCTCAATTTAGGTAAAAGTATCTTTATTTCGTCAAACAGTCTGTTCAAGGTATCCATGTTTGGATCGGATAACAATATGTCTTCCATGTAGTGATAAATAATGGATTTGGGGAATTTCCTGCGTATTATTTGCAATGGTTGGTTCACAAAGTATTGGCATAAGGAGGGGCTATTTAACATACCCTGGGGGGAGGACGGCCCAGTGGTACCTCTTGGAAGGTTGAGAATTGTTGTAAGTAGGCATTGTAAAGGCAAATTTTTCTCTATCTTCTTTTTGTAAAGGTATTGTGAAAAAACAATCCTTTAAATCAATAACTATAAGAGGCCATCCTTTTGGTAACAAAGAGGGCAATGGGATTCCAGATTGCAGAGGCCCCATAGGTTGAATAACCTTGTTGATAGCTCTGAGATCTGTCACCATTCTCCATTTACCTGATTTTTTCTTAACCACAAATACAGGAGAATTCCAAGGGCTGGTAGATTCTTCTATATGTCCAGCATCTAATTGCTCTTGTATCAGCTGTTCTAAAGCCTGTAACTTTTCCTCAGCTAGAGCCCATTGCTTTGTCCATATTGGTTTCTCAGTCAACCATTTTAAAGGCAAGGCTGTTGGTATCTCTGAAGGGACTTCAATTGCTTGTTCTTGTATGGCCCGAATGGCCGGTTTTTTCTGTTTATAATATCTTTTAATATTATTTTCAGAACTATAAACTCTAGAAGTAGCAGGAATGTTAATTTGGGTATTCCATGGTTGTAATAGGTCACGACCCCATAAATTCATTGCAATATTGGCTACATATGGCCTTAATTTTCCTATTTGCCCCTCAGGCCCTATACATTCAACCCATCTTGTACTCTGTCTTACTCGAGATAGGGTTCCAATTCCCAGGAGCTGGACATTCACATTCTAAAGAGGCCAATATGGATGCCAAGATTCTGGGGTAATGATACTTACATCAGCACCTGTGTCCAGCAGGCCAGTAATAAAAATGCCATTTACACATACTCTCAGCTTAGGTCTTTGATCATTTATAGAAGTTTGCCAAAACACACGTAACTCATCTTTCTGATCATTATTGCTTGTAACAGTAGGCATGAGGTTTCCTAATTGTCCTGACGAGGCACTTTTTTGGCTGGAACTGGAAATGATTGAACCATGTGTGCCATGGGGGCCTGTGAGGCCCCCCTCTCACGTTTCCCGTCTGTATCAGGTTGCCTTGTCTATCCCTTGTAGATCTACATTCATTCGTTTAGTGTCTGCCCTTTCCACATCTTCTACATAAACCTGAAGGCTGAGTCCTCCTATTTCTGTTATTTCTAGAAGATGCATTATTATTATTTCTGAAAGTCCATTGTTTACAATTTCTTTTCATATGACCCATTTTGCCACAATTAAAACATTTGGTATTCTGGTGTCTCCTTTTACCATTGGAAATTGCTTCTTCCACCCATGCTTCAGTGCCATAATCAAATGTATCAACATCCAGTGTATGTAAGACCCATTCTTCCAAGGGTGCTGATCTTACCCTTAAAGGCCACAAAATCCTTTTGCATTCTGAATTTGCATTTTCATAAGCCAAATTTTCAATCATTATACGCCTTGTGTCTGGGTCAGGTATCCCTATTTGCACAGCCTTAGTAAGCCTTTGTAAAAAATCACTAAAGTGTTCTCTCTGACCTTGTTTAATTTTGACAAATGATTCTGTTTTCTGTCCTGGGTCTTGTACTCTGTCCCACGCATTTAAGGCTGCTGTTGTGCATAGGAAGAGTGTGTCCTCATCCAGATTAACTTGGTCCTGAGGGTCAGAAAAGAGTCCTTCACCTAGAATTTTATCTATGCAAATGTTACCTCCCTTTGCCCTCTTGCTGTTCCAAACATCTAGCCTCTTGCCTGAATAAGCATTTCCATTTTAAATGCAGCCCACTCTCAAGTACCGCAGAGCTCAGTTGTATACAATCCGAAGAAGTTGCTCTGCTTGTTATTGCCCAGGATTTTAGCATTTCCTTAACAAAAGAGGTGTGCATCCCAAAAGTCATGACAGCCTGTTTAATTTCTTTGAGATCATTCATACGGACAGGCTCAAATGTATCCTCCTTGATGACCCTAGGGTTTCTGGAACCAATCACCTTCTCTGTTGTTATTACTGGAAAGGCAGGTAGAGCTTTGTGGAAATTTTCCCGGAGGGATTTACCCACAGACGTAGTTAAAATTTGCCTTTCTACCATTTGTTCTTCTTCATCAGAATTTAGAAATTCCTCAATCTTTTCAATTCTATTCACCATTGCCTTCTGCAATGTTTGAATCTCCTGTCCAGAATTATGTTCCAAAGCCTTCATTGAGGATTCTAAAGTATGAAGTTTGTCCATTAGAGATAAGTTCTCATCTTTGGACATAATTTTTATGACGTAAACCGTGTCTTCTTGTACTGACAATCTTTCCGCCAATCTGTCAAAAGTTTTAGACAAAATTCGATTGTCACATTCAACCGTTTTGGTTCTCTCAGTTAATGTTTCCATTCCTTCAGAAAGTGACTGTTGAAATTTACGAGTTAATGTTTCAATTCCTTCAGAAAGTGACCGCTGGAATTTACTGTTTAAATCAGCTGATCCTTCTTCCATAGTAATAAATCTCTCCTTAATATCAGCTAGTAATGTTTCAGTCCCTACAGAAAGGGATTGAAGTCTACGGTCCAACTCAGCTGTTCCCCTTTCCATAGTAATGAATTTCTCCTCAATATCGGCCTGAACCTTTTCTAAATTTTGCTCAGTTACCAGAGTCTTATTAAACAAAGATCTGTTCTCTTCCTGTAGCAGTTCAAGCTGATTCTTGAGAAGATCGTTATCGTACCTGATGATTTTGAGACATTCCACCTCTGCAATGAATTTCTCCTCAATATCGGCCTGAACCTTTTCTAAATTTTGCTCAGTTACCAGAGTCTTATTAAACAAAGATCTGTTTTCTTCCTGTAGCAGTTCAAGCTGATTCTTGAGAAGATCATTATCGTACCTGATGATTTTGAGACATTCCACCTCTGCCTTAAGAGTTTTGGATTCATCCTCAATAATTTTGAGACGTGCAGCTTCTGTCTTAAGGATCCTGGATTCGTCTCTTAAAGATTCTATCATATCCCTGCTGTCAAGCCATTTGGTGCCAAAGAAAATTACTAATCCCAGAAGGATGCATAGATATGGGGTGCTAGATACCTCTTGTAAGATTTCCCACATGGCACACTCAAAGAAACTGTCAAAATACTCATTTGTAAAATTATCCGACATTTTATTTATGAAAAAAAATTTTTTTTACCTGCAATGACTGGTTCCTGCCAGAGGTGGCAGAAGAGTCCACTTGATTCCACGTGGAGAGCCGGTCTGAAACAGGAACTCAAAACCAAGATTTAGGGGCTGGAGAGATGGCTCAGCGGTTAAGAGCATTGCCTGCTCTTCCAAAGGTCCTGAGTTCAATTCCCGGCAACCACATGGTGGCTCACAACCATCTGTAATGGAGTCTGGTGCCCTCTTATGGCCTGCAGGGATATGTGCAGGCAGAACACTGTATGCATAATAAATAAATAAAGAAAGAAAGAAACAAACATTAAAAAAAAACAAGATTTATTTATCTGTTTTGAATCAGACCAATGCTGTGCTGCAGGCAGGGAGGCAGGGTTTGATTCAAAGCAGCTGCTACAGCGGGGCGCGCAAAACAACTCCGGCGGCTGCGCTCACAATGGCAGCAGGGTGCCGGGAGAAATGTGGCCGCGGTGGGGAGGTGCAGTTGAGGGACACGGCCAGGCTGCGGTGGCTGTAGTGAACCCAGGGGCCCGCTCGAGCGAGCGGCCTGTTAAGGGCCCTAGGAGTGCGCGGCACAGACTGTATCTCCCGCGTCCGGCTCAAAGCAGCAGCCCGAGGCGCGCGGCGCGGAGGCCCGGGACCACAGGCTGGGACCGCGGCAGGTTGGGCAAGCAGCTGCTGGCTGCAGGCGGGTGGCCAGAGAGTTCCGGCGAGTGTCCCGGCGCGGGCTCCGCAGCTCGTGTGCTGCCCGATGCAGCCCCACGGGCCCTCCTCCCACTCTGGGCGGCCGGAGGCCGAGAGGAGTTCGGGGCGGGCGCACGGGCGGGAGGGAGCTGCAATGAGCCGGGGCTGCTCTGCGTGGATCGATCACAACCACGTTGGGCTCCAATATGAAGGCAAATTTGAATTAAGACAGACAAATTATTATAAGGTTATACAGCTTTAATAACTCACGCAACTAAGGTTCCTGCGCAGCACAGGAGAGAGGAAGCAAGCAAGGGCCGCGCAGCGTCTGCGCACCTTATTTAACAGTCAAAGTCTGCCCCAGGAGAGCCCACCCACTAGGGGGGTGGGGCTCATCCCTACATTATGGTCATGTTTAGGGGTTATCGTTGAGTGTTATGGTTATGATTAGGATTATGGTTATAGTTATGAATAATGGTTATGGTTAGTATTATGGTTATGGTTAGGGTTAATGTTTAGGGTTATGGTTTAAAGTTATGGTTACGGTTATGGTTAGAGGTTATGGTTATGGTTATGGTGATGGTCATGGTTAATGTTTATGGTTATGTTTAAATATTATGGTTAGGATTATGTTTTGGTTATGGTTATGGTTAGGGGTTATGATTTTGATTATGGGTTATAATTTTGGTTAAGGTTATGGTTATGGTTTTCTTAGCTTTAGGGTTTGGGTTAGTGTTATGTTTTGTGATTATGGGTATGGTTATGGTTACAGTTTTGGTTAGGGGTTATGGATAGTTGTTATGGTTAGGATTATTGTTATGTTTAGTGTTATTGTTAATAACATAGCTATTGTTATGTTTATGAGTAATTGTTATGGTTATTGGTTATGATTATGTTTATCGTTAATGGTTATGGTTATGGTTATGGTGATGGTTATGGTTAGGGGTTATGATTATGGTTGTGCGTTGTTTTGGGTTATTGTTATGGTTATGATTTCGTTAGGGTTTTGGTTAGGGTTATGGTTGGTGACTATAGTTATGGTTATTGTTACGGTTATGGTTAGGGGTTATGGATAGGTGTTATGGTTAGGATTATTGTTATGGTTAGGTTTATGGGTATGGTTATGTTTACAAGTAATGGTTATGGTTAGGGGTTATGATTATGTTTATGGTTAGTGGTTACGGTTATGGTGATGGTTATGGTTTGAGGTTATGAATATGGTTATGGGTTATGGTTTGGGTTATATGGTTATGGTATTCTTAGGGCTTGGGTTAGGTTTATGGTTGGTGATTATGGTGATTGTTATGGTTACGGTTATGATTAGGGGTTATGGATAGGTTTTATGGTTAGGATTATTTTTATGGTTAAGTTTATTGCTATGGTTATGTTTACGAGTAATGGTGATGGTTAGGGGTTATGATTATGGGTATGGTTAATGGTTATGGTTTTGTTTATGTTTAAATATTATGGTTATGGTTAGGGTTAGGGTTACGGTTAGGGTTAATAATTATGGTTAGGTTTATGATTATGGTTAGGGTTATCCATTATGGTTATCGTTATTGTTACAGTTATGTGTTATGGTATTGGTTTGGGTTAGGGTTAAGTTTAGGGTTAATAGTTAGGGTTAGGTTTATGGTTAATGGTCATGGTTGTGGTTTTGGTTATGGTGATGGTTATTTTTATCCGTTATGGTTATGGGTAAGGGTTATGATTATGGTTAGGGGGTTATGGTTGGGTGATTTTTATGATTATATTTTTTGTTAGGGGTTATGGTTAGGGGTTAAGTTTATGGTAAGGGTTATGGTTACTGTTATTGTTATGGTTAGTGTTAATGGTTATGGCTAGGATTATGGTTAAGAGTTATGGATATGGTTTCGGGTTAGAGGTTAGGGTTATGGTTAGGTTATGGTTAATGGTTATCGTTATAAGTTAGGGGTTATGGTTATGGTTAAGGTTATGTTTATGTTTAATGGTTATGGTTGAGGCTTTGGTCATGGTTATGGTTAATGGGGATGGTTATTGTTATGGTTAGGATTATTGTTAATGGTTAGTGGTTATAGTTATTCTTAGGGTTATGTTTATGTTTAATTGTTATGGTTATGGTCTTGTTATGGTTAATGGTTATGGTTATGTTTATGATTAATAATTACGGTTATGGTTAGGGATTAGGGTTATGGTTATTTATATGTTTAATGGCAATAATTATGTTTATGCTTAATGTTTATGTTATGGTTATGGTTAGGGGTTATTGTTGGTGATTATGGTTATTCTTATGGATACGGTTAGGGTTATGGTTATTGTTAGTGGTTAATGTTAGTGTTATGGTTAGGGGGTTATGGATAGGCGTTATGTTTAAGATTATGGTTATGGTTAGACTTATGGCAAGGGTTAGGGTTAATGGTTATGGTTATGGTTACGGTTATGGTTAATGGTAATGGTTATGGTTAGTGTTAGGATTATGATTAACTGTTATGGTTATTGTTATGGTTAGGGCTCATGGTTATGGTTATGAGTTATGATTATGGTTAATTGTTATGGTTAGCTGTTATGGTAATTTTTATGATTAGGGGTTATCGTTGATTGTTATGGTTATGTTTAGGGTTATGGTTTTGGTTAATGGGTATGGTTATGGTTAGGAGTATGGTTAGGGTTATGGATATGGTTAATGGTTACAGTTATGGTTAATGGTTATGGTTAGGGGTTATGATTATGGTTGGTGATTATGGTTATGGTTACGGTTAGTGTTGGTGTTATTTTTATTGTTATGGTTAATGGTTATTGTTAGGGTTATGGTTAGGGTTTATGGATAGGAGTTATGTTTAGAATTATGGTTATGGTTAGGGTTATGGTATAGTTATGGTTAGGGGTAATGGTTATCGTTATGGGTTATGGTTATTGTTATGATTAATTGTTATGGTTAGTGGCTATGATAATGTTTATGCTTATGGGTTATCCTTGTTCTTTATGTTTATGGTTATGGATAGGAGTTATCGTTGAGTGTTATGGTTATGGTTATTGTTATGGTTACATTTATGGTTAATGTTTGTGGTTAGGATTATGGGTAGGGTTATGGTTAATCCTTATGTTTATGGTTTAGGGGTTATGTTTATGTTTTGGGTTATGGTTAATGGTTAATAGTTTTGGTTATGGTTATGGTTAAAGTTCATGGTTATGTTTATGGTTATAGGTTATTGTTGAGGGTTATGCTTACGGTTAGGGTTATTGTTAGGGTTAAAGGTTATGCTTATGGTTAATGTTTTTGGTTCGGGTTATGGTTAGGGGTTATGGATAGCCGTTATTGTCATGGTTAATGGTTATGTTTATGGTTATGTTTATTGTTAATTGTTATGTTTTTGGTTGTTGTTATGGTTAGCTGTTATGGTTATGGTTAATTTTTATGGTTATGTTTAGGGTTATGGTTATTGTTAATGGTTATGGTTAAGGTTATGGTTAGGGGTAATGGATAGGTGATATTGTTACGATTAATCGTTATGGTTATGGTTTGGTGTTATCATTGATAGTTATTATTATGGTTATGTTTATGGTTAGGGGTTATCATTGATTGATATGGTTATGGTTTGGGTAATGGTTATGGATAATGGTTATGGTTAGGTTTATGTTTATTGTTAATGGTTAGGGTTAATGGTTATGGTGAACAGTTATTCTTATGGTTATAGTTATGGTTATGTTTATGGTTAGGGGTTGTGATCATGGTTAGGAGTTATGGTTTGTGTTATTTTTTTTATTTTTTGGTTTGGGTTGTTTTTATAGTTATATTTTCTGTTATTGTTTATGGTTACTGGTTAAGTTTATGGTTGGTGATTAAGATTATGGTTATGATTACAGTTAGGGTTATTGTTATGATTATGGTTAATGGTTATGGTTACATTTATGGTTTGGGGTTATAGATAGGCTTTATGGTTAGGATTACCATTATGGTTTGTTTTCTGGCTATGTTTATGGTAATTGATAATCGTTATTGTTAAGGGTTATGGTTAATGGTTATGTTTATAATTGTTGTTACGGTTAGCTGTTATGCTTATGGTTAGTGTTATGGTTATGGTTAATTTTTATGGTTATGGTTAGGGTTATGGTTATCGTCAATGGTTTTGGTTAGGATTATGGTTAAGGATTATGGATAGGCGTTATGGTTAGGATTATGGTTATTGTTAGTGTTATGTCAATGGTGATGGTTAGGTTTTATGGTTTATGGTTAATGGTTATGGTTAGTGGTTATGGTTGTGGTTAAGTTTATTGTTAGGTGTTATCGTTGAGCATTATAGTTATGGTTAGGGTTATTTTTATAGTCATGGTTAATGGTTATTGTTAGAATTATGGTTAGGCATATGGTTAGGTTTAATGGTTATGGTTAGGGTTATGGTTAATCGTTATGGTTATGGTTAATGTTATGGTAAATGGTTATGGTTATTGTTATGGTTAATGGTTTTGGTCAGGTGTTATTGATATGGTTCATGTTTATGATTAGTGGTTATAGTAATGTTTAGGTTTAGGGGTTATTATTGATCGTTTTGGTTATGGTTATTTTTAGAGGTTATATTTATGGTTAAGTATATGGTTAGGGGTTATCGTTGAGCGTTATAGTTATGGTTAGGCTTATGATTATAATTATGGTTAATGGTTATTGTTAGAATAATGGTTAGGGTTATGGTTAGAGTTAACGGTTATGGTTAGTGTTATGGTTAATTCTTATGGTTATGGTAAATGGTTATGGTTATTGTTATGGCTAATGGTTTTGGTTAGGGGTTATTGTTATGGTTCATGATCATGATTAGGGGTTATAGTAATATTTATGGTCAGGTGTTATCGTTGATCGTTATGGTTATTGTTAGGCCTTATGGTTATGGTTAAGTTTATGATTAGGGGTTATCGTTGAGCTTTGTGGTTAATGTTATTGTTAGTGTAAATGGTTATGGTTAGGGTTAGGGTTATGCGTTAGTGGTTATGGTTATGTTTAGGTTTATGGTTATGCTTAATATTATGTATAATGGTTATGATTATGGTTATGGGTTATTATTATGGTTAGGGGTTATGGTTTGGGTTATTGTTATGGTTATGGATTTTGATAGGAGTTATGGTTAGGGGTTATGGTTATGTTTAGTGTTATGGATATGGCTAATTGTTTTGGTTATGGTAATGGTTATTGTTAGGGTTAGGGTTATGGTTATAATTAATGGTTATGGTTATGCTTAATGATCATGGTTATATTTAGGGTTATGTTTAGGGGTTATGGTAATGTTTATGGTTAGGGGTTATCGTTGATACTTATTGTTATAGTTATGGTTATGGTTACGTTTAGGGGTTATCGTTGATCCTCATGGTTATGGTTATGGTCATGTTTAAGGGTTATCGCTGAGTGTTATGGTTATGATTAGGATTATGGTTATAGTTATGAATAATGGTTATGGTTAGTATTATGGTTATGGTTAGGGTTAATGGTTAGGGTTATGGTTTTATTTTATGGTTACGGTTATTGTTACTGGTTAGAGGTTATGGTTATGGTGATGGTTATTAATAATGTTTATGGTTATGTTTAAATGTTATGGTTAGGATTATGTTTAGGTTATGGTTATGTTTATGGTTATGGTTAGGGGTTATGATTTTGTTATGGGTTATGGTTTTGGTTAAGGTTATGGTTATGGTTTTCTTAGCGTTAGGGTTTGGGTTAGGGTTATGGTTTGTGATTATGGGTATGGTTATGGTTACAGTTATGGTTATGGGTTATGGATAGGTGTTATGTTTAGGATTATTGTTATGTTTAGTGTTATGGCTATTGTTATGTTTATGAGTAATTGTTATGTTTATTGGTTATGATTATGTTTATCGTTAATGGTTATGGTTATGTTTATGGTGATGGTTAGGGTTAGTGGTTATGATTATTGTTGTGCGAATGTTTTGGGTTATTCTTATGGTTATGATTTTGTTAGCATTAGGGTTTGGGTTAGGGTTATGGTTGGTGACTATGGTTATGGTTATTGTTACGGATATGGTTAGTGGTTATGGATAGGTGTTATGGTTAGGATTATTGTTATGTTTAGTGTTATGGCTATTGTTATGTTTATGAGTAATTGTTATGTTTATTGGTTATCATTATGTTTATCGTTAATGGTTATGGTTATGTTTATGGTGATGGTTATGGTTAGGGGTTATGATTATTGTTTTGCGTAGTGTTTTGGGTTATTGTTATGGTTATGTTTTTGTTAGCGTTAGGGTTTGGGTTAGGGTTATGGTTGGTGACTATGGTTATGGTTATTGTTACAGATATGGTTAGGGGTTATGGATAGGTGTTATGGTTAGGATAATTTTTATTGTTAGGTTTATGGCTATGGTTATGTCTACTAGTAATGGTTATGGTTAGGGGTTATGATTATGGGTATGGTTCATGGTTATGGTTTCGTTTATGTTTAGATATTATGGTTATGGGTAGGGTTATACTTATGGTTTGGGTTACCGTTAGGGTTAATAGTTATGGTTAGGTTTATGGTTAATGGTCATGGTTGTGGTTTTAGTTTTGGTGATGGTTATTTTTAACCGTTATGGTTATGGGTAAGGGTAATGATTATGTTTAGATGTTATGGTTTGGGTTATTTTTATGGTTATGGTTTTTGTTAGGGGTTATGGTTAGGGGTTAAGTTTATGGTAAAAGTTATGGTTATGGTTAGTGTTATGGTTAGTGTTAATGGTTATGGCTAGGATTATGGTTAAGAGTTATGGTAATGGTTAAGGGCTAGGGGTTACGGTTATGGTTATTTTTATGCCTATGTTTTATGATTATGGTTTATTATTGTTCATTATGGATATGGTTATGTTTATGTTTACTGTTATCATTGATCATTACTGTTAGGGTTATGGTTAGGTTTATGGTTAATGGTTATCGTTACGGGTAGAGGTTATGGTTATGGTTAGGGTTATGGTTATATTTAATGGTTATGGTTGAGGCTTTTGTCATGGTTATGTTTAATGATGATGGTTATTGTTATGGTTAGGATTATGGTTAATGGATAGTGGTTATAGTTATTCTTATGGTTATGATTATGTTTTATGGCTATGGTTATGTTCTTGGTTATGTTTAATGGTTATGTTTAGGGTTATGGTTATGGTTAATAGTTACGGTTATGGTTAGGGATTAGGGTTAGGGTTATGGATATGGTTAATGGTAATAATTAGGTTTATGTTTAATGTTTATGTTATGGTTATGTTTAAGGGTTATTGTTTGTGATTATGGTTATTCTTATGGTTATGGTTAAGGTTATGGTTATTGTTAATGGTTATGGTTAGTGTTTGTGGTTAGGATTAAGGTTAGAATTATGGTTATGTTTAAGGTTATGGTTAATCCTTATGTTTAGAGTTATGTTTATGTTTCAGGTAATGGTTAATAGTTAATGGTTTTGGTTTTGGTTATGGTTAATGTTCATGGTTATGTTTATGGTTAGAGATTATCGTTGAGTGTTATGCTTATGGTTAGGGTTATTATTAGGGTTAAAAGTTATGCTTATGGTTAATGTTTTTCATTAGTGTTATGGTTAGGGTGTATGGATAGGCATTATTGTCATGGTTAATGGTTATGTTTATGGTTAATGGTTATGTTTATGGTTGTGGTTATGGTTAGCTGTTATGGTTATGGTTAGTGTTATGGTTTGGTTAATATTTGTGGTTATGGTTATTGTTATCGTTAATGGTTATGGTTAGGGTTATGGTTAGGTGTTATGGATAGGCGATATTTTTACAATTAATCATTATGGTTATGGTTTGGTGTTATTGCTGATAGTTATTGTTATGGTTATGTGTATGGTTAGGAGTTATCATTGATTGATATGGTTCCAGTTAGGGTCATGGTTATGGATAATGGTTATGATTAGGGATATGTTTATGGTTAATGGTTACGGTTAATGTTAGGGTTAATGGTTATGGTAATAGTTTAACAGTTATCGTTAGGGTTATAGTTATGGTTATGTTTATGGTTAGGGGTTATGATTATGGTTAGGAGTTATGGTTTGGGTTATTTTTTTATTTTTTGGTTTGGGTTATTTTTATAGTTATAGTTTTTGCTAGGGGTTATGATTACTGGTTAAGTTTATGGTTGGTGATTATGGTTATCGTTATGATTACAGTTAGGGTTATTGTTATAATTATGGTAAATGGTTATGGTTACATTTATGGGTTGTGGTTATGGATAGGTGTTATGGTTAGGATTACGGTTATGGTTTGGTTTATGGCTATGGTTATGGATATCGTTATGGTTAGGGGTTATGGTTAATGGTTATGTTTATGGTTGTTGTTATGGTTAGCTCTTTTGGTTATGGTTAGTGTTATGGTTATAATTAATTTTTATGGTTATGTTTAGGGTTATGGTTATCGTTAATGGTTATGGTTAGGATTATGGTTAGGGTTTATGGATAGGCGTTATGGTTAGGTTTATGGTTATGGTTAGTGTTATGTCAATGGTGATGGTTAGGTTTTATGGTTTATGGTTAATGGTTATGGTCATGGTTATGGTTTGTGGTTATGGTTATAGTTAAGTTTATGGTTAGCGGTTATCTTTGAGCATTATAGTTATGATTAGGGTTATGTTTATAGTCATGGTTAATGGTTATTGTAGAATTATTGTTAGGGATTTGGTTAGGTTTAATGGTTATGGTTAGGGTTATGTTTAATTGTTATGGTTATGGTTAATGTTATGGTTATGGTAAATGGTTATGGTTATTGTTATGGTTAATTGTTTTGGTTAGGGGTTATTGTTATGGTTCATAGTTATGATTAGGAGTTATAGTAATGTTTATCGTTAGGGGTTATTATTGATCGTTATGGTTCCTTTTTTCATTTTCCTATCTACGAGGCAGACTTAAAACTTAAGAGGAGGATAGCTTACAAACTTTTGGTTGGATGTCCAATGGTTAAAGCCCTAGTTATAATATTCTTATGGGAGACCTTGAGCCGCTAGGTAAAATTCTTACAAAAAAAAAAACAGTTTCCAACAGAAAGCTTAAACAGCTGCCTAACAGGTACTCAAGCAGGTAAAATATAAATCAACAGGTAAAGTATACAATAATCAACAAATACAGTATATTAATTCAGCTATGGAAAGTGTGTATATTAAATGTAAAACTTATTCTACAACAGCTTTATAAAAAATGCTGTTTATGGCTAAACCTTCCCAGTTTTGCTAGTTAATATATTAAACTCTTAATTTAAGCCAGTAGCCTGTCTGGTACAAAAGGGCAGGATAAAAGCTAAATGATGGTTTAACAAAGATTGACTATGATCAATGTTTCTTATATTAAACAATAGATTCATTGATAAGTTTAAGATTGATTCCTGGACAACTGCCTTTGCTCAATTCAAAGGCAAAAACAGTAATCTTTCCCCCGATGATCATTGCTATAATTTACACATCTGTATTTTACTAGTGTTATAGCAAAAAATTCCCTTAAAGGATTTTATGCTAAATTTTACAAATGGCTCTTCCAATGGAAGAACTGCATATATGGCTAATAAATAAAAAATTGTGGAGCATAACAAGGCTCCTTTAAAGCAACTCATAAAAGTTGCCAGCAGATCTTGATGCAAACGGATCTGGCTTGATAATACCAAGCTGACCTTTGCTAAGGCAAGGTGGAAAAGCCCTTGCAATACATTATAAAAAGACCCGACCTATATATATTTGGGGTCAAGGAGATGTTTATGCTTTTTTTCACAGAAAGAAAAAAAAAGGTTGGACCTGATGTCGTGGCTGCAGACATCCCACAGAGGAGTTCCAGAGGCGATTGGAGAGAGGTCCTTGGTCTGGCCTTCCCTGCCCCCAAGGAGAGGAGTGCCTGATAACAGAACCTGCTGCCCCACTCTGCAAGGTGTCCTGCCTCTAGAGAGTCCAGGGAGACCCAGTTGAGCTTGCAGGAAATTGGTCTGAAGACTTTGATGCCACCCTAGAGGACCTCAGATGCGCAGTGGTTCTAATCAACTCAACACGCGTAGATCTCAGCCTGGCAGAGATGCAGAAGAGGAAAGCATTGGTCGAGCGAGTGTAGATCTAAAAGAGATGATCTAGGAAATCCCCTGTCGGGAAACGGATTCAGGGGCCAGCCTCAGGCCCCGTGACAAATTTATGGGGCAATCCAGCAACCTGCACACCAACAAGGAGATATATACAGGACCTTTTCAGAGCCACACCAGGGAGTGCAGGGCTTGACCTCAGTTCAGCCGTTTACACGGTTATAACGCCCGAGATGGGGATGCAGGCTCTCCCCACAGGGACCTATGGGCCTTTACCAGAAGGTACTGTAGGGTTACTGCTAGGAAGAAGTAGCTCAACTATGCAAGGAATCTTAGTGGCTCCTGGAGTCATAGATGCTGACTTTGAGGGAGAGATCAAAATGATGGTTCATTCACCTAAGGGAGTTTCTGTAGTAAAGGCAGGTCAGAGGCTTGCACAATTAATCTTACTTCCAGCTGTGCAAACCAATAATCAGAGTAAAAAGGAAAAGAGAGGAGAAGATGGATTCGGTTCATCCGATGCATTTTGGGTACAGACCATAGGTCCTCAGAGACCAGAACTCACTTTGTTTATAAATGGAAAAAGATTTTCTGGTCTCCTGGATACTGGCGCGGATACTTCCGTCATAACCGCCAGTCAGTGGCCTTCTAAGTGGCCAAAAACAGAGACTATTACACAGTTACAAGGAATCGGTCAGACTAGAAATCCTGAACAAAGTAGCAATGAACTGCATTGGAAAGATGAGGAAGGACATGAAGGAACCTTTAAGCCGTATATCTTTCCCCATTTACCTGTGAACTTATGGGGCAGAGATATCATGTCCAGAATGGGAGTATATTTATATTCTCCCAGCAGGGCTGTTACTAATCAGATGTTTCAGCAAGGATTATTACCTAATCAAGGTCTAGGAAGAGATAATAAGGGAAAGATTGATCCTGTCGTATCAGACAGTAGAACTTCTAGAGCAGGATTAGGGTATTTTTAGGAGAGGTCACTGAAAGACCTGCACTCCATGCAGACCCGATAATATGGAAAAGTAATGACCCTGTATGGGTGAGTCAGTGGCCTCTAACACAAGAAAAATTGCAAGCTGCCCAGCAGTTAGTGCAGGAACAGCTGGATAGCGGACATATTTCACCATCTAATTCTCCATGGAACTCTCCAATTTTTGTTATTAAAAAGAAATCGGGAAAGTGGAGATTAATTCAGGATTTAAGAGAGGTTAATGCAACCATGCACCCAATGGGAGCACTGCAACCAGGATTGCCGTCCCCGGCAGCCATTCCAAAAGGCACGCATAAGATTATCTTAGACTTGAAAGATTGTTTTTATACAATTCCCTTAGCACCACAAGACTGTCAAAGATTTGCTTTTAGCATTCCTTCAGTTAATTTCAAAGAGCCAATGAAGAGATATCAATGGAATGTCTTACCCCAGGGTATGTTAAATAGTGCGACATTGTGCCAAAAATTTGTAGCCCAAGCTATACAGGAAGTTAGAAATCAATTTCCGCAGGTGTACACAATTCATTATACAGATGACATCTTGTTGGCTCATAGAAATGAAGATACTTTACTAGAGGCATATGGATTGTTACAGCAGTGTCTAAACCATGCAGGTTTGGTTATCGCTCCTGAGAAAGTACAGAGGCACCCGCCTTTTCAATATCTAGGTCATATGTTATACCCCAAAGAAATTAAGCCTCAAAAGATAGAAATCAGGAAGGACGACTTAAAGACTCTTAATGACTTTCAAAGGTTATTAGGAAATATACAATGGCTAAGACCTTATTTGAGGTTTTCTACAGGAGACCTTGAGCCTTTAAGTAAAATACTTAAAGGAGACAGCGATCCAAATTCTAACAGACAGCTTTCAGAAGCTGCCAGACAGACTCTCTCACAGATAGAGCAGGCTATACAGGAACAGCAGGTGTGCTATATTGATTACAGCCAGACGTGGCAAGCATGTATTTTACCTACAAGGCTGACTCCTACAGCAGTCTTATGGCAGAACGGACCACTCTTATGGATGCATCTGCCTGTATCACCAGCAAAAGTATTAAATCCTTATTTTGAAGCAGTAGCATGCTTAGCACAGAAATGCAGAATGGAATCTAGAAAATACTTTGGTAAAGAACCAGCTGTGATCAATGTTCCTTACACTAAGCAGCAAGTTGAATGGTTATTTCAAAATAGTGACTCATGGGCAATTGCATTTGCACAGTTTCAAGGTCAGATTAATAATCTTTACCCTGCTGACCAGTTACTGCAGTTTGCACAACAGCATTCATTCATTTTTCCTAAAATAGTAGCAAAGAATCCCTTAAAGGATGCTTTGTTGATTTTCACTGATGGCTCATCTAATGGAAAAGCTGCTTATGTTGTCAATGGCAAAGGACATGTGGTACAGACAGAACCTGCTTCAGCTCAAGTAGTTGAACTGCGGGCTGTAGCTCTGGTATTTAAGAATTTTGATAATAAGGCTTTCAATTTATATACTGATAGCCGGTATATTTATGAAGCATTAAGAATCCTCGAAACAGTGTCGTATATAGCAACTGGAAATGAACAAGTTAAAATATTATTTCAGCAGATTCAGAAAGCCATACAATGTAGAAAGTTACCATGTTTTGTGGGACATATCAGAGCGCATTCAAGTCTTCCTGGTCCGTTAGCTAAAGGTAATGCTCTAGCTGACGAACTTACAAAAATAATTGCTGTATCTCAGGTTGAACTTGCACAGCAGTCACATGCTTTGCATCATCAAAACAGCTTAAGTTTAAGAAAACAATTTAAGTTGACCAGAGAAGCTGCACGACAAATTGTTAAACAATGTGAAAAATGCCCACAATATCTACCTGTGCCTCATTTGGGAGTAAATCCTCGAGGACTGCTGCCAAATCATATTTGGCAAATGGATGTAACTCACATTACTGAGTTTGGAAAATTGAGATATGTGCATGTGACAATTGATACTTACTCAGGATTCATAATGGCCACAGCACAAACTGGAGAAGCTGCCAAGCATGTAATAACTCATTGCTTGAAATGCTTTTCATGCATGGGAACCCCAAAAATAATAAAGACGGACAATGGATCCGGATATGTTAACAAAGCTTTTCAAAGATTCTGTACTCAATGGAATATTGTTCATAAGACTGGTATTCCATATAATCCTCAAGGACAAGGAATTGTGGAGCGTGCACACGGCTCCTTGAAAACACAACTCCAAAAAATAAAGACAGGGGAGTTGTATCCTCAGACGCCACACAATGCTTTAAATCATGCATTGTTTACGCTAAACTTTCTAAATACAGATGTCCATGAGCTATCAGCTGCGGACAGATTGTGGCATAACGGTACAAAAACCACATTTGCTAAAGCAAAATGGAAAGATCCTGCAAATGGGACTTGGAAGGGACCCGACCCCATCCTAATATGGGGTCGAGGGCATGTTTGTGTTTTCTCACAGGACGAAAACCAAGCGAGATGGCTTCCAGAACGTCTAATCCGATGCATTCAGCAGAAGGACAACGGACCTAAGGACAGCATAGCCGACAACCGCCCCACAGAAGGAACGGAAAGAAATCAGCTCCAGGAGGAACCCAGTAACCCAGCCCACAGAGAGTCGCCTGATCCAGACCTGTAACTCACAGCGATGCAAGGAAACTTCAGACAAAGAAATCCTGCTGAGACGAACTGATTGTGTTGTCTGCTGCTGGCTGTGGTGTGAAACCTGTTGATTCAGAACTGAGATACAAACTGAACTTTTGAGTGTTCTCAGTTTATGGGACAGGACTCATTTTGAATAAAACTTTAAACCTAAGAACTAAGACCTAAGCTTTCCCCCCAGGGAAAGAAAGCTGCAAAATAAAGTGTGTCTAAAACCCCCCTTCACTTAACGAAGGGACAGACTGAGGTTTTAACAGCTACACAGAGACTGAAAATGAGATTTAATATCAGCAAATGGTATTGTGTTCTTAACGGTATTGACCTGATATTTACAGCTGCATATAAGGTGATGGGAAAAATCTGGTAATGACCAGTGGTGCTAAATACATCGGTAATGACTGAAAAAAAATATGAATTTATGGTAAAGAAGGTTATGAAATTATGAACAATTGGAGAGCTGGTACTGACCGGCTAAACACGAAATTATGAACAATTGGAGAGCTGGTACTGACCGGCTAAACACGAAATTATGAACAATTGGAGAGCTGGTACTGACTGGCTAAACACGAAATTATGAACAATTGGAGAGCTGGTACTGACCAGCTAAATATGAAATTGTCAATAATTGGGAAGGCTGGTTTTGACCGGCAAAACACGAAAGTATGAAAATTGGAAGAGCTGGTTTTGACCGGCTAAACACAAAATTATGGTATTAGAAATTTAAAGATCGGTATTGACCGATGATGGTGTGGAAAAATCATGATTGTGAATGAGTTGCTGTGATTGACGGTTGGCTGAAAGAGGTTGTGACAATGAATGTTGAGAGCTAATACGCATGCTAAGAAAGTAAACTCTAAATGATGTTCTGTGCCAGCGGAAGTAACATCTTCAACTCAGGTAATTCTACTCTCCTTTAAGATAGGAGAATATAGTCTTTGGGAGCATAATCATACATAAAGCATTGTGATGCATCCTGACAAGATATGGCTGATGTACAGGGCCTGAAAAGTATATTTCTCTCCACTAATCTCTTCTCTTTACAGAGGTCGGCAGTCAATGACGGGTTTGAAGCTTCTTCTCCCCAGATGCCTAAGACAGGGGCTTGCATAAAAAATGCCTGTTCCTATGACGGGAAAATTTGGGTAATTGAAGAGGACTTTGCCCAAGGCAGACGCGATGAATCTGTCCTGTTGCAGAAGCACAGGGTTTATAAAAATTAATAAGAGAGAGTGGATTGTGGGCACATTTTGATGTGTGGCACAAAGGCCACCCCGATTAGAGCTGACAGTCTTACTGGAGACTGAATGTCGCTGCCCTTCAAAGGCCGGGATGTCTGTTTCTAGCTTCTTTTGTTAAAATGTAGATTACCTGAGCAAAGGTGTTGGCTGAAAGCTGGCCAGGATGTTTGGGGTTCATTTTCTTATGCTATTTGGAAGCTATCTTATAGAGATGCTAATTCAGGGCCTTCCTGACTGATAGAGGACAGACATGACGTAAGTGTAGGTACCTGGTTACCTAAGCAACTGCCTTTGTGTGTTCCCGCTCATTTCATATGGGTATATAAGGTGCTTGGAGAATAAACAAAAAAAGATTTCTTCCATGGTGACTGTGTGAGCTGTGTCCGCTTATTCCTCGCGACTCCGTTCCAGCCAAGTTAGGAAGTTTGTAGTTTGTGTTGGACCCACACGGGCTCCGACACAAAACCCCTTCCCCAACGCAGTACATCTCCTGGCTTCCATTGTGAGGTTAGCACATCCTTGAAATAAACTGGTTGATTTAGTTCAGTAGACTTTTCCATTATCCAATGTCTTTCTGCAGCCGTTGTTCCCTTCTCATTAGCGTTAAGAAAATTCAAGGTTAACAAAGCATTATGTAACCTATTTCTGGGGGTGTTTTCCACCCTTTTCTGTTTGTTCAACATATCCTTTATAGTTCTATTTGATCTTTCTATTACTGCCTAACCTGTAGGATTGTATGGTATACCTGTAACATGCTTGATATTGTAATAGTCAAAAAACCGTTTCATTTTCCTAGAGACATAAGCAGGACCATTATCCGTCTTTATCTGTGTAGGTATACCCATGATAGCCATGACTTCTAATAAATGAGTAATTACTGAATCAGCCTTTTCTGAACTTAAAGCAGTTGCCCACTGAAAGCCTGAATAAGTGTCAATGGTGTGATGAACATACTTCAATTTGCCAAATTCTGCAAAGTGGAACACATCCATCTGCCAGATTTCATTCCTATGGGTGCCCTTAGGATTAGCCCCTGCTGGCAGTGGCATTTGGTTATAGAAAGAGCAAGTAGGGCACTTCTTTACAATCTCCTTAGCTTGTTGCCATGTAATAGAAAACTCTTTCTTCAAGCCTTTGCTATTAACATGATGTTTTTTATGAAATTCAGATGCTTGTAGCACACTACCAATCAATAATTGATCAATATCCACATTACCTTGTGCTAGAGGACCTGGCAGACCCGTATGGGATCGGATGTGTGTTATGTACACAGGGCAAAGCCTGTTCCTGATCAAATCTTGAACCTGGATAAACAATGAGGTTAGTTCTGTATCATCAGGTATAAATTCAGCAGTTTCAATATGTAAAATAACTCTTTCTGCATATTGTGAATCAGTAACTATATTAATAGGTTCTTTAAAACCCCTTAGCACCATAAGAATGGCATATAATTCTGCCTTCTGGACAGAATCATAAGGACTTTGTTCCACCTTACCCAAGTCTTCTGATTTGTAACCTGCCTTCCCTGTTTTATTGGCATCAGTATAGAATGTATGGGCTCCAGTTATTGGAGCATCACGGATAATTCGAGGAAGGATCCAAGAAGTTCTCTTTATGAAGTTAAGCCTCTTGCTTTTTGGATAGTTGTTATTAATGTCTCCCAAAAAATTAGCACAAGCTCTTTGCCATGGTTCATTATCTTCCCATAATTTCCTTAGTTCATCAGCAGTGAAAGGCACTATAATTTCTGCTGGGTCTATGCCTGCTAGTTGACAAAGTCCCAGCTTGCCTTTTATAATTAACTCAGAGACTTTTTCCACATAAGTTTTTAGTTTCTTACTTGGTTTATGTGGTAAAAAGATCCATTCCAAGATAATATCATCTCTCTGCATTAAAATTCCTGTAGGAGAAATTTTTGATGGTAATATGACGAGAATACATTCGAGCTCTGGATTCACCCTGTCCACATGTGCATGTTGTAATTTTTCCTCAATCATTGTCAGTTCCTTTTCTGCTTCAGCTGTTAATTCTCTGGGACTGTTTAAATCTTTATCACCTTCCAGGGTTTTGGTCAAATGAATTATTAGATCAGGTGTTATCCCAATAGCAGGTCATAGACTGGAAATGTCTCCTAACAGTTTTTGAAAGTCATTAAGAGTTCGTAGGCGATCTCTCCTAATTTGTGCCTTTTGTGTCTTAATTTTTTGTAAACCTATTTTATAACCTAAATAATTAATGGAATCTCCCTTCTGTACTTTTTCAGGAGCAATTTGCAATCTCAATTTAGGTAAAAGTATCTTTATTTCGTCAAACAGTCTGTTCAAGGTATCCATGTTTGGATCGGATAACAATATGTCTTCCATGTAGTGATAAATAATGGATTTGGGGAATTTCCTGCGTATTATTTGCAATGGTTGGTTCACAAAGTATTGGCATAAGGAGGGGCTATTTAACATACCCTGGGGGAGGACGGCCCAGTGGTACCTCTTGGAAGGTTGAGAATTGTTGTAAGTAGGCATTGTAAAGGCAAATTTTTCTCTATCTTCTTTTTGTAAAGGTATTGTGAAAAAACAATCCTTTAAATCAATAACTATAAGAGGCCATCCTTTTGGTAACAAAGAGGGCAATGGGATTCCAGATTGCAGAGGCCCCATAGGTTGAATAACCTTGTTGATAGCTCTGAGATCTGTCACCATTCTCCATTTACCTGATTTTTTCTTAACCACAAATACAGGAGAATTCCAAGGGCTGGTAGATTCTTCTATATGTCCAGCATCTAATTGCTCTTGTATCAGCTGTTCTAAAGCCTGTAACTTTTCCTCAGCTAGAGCCCATTGCTTTGTCCATATTGGTTTCTCAGTCAACCATTTTAAAGGCAAGGCTGTTGGTATCTCTGAAGGGACTTCAATTGCTTGTTCTTGTATGGCCCGAATGGCCGGTTTTTTCTGTTTATAATATCTTTTAATATTATTTTCAGAACTATAAACTCTAGAAGTAGCAGGAATGTTAATTTGGGTATTCCATGGTTGTAATAGGTCACGACCCCATAAATTCATTGCAATATTGGCTACATATGGCCTTAATTTTCCTATTTGCCCCTCAGGCCCTATACATTCAACCCATCTTGTACTCTGTCTTACTCGAGATAGGGTTCCAATTCCCAGGAGCTGGACATTCACATTCTAAAGAGGCCAATATGGATGCCAAGATTCTGGGGTAATGATACTTACATCAGCACCTGTGTCCAGCAGGCCAGTAATAAAAATGCCATTTACACATACTCTCAGCTTAGGTCTTTGATCATTTATAGAAGTTTGCCAAAACACACGTAACTCATCTTTCTGATCATTATTGCTTGTAACAGTAGGCATGAGGTTTCCTAATTGTCCTGACGAGGCACTTTTTTGGCTGGAACTGGAAATGATTGAACCATGTGTGCCATGGGGGCCTGTGAGGCCCCCCTCTCACGTTTCCCGTCTGTATCAGGTTGCCTTGTCTATCCCTTGTAGATCTACATTCATTCGTTTAGTGTCTGCCCTTTCCACATCTTCTACATAAACCTGAAGGCTGAGTCCTCCTATTTCTGTTATTTCTAGAAGATGCATTATTATTATTTCTGAAAGTCCATTGTTTACAATTTCTTTTCATATGACCCATTTTGCCACAATTAAAACATTTGGTATTCTGGTGTCTCCTTTTACCATTGGAAATTGCTTCTTCCACCCATGCTTCAGTGCCATAATCAAATGTATCAACATCCAGTGTATGTAAGACCCATTCTTCCAAGGGTGCTGATCTTACCCTTAAAGGCCACAAAATCCTTTTGCATTCTGAATTTGCATTTTCATAAGCCAAATTTTCAATCATTATACGCCTTGTGTCTGGGTCAGGTATCCCTATTTGCACAGCCTTAGTAAGCCTTTGTAAAAAATCACTAAAGTGTTCTCTCTGACCTTGTTTAATTTTGACAAATGATTCTGTTTTCTGTCCTGGGTCTTGTACTCTGTCCCACGCATTTAAGGCTGCTGTTGTGCATAGGAAGAGTGTGTCCTCATCCAGATTAACTTGGTCCTGAGGGTCAGAAAAGAGTCCTTCACCTAGAATTTTATCTATGCAAATGTTACCTCCCTTTGCCCTCTTGCTGTTCCAAACATCTAGCCTCTTGCCTGAATAAGCATTTCCATTTTAAATGCAGCCCACTCTCAAGTACCGCAGAGCTCAGTTGTATACAATCCGAAGAAGTTGCTCTGCTTGTTATTGCCCAGGATTTTAGCATTTCCTTAACAAAAGAGGTGTGCATCCCAAAAGTCATGACAGCCTGTTTAATTTCTTTGAGATCATTCATACGGACAGGCTCAAATGTATCCTCCTTGATGACCCTAGGGTTTCTGGAACCAATCACCTTCTCTGTTGTTATTACTGGAAAGGCAGGTAGAGCTTTGTGGAAATTTTCCCGGAGGGATTTACCCACAGACGTAGTTAAAATTTGCCTTTCTACCATTTGTTCTTCTTCATCAGAATTTAGAAATTCCTCAATCTTTTCAATTCTATTCACCATTGCCTTCTGCAATGTTTGAATCTCCTGTCCAGAATTATGTTCCAAAGCCTTCATTGAGGATTCTAAAGTATGAAGTTTGTCCATTAGAGATAAGTTCTCATCTTTGGACATAATTTTTATGACGTAAACCGTGTCTTCTTGTACTGACAATCTTTCCGCCAATCTGTCAAAAGTTTTAGACAAAATTCGATTGTCACATTCAACCGTTTTGGTTCTCTCAGTTAATGTTTCCATTCCTTCAGAAAGTGACTGTTGAAATTTACGAGTTAATGTTTCAATTCCTTCAGAAAGTGACCGCTGGAATTTACTGTTTAAATCAGCTGATCCTTCTTCCATAGTAATAAATCTCTCCTTAATATCAGCTAGTAATGTTTCAGTCCCTACAGAAAGGGATTGAAGTCTACGGTCCAACTCAGCTGTTCCCCTTTCCATAGTAATGAATTTCTCCTCAATATCGGCCTGAACCTTTTCTAAATTTTGCTCAGTTACCAGAGTCTTATTAAACAAAGATCTGTTCTCTTCCTGTAGCAGTTCAAGCTGATTCTTGAGAAGATCGTTATCGTACCTGATGATTTTGAGACATTCCACCTCTGCAATGAATTTCTCCTCAATATCGGCCTGAACCTTTTCTAAATTTTGCTCAGTTACCAGAGTCTTATTAAACAAAGATCTGTTTTCTTCCTGTAGCAGTTCAAGCTGATTCTTGAGAAGATCATTATCGTACCTGATGATTTTGAGACATTCCACCTCTGCCTTAAGAGTTTTGGATTCATCCTCAATAATTTTGAGACGTGCAGCTTCTGTCTTAAGGATCCTGGATTCGTCTCTTAAAGATTCTATCATATCCCTGCTGTCAAGCCATTTGGTGCCAAAGAAAATTACTAATCCCAGAAGGATGCATAGATATGGGGTGCTAGATACCTCTTGTAAGATTTCCCACATGGCACACTCAAAGAAACTGTCAAAATACTCATTTGTAAAATTATCCGACATTTTATTTATGAAAAAAAATTTTTTTTTACCTGCAATGACTGGTTCCTGCCAGAGGTGGCAGAAGAGTCCACTTGATTCCACGTGGAGAGCCGGTCTGAAACAGGAACTCAAAACCAAGATTTAGGGGCTGGAGAGATGGCTCAGCGGTTAAGAGCATTGCCTGCTCTTCCAAAGGTCCTGAGTTCAATTCCCGGCAACCACATGGTGGCTCACAACCATCTGTAATGGAGTCTGGTGCCCTCTTATGGCCTGCAGGGATATGTGCAGGCAGAACACTGTATGCATAATAAATAAATAAAGAAAGAAAGAAACAAACATTAAAAAAAAACAAGATTTATTTATCTGTTTTGAATCAGACCAATGCTGTGCTGCAGGCAGGGAGGCAGGGTTTGATTCAAAGCAGCTGCTACAGCGGGGCGCGCAAAACAACTCCGGCGGCTGCGCTCACAATGGCAGCAGGGTGCCGGGAGAAATGTGGCCGCGGTGGGGAGGTGCAGTTGAGGGACACGGCCAGGCTGCGGTGGCTGTAGTGAACCCAGGGGCCCGCTCGAGCGAGCGGCCTGTTAAGGGCCCTAGGAGTGCGCGGCACAGACTGTATCTCCCGCGTCCGGCTCAAAGCAGCAGCCCGAGGGCGCGCGGCGCGGAGGCCCGGGACCACAGGCTGGGACCGCGGCAGGTTGGGCAAGCAGCTGCTGGCTGCAGGCGGGTGGCCAGAGAGTTCCGGCGAGTGTCCCGGCGCGGGCTCCGCAGCTCGTGTGCTGCCCGATGCAGCCCCACGGGCCCTCCTCCCACTCTGGGCGGCCGGCGGCCGAGAGGAGTTCGGGGCGGGCGCACGGGCGGGAGGGAGCTGCAATGAGCCGGGGCTGCTCTGCGTGGATCGATCACAACCACGTTGGGCTCCAATATGAAGGCAAATTTGAATTAAGACAGACAAATTATTATAAGGTTATACAGCTTTAATAACTCACGCAACTAAGGTTCCTGCGCAGCACAGGAGAGAGGAAGCAAGCAAGGGCCGCGCAGCGCTCTGCGCACCTTATTTAACAGTCAAAGTCTGCCCCAGGAGAGCCCACCCACTAGGGGGTGGGGCTCATCCCTACATTATGGTCATGTTTAGGGGTTATCGTTGAGTGTTATGGTTATGATTAGGATTATGGTTATAGTTATGAATAATGGTTATGGTTAGTATTATGGTTATGGTTAGGGTTAATGTTTAGGGTTATGGTTTAAAGTTATGGTTACGGTTATGGTTAGAGGTTATGGTTATGGTTATGGTGATGGTCATGGTTAATGTTTATGGTTATGTTTAAATATTATGGTTAGGATTATGTTTTGGTTATGGTTATGGTTAGGGGTTATGATTTTGATTATGGGTTATAATTTTGGTTAAGGTTATGGTTATGGTTTTCTTAGCTTTAGGGTTTGGGTTAGTGTTATGTTTTGTGATTATGGGTATGGTTATGGTTACAGTTTTGGTTAGGGGTTATGGATAGTTGTTATGGTTAGGATTATTGTTATGTTTAGTGTTATTGTTAATAACATAGCTATTGTTATGTTTATGAGTAATTGTTATGGTTATTGGTTATGATTATGTTTATCGTTAATGGTTATGGTTATGGTTATGGTGATGGTTATGGTTAGGGGTTATGATTATGGTTGTGCGTTGTTTTGGGTTATTGTTATGGTTATGATTTCGTTAGGGTTTTGGTTAGGGTTATGGTTGGTGACTATAGTTATGGTTATTGTTACGGTTATGGTTAGGGGTTATGGATAGGTGTTATGGTTAGGATTATTGTTATGGTTAGGTTTATGGGTATGGTTATGTTTACAAGTAATGGTTATGGTTAGGGGTTATGATTATGTTTATGGTTAGTGGTTACGGTTATGGTGATGGTTATGGTTTGAGGTTATGAATATGGTTATGGGTTATGGTTTGGGTTATATGGTTATGGTATTCTTAGGGCTTGGGTTAGGTTTATGGTTGGTGATTATGGTGATTGTTATGGTTACGGTTATGATTAGGGGTTATGGATAGGTTTTATGGTTAGGATTATTTTTATGGTTAAGTTTATTGCTATGGTTATGTTTACGAGTAATGGTGATGGTTAGGGGTTATGATTATGGGTATGGTTAATGGTTATGGTTTTGTTTATGTTTAAATATTATGGTTATGGTTAGGGTTAGGGTTACGGTTAGGGTTAATAATTATGGTTAGGTTTATGATTATGGTTAGGGTTATCCATTATGGTTATCGTTATTGTTACAGTTATGTGTTATGGTATTGGTTTGGGTTAGGGTTAAGTTTAGGGTTAATAGTTAGGGTTAGGTTTATGGTTAATGGTCATGGTTGTGGTTTTGGTTATGGTGATGGTTATTTTTATCCGTTATGGTTATGGGTAAGGGTTATGATTATGGTTAGGGGTTATGGTTGGGTGATTTTTATGATTATATTTTTTGTTAGGGGTTATGGTTAGGGGTTAAGTTTATGGTAAGGGTTATGGTTACTGTTATTGTTATGGTTAGTGTTAATGGTTATGGCTAGGATTATGGTTAAGAGTTATGGATATGGTTTCGGGTTAGAGGTTAGGGTTATGGTTAGGTTATGGTTAATGGTTATCGTTATAAGTTAGGGGTTATGGTTATGGTTAAGGTTATGTTTATGTTTAATGGTTATGGTTGAGGCTTTGGTCATGGTTATGGTTAATGGGGATGGTTATTGTTATGGTTAGGATTATTGTTAATGGTTAGTGGTTATAGTTATTCTTAGGGTTATGTTTATGTTTAATTGTTATGGTTATGGTCTTGTTATGGTTAATGGTTATGGTTATGTTTATGATTAATAATTACGGTTATGGTTAGGGATTAGGGTTATGGTTATTTATATGTTTAATGGCAATAATTATGTTTATGCTTAATGTTTATGTTATGGTTATGGTTAGGGGTTATTGTTGGTGATTATGGTTATTCTTATGGATACGGTTAGGGTTATGGTTATTGTTAGTGGTTAATGTTAGTGTTATGGTTAGGGGTTATGGATAGGCGTTATGTTTAAGATTATGGTTATGGTTAGACTTATGGCAAGGGTTAGGGTTAATGGTTATGGTTATGGTTACGGTTATGGTTAATGGTAATGGTTATGGTTAGTGTTAGGATTATGATTAACTGTTATGGTTATTGTTATGGTTAGGGCTCATGGTTATGGTTATGAGTTATGATTATGGTTAATTGTTATGGTTAGCTGTTATGGTAATTTTTATGATTAGGGGTTATCGTTGATTGTTATGGTTATGTTTAGGGTTATGGTTTTGGTTAATGGGTATGGTTATGGTTAGGAGTATGGTTAGGGTTATGGATATGGTTAATGGTTACAGTTATGGTTAATGGTTATGGTTAGGGGTTATGATTATGGTTGGTGATTATGGTTATGGTTACGGTTAGTGTTGGTGTTATTTTTATTGTTATGGTTAATGGTTATTGTTAGGGTTATGGTTAGGGTTTATGGATAGGAGTTATGTTTAGAATTATGGTTATGGTTAGGGTTATGGTATAGTTATGGTTAGGGGTAATGGTTATCGTTATGGGTTATGGTTATTGTTATGATTAATTGTTATGGTTAGTGGCTATGATAATGTTTATGCTTATGGGTTATCCTTGTTCTTTATGTTTATGGTTATGGATAGGAGTTATCGTTGAGTGTTATGGTTATGGTTATTGTTATGGTTACATTTATGGTTAATGTTTGTGGTTAGGATTATGGGTAGGGTTATGGTTAATCCTTATGTTTATGGTTTAGGGGTTATGTTTATGTTTTGGGTTATGGTTAATGGTTAATAGTTTTGGTTATGGTTATGGTTAAAGTTCATGGTTATGTTTATGGTTATAGGTTATTGTTGAGGGTTATGCTTACGGTTAGGGTTATTGTTAGGGTTAAAGGTTATGCTTATGGTTAATGTTTTTGGTTCGGGTTATGGTTAGGGGTTATGGATAGCCGTTATTGTCATGGTTAATGGTTATGTTTATGGTTATGTTTATTGTTAATTGTTATGTTTTTGGTTGTTGTTATGGTTAGCTGTTATGGTTATGGTTAATTTTTATGGTTATGTTTAGGGTTATGGTTATTGTTAATGGTTATGGTTAAGGTTATGGTTAGGGGTAATGGATAGGTGATATTGTTACGATTAATCGTTATGGTTATGGTTTGGTGTTATCATTGATAGTTATTATTATGGTTATGTTTATGGTTAGGGGTTATCATTGATTGATATGGTTATGGTTTGGGTAATGGTTATGGATAATGGTTATGGTTAGGTTTATGTTTATGGTTAATGGTTAGGGTTAATGGTTATGGTGAACAGTTATTCTTATGGTTATAGTTATGGTTATGTTTATGGTTAGGGGTTGTGATCATGGTTAGGAGTTATGGTTTGTGTTATTTTTTTTATTTTTTGGTTTGGGTTGTTTTTATAGTTATATTTTCTGTTATTGTTTATGGTTACTGGTTAAGTTTATGGTTGGTGATTAAGATTATGGTTATGATTACAGTTAGGGTTATTGTTATGATTATGGTTAATGGTTATGGTTACATTTATGGTTTGGGGTTATAGATAGGCTTTATGGTTAGGATTACCATTATGGTTTGTTTTCTGGCTATGTTTATGGTAATTGATAATCGTTATTGTTAAGGGTTATGGTTAATGGTTATGTTTATAATTGTTGTTACGGTTAGCTGTTATGCTTATGGTTAGTGTTATGGTTATGGTTAATTTTTATGGTTATGGTTAGGGTTATGGTTATCGTCAATGGTTTTGGTTAGGATTATGGTTAAGGATTATGGATAGGCGTTATGGTTAGGATTATGGTTATTGTTAGTGTTATGTCAATGGTGATGGTTAGGTTTTATGGTTTATGGTTAATGGTTATGGTTAGTGGTTATGGTTGTGGTTAAGTTTATTGTTAGGTGTTATCGTTGAGCATTATAGTTATGGTTAGGGTTATTTTTATAGTCATGGTTAATGGTTATTGTTAGAATTATGGTTAGGCATATGGTTAGGTTTAATGGTTATGGTTAGGGTTATGGTTAATCGTTATGGTTATGGTTAATGTTATGGTAAATGGTTATGGTTATTGTTATGGTTAATGGTTTTGGTCAGGTGTTATTGATATGGTTCATGTTTATGATTAGTGGTTATAGTAATGTTTAGGTTTAGGGGTTATTATTGATCGTTTTGGTTATGGTTATTTTTAGAGGTTATATTTATGGTTAAGTATATGGTTAGGGGTTATCGTTGAGCGTTATAGTTATGGTTAGGCTTATGATTATAATTATGGTTAATGGTTATTGTTAGAATAATGGTTAGGGTTATGGTTAGAGTTAACGGTTATGGTTAGTGTTATGGTTAATTCTTATGGTTATGGTAAATGGTTATGGTTATTGTTATGGCTAATGGTTTTGGTTAGGGGTTATTGTTATGGTTCATGATCATGATTAGGGGTTATAGTAATATTTATGGTCAGGTGTTATCGTTGATCGTTATGGTTATTGTTAGGCCTTATGGTTATGGTTAAGTTTATGATTAGGGGTTATCGTTGAGCTTTGTGGTTAATGTTATTGTTAGTGTAAATGGTTATGGTTAGGGTTAGGGTTATGCGTTAGTGGTTATGGTTATGTTTAGGTTTATGGTTATGCTTAATATTATGTATAATGGTTATGATTATGGTTATGGGTTATTATTATGGTTAGGGGTTATGGTTTGGGTTATTGTTATGGTTATGGATTTTGATAGGAGTTATGGTTAGGGGTTATGGTTATGTTTAGTGTTATGGATATGGCTAATTGTTTTGGTTATGGTAATGGTTATTGTTAGGGTTAGGGTTATGGTTATAATTAATGGTTATGGTTATGCTTAATGATCATGGTTATATTTAGGGTTATGTTTAGGGGTTATGGTAATGTTTATGGTTAGGGGTTATCGTTGATACTTATTGTTATAGTTATGGTTATGGTTACGTTTAGGGGTTATCGTTGATCCTCATGGTTATGGTTATGGTCATGTTTAAGGGTTATCGCTGAGTGTTATGGTTATGATTAGGATTATGGTTATAGTTATGAATAATGGTTATGGTTAGTATTATGGTTATGGTTAGGGTTAATGGTTAGGGTTATGGTTTTATTTTATGGTTACGGTTATTGTTACTGGTTAGAGGTTATGGTTATGGTGATGGTTATTAATAATGTTTATGGTTATGTTTAAATGTTATGGTTAGGATTATGTTTAGGTTATGGTTATGTTTATGGTTATGGTTAGGGGTTATGATTTTGTTATGGGTTATGGTTTTGGTTAAGGTTATGGTTATGGTTTTCTTAGCGTTAGGGTTTGGGTTAGGGTTATGGTTTGTGATTATGGGTATGGTTATGGTTACAGTTATGGTTATGGGTTATGGATAGGTGTTATGTTTAGGATTATTGTTATGTTTAGTGTTATGGCTATTGTTATGTTTATGAGTAATTGTTATGTTTATTGGTTATGATTATGTTTATCGTTAATGGTTATGGTTATGTTTATGGTGATGGTTAGGGTTAGTGGTTATGATTATTGTTGTGCGAATGTTTTGGGTTATTCTTATGGTTATGATTTTGTTAGCATTAGGGTTTGGGTTAGGGTTATGGTTGGTGACTATGGTTATGGTTATTGTTACGGATATGGTTAGTGGTTATGGATAGGTGTTATGGTTAGGATTATTGTTATGTTTAGTGTTATGGCTATTGTTATGTTTATGAGTAATTGTTATGTTTATTGGTTATCATTATGTTTATCGTTAATGGTTATGGTTATGTTTATGGTGATGGTTATGGTTAGGGGTTATGATTATTGTTTTGCGTAGTGTTTTGGGTTATTGTTATGGTTATGTTTTTGTTAGCGTTAGGGTTTGGGTTAGGGTTATGGTTGGTGACTATGGTTATGGTTATTGTTACAGATATGGTTAGGGGTTATGGATAGGTGTTATGGTTAGGATAATTTTTATTGTTAGGTTTATGGCTATGGTTATGTCTACTAGTAATGGTTATGGTTAGGGGTTATGATTATGGGTATGGTTCATGGTTATGGTTTCGTTTATGTTTAGATATTATGGTTATGGGTAGGGTTATACTTATGGTTTGGGTTACCGTTAGGGTTAATAGTTATGGTTAGGTTTATGGTTAATGGTCATGGTTGTGGTTTTAGTTTTGGTGATGGTTATTTTTAACCGTTATGGTTATGGGTAAGGGTAATGATTATGTTTAGATGTTATGGTTTGGGTTATTTTTATGGTTATGGTTTTTGTTAGGGGTTATGGTTAGGGGTTAAGTTTATGGTAAAAGTTATGGTTATGGTTAGTGTTATGGTTAGTGTTAATGGTTATGGCTAGGATTATGGTTAAGAGTTATGGTAATGGTTAAGGGCTAGGGGTTACGGTTATGGTTATTTTTATGCCTATGTTTTATGATTATGGTTTATTATTGTTCATTATGGATATGGTTATGTTTATGTTTACTGTTATCATTGATCATTACTGTTAGGGTTATGGTTAGGTTTATGGTTAATGGTTATCGTTACGGGTAGAGGTTATGGTTATGGTTAGGGTTATGGTTATATTTAATGGTTATGGTTGAGGCTTTTGTCATGGTTATGTTTAATGATGATGGTTATTGTTATGGTTAGGATTATGGTTAATGGATAGTGGTTATAGTTATTCTTATGGTTATGATTATGTTTTATGGCTATGGTTATGTTCTTGGTTATGTTTAATGGTTATGTTTAGGGTTATGGTTATGGTTAATAGTTACGGTTATGGTTAGGGATTAGGGTTAGGGTTATGGATATGGTTAATGGTAATAATTAGGTTTATGTTTAATGTTTATGTTATGGTTATGTTTAAGGGTTATTGTTTGTGATTATGGTTATTCTTATGGTTATGGTTAAGGTTATGGTTATTGTTAATGGTTATGGTTAGTGTTTGTGGTTAGGATTAAGGTTAGAATTATGGTTATGTTTAAGGTTATGGTTAATCCTTATGTTTAGAGTTATGTTTATGTTTCAGGTAATGGTTAATAGTTAATGGTTTTGGTTTTGGTTATGGTTAATGTTCATGGTTATGTTTATGGTTAGAGATTATCGTTGAGTGTTATGCTTATGGTTAGGGTTATTATTAGGGTTAAAAGTTATGCTTATGGTTAATGTTTTTCATTAGTGTTATGGTTAGGGTGTATGGATAGGCATTATTGTCATGGTTAATGGTTATGTTTATGGTTAATGGTTATGTTTATGGTTGTGGTTATGGTTAGCTGTTATGGTTATGGTTAGTGTTATGGTTTGGTTAATATTTGTGGTTATGGTTATTGTTATCGTTAATGGTTATGGTTAGGGTTATGGTTAGGTGTTATGGATAGGCGATATTTTTACAATTAATCATTATGGTTATGGTTTGGTGTTATTGCTGATAGTTATTGTTATGGTTATGTGTATGGTTAGGAGTTATCATTGATTGATATGGTTCCAGTTAGGGTCATGGTTATGGATAATGGTTATGATTAGGGATATGTTTATGGTTAATGGTTACGGTTAATGTTAGGGTTAATGGTTATGGTAATAGTTTAACAGTTATCGTTAGGGTTATAGTTATGGTTATGTTTATGGTTAGGGGTTATGATTATGGTTAGGAGTTATGGTTTGGGTTATTTTTTTATTTTTGGTTTGGGTTATTTTTATAGTTATAGTTTTTGCTAGGGGTTATGATTACTGGTTAAGTTTATGGTTGGTGATTATGGTTATCGTTATGATTACAGTTAGGGTTATTGTTATAATTATGGTAAATGGTTATGGTTACATTTATGGGTTGTGGTTATGGATAGGTGTTATGGTTAGGATTACGGTTATGGTTTGGTTTATGGCTATGGTTATGGATATCGTTATGGTTAGGGGTTATGGTTAATGGTTATGTTTATGGTTGTTGTTATGGTTAGCTCTTTTGGTTATGGTTAGTGTTATGGTTATAATTAATTTTTATGGTTATGTTTAGGGTTATGGTTATCGTTAATGGTTATGGTTAGGATTATGGTTAGGGTTTATGGATAGGCGTTATGGTTAGGTTTATGGTTATGGTTAGTGTTATGTCAATGGTGATGGTTAGGTTTTATGGTTTATGGTTAATGGTTATGGTCATGGTTATGGTTTGTGGTTATGGTTATAGTTAAGTTTATGGTTAGCGGTTATCTTTGAGCATTATAGTTATGATTAGGGTTATGTTTATAGTCATGGTTAATGGTTATTGTAGAATTATTGTTAGGGATTTGGTTAGGTTTAATGGTTATGGTTAGGGTTATGTTTAATTGTTATGGTTATGGTTAATGTTATGGTTATGGTAAATGGTTATGGTTATTGTTATGGTTAATTGTTTTGGTTAGGGGTTATTGTTATGGTTCATAGTTATGATTAGGAGTTATAGTAATGTTTATCGTTAGGGGTTATTATTGATCGTTATGGTTCCTTTTTTCATTTTCCTATCTACGAGGCAGACTTAAAACTTAAGAGGAGGATAGCTTACAAACTTTTGGTTGGATGTCCAATGGTTAAAGCCCTAGTTATAATATTCTTATGGGAGACCTTGAGCCGCTAGGTAAAATTCTTACAAAAAAAAAAACAGTTTCCAACAGAAAGCTTAAACAGCTGCCTAACAGGTACTCAAGCAGGTAAAATATAAATCAACAGGTAAAGTATACAATAATCAACAAATACAGTATATTAATTCAGCTATGGAAAGTGTGTATATTAAATGTAAAACTTATTCTACAACAGCTTTATAAAAAATGCTGTTTATGGCTAAACCTTCCCAGTTTTGCTAGTTAATATATTAAACTCTTAATTTAAGCCAGTAGCCTGTCTGGTACAAAAGGGCAGGATAAAAGCTAAATGATGGTTTAACAAAGATTGACTATGATCAATGTTTCTTATATTAAACAATAGATTCATTGATAAGTTTAAGATTGATTCCTGGACAACTGCCTTTGCTCAATTCAAAGGCAAAAACAGTAATCTTTCCCCCGATGATCATTGCTATAATTTACACATCTGTATTTTACTAGTGTTATAGCAAAAAATTCCCTTAAAGGATTTTATGCTAAATTTTACAAATGGCTCTTCCAATGGAAGAACTGCATATATGGCTAATAAATAAAAAATTGTGGAGCATAACAAGGCTCCTTTAAAGCAACTCATAAAAGTTGCCAGCAGATCTTGATGCAAACGGATCTGGCTTGATAATACCAAGCTGACCTTTGCTAAGGCAAGGTGGAAAAGCCCTTGCAATACATTATAAAAAGACCCGACCTATATATATTTGGGGTCAAGGAGATGTTTATGCTTTTTTTCACAGAAAGAAAAAAAAAGGTTGGACCTGATGTCGTGGCTGCAGACATCCCACAGAGGAGTTCCAGAGGCGATTGGAGAGAGGTCCTTGGTCTGGCCTTCCCTGCCCCCAAGGAGAGGAGTGCCTGATAACAGAACCTGCTGCCCCACTCTGCAAGGTGTCCTGCCTCTAGAGAGTCCAGGGAGACCCAGTTGAGCTTGCAGGAAATTGGTCTGAAGACTTTGATGCCACCCTAGAGGACCTCAGATGCGCAGTGGTTCTAATCAACTCAACACGCGTAGATCTCAGCCTGGCAGAGGGACTGCAGTCCTGGATCTCCTGTGCCTTCTACCTGTCTAACGATTGGGTGGGGGTGGGGATGTTTTTTGCATGCTGCATAGGAGGGTGCGTGCTGTCCCTATGGTTAATTTGTCGCCTTCAGGCCCAGGCATCCCGTGATAAGGTGGTAATGCTGCAGGCGCTGGCTGCCCTGGAGAAGGGTGATTCCCCCCAAGTTTGGTTATCTGTCCTCAAGAGTCAATAGTGACTGATGCGTAGCCTTTGCACCCTCACGGAAGTTCTGTCCATTGCACCGAGGAAGGTACGCTAGTCCTTTGCGTTCTGGTATTGCCTTTGCACCTCCATGGATCTTGTTCCATTGCACTGGAGAAGAAATACCGTAGACGCAGGCCTCCCTTGATCGGCCCTCACATCATGAGGTGAAGACCTGATCGGGAATAAGACCTCTAACTTGGCTTTGAGACAAACAAGAAGGGGGAACTGCAGGGAGCCAGTATGTGTGGCCGCCATTACAAGATGGCGCAGGGCCCCTGCAGGCTTGGAATCACCATCCCGGGCATGCTCAGTGTCCTCAGTGTGCCGGACCTATCAGGGAGCTTGGAGTGGCTGCTGAGACACTTTGACCAATAGGAGGCCTGCACGTACCCCTAGACCCCATAAAAGCAGCTGCAGATCAGAGCTCGAGGCCCCTCGCTTCCCACTCTCCCTTCAACCAAGAGGCTCCAATAAAACGTGATTTGGGAAGAATCCTCGACTGGTGGCTGTTCTTTCCTGCTGTTCAGGGAGTTCGCCGCAAGGGGTTATTATTGATTGTTATGGTTATGGTTATTGTTAGGAGTTACGGTTATGGTTAGGGGTTATCATTGAGCTTTACACTTATGGTTAGGCTTATGATTATAATTATGGTTAATGGTTATTGTTAGAATAATGGTTAGGGTTATGGTTAGAGTTAACGGTTATGGTTAGTGTTATGGTTAATTCTTATGGTTATGATAAATGGTTATTGTTATGGTTAATGGTTTTGGTTAGGGGTTATTGTTATGGTTCATGGTCATGATAAGTGCTTATAGTAATATTTATTGTTAGGTGTCATCATTGATCGTTATGGTTATGGTTATGGTTAGGCCTTATGGTTATGGTTAAGTTTATGGTTAGGGGTTATCGTTGAGCTTTGTGGTTAATGTTATTGTTAGTGTAAACGGTTATGCTTAGCATTATGGTTATGGGTTAGTGGTTATGGTTATGTTTAGGGTTATGGTTATGCTTATGTTTATCTATACGGTTATGGTTAGGGTTAATGGTTACTGTTAGGGTTATGGTAATCTTTATGGTTAGTTCTTAACGTTGATTGTTATGGTTATGTTTATATTTAGGGGTATCGTTGAGCATTATAGTTACAGTTAGAGTTATTGTTATAGTTATGGTTAATGGTTATGGTTAGGATTAGGGTTAGGAATATGGTTATGGTTATGGTTAAAGGTTATGGTAATGGTTCTGGTTAGGGGTTATGGTTAGGGTTATGGTTATGGTGATGGTTAGGGTTATGGTTAGTTGTTATGGATAGGTGTTAAGGTTAGGATTAAGGTTATAGCCATGGTTAAGTTTATGTTTAATGGTTATGTTTAGGGGTTATTATTATGGTCATGGTAAATTGTTATGGTTATGGTTTTTGCTTGGTGTTATTGTTATGGTTATGGTTAATGGTTACGGTTATTTTTATGCTTAGGGGTTATCGGTGATTCTTATGGTTACATTTATGATAAGGGGTTATCGTTGAGGGTTATTTTAATGGTTAAGTTTATGGTTAGGGTTAATGGTTACTGTTAGTGTTATGGTTAACGGTTATGTTTATGGTTTCGGGTTAGGGGATATGTTCATGGTTAATGGTTATGTTTATGGTTTTTGTTACGGTTATGGTTAATGGTTATAGTTAGGGTTACGGTTATGGTTAGGGTTATGTTTGTGGTTAATGGTTATATTTATGGTTAATATTTATGGTTATGGTTATGGGTTATGGTTATTGTTATGGTTAATGGTTATGGTTATTGATAATAGTTATATTTATGGTTATAGTTTGGATTATCATTAATCGATATGATCATGTTTATGGTTAGGGGTTATCGTTGAGCATTATGGTTACGGTTATTGTTATATTTATGTTTAATGGTTATGGTTAGGATTACGGTTAGGGTTATGGTTAGTGTTAATGGTTATTTTTAGTGATATGTTTAAAGGTTATGATTATGGTTACAGGTTAGGGGTTATGGTTATGTTTATGGTTAGGATTCTAGATATGTTTTATGGTAATGGTTATGTTGATGGTTTTTGTTAACAGTTATGGTTATTGTTAGAGTTTATGGTAATGGTTACGGTTATAATTATGGTCAAGGTTTATTGTTATGGTGATGGTTTTTGTTAGGGTAATATTTAGGGGTTAAGGATATGGTTAGGGTTACAGTTATGGTTATTGTTAGTGGTTATGTTTAGGGGTTAATGTTATGCTTCGGGTTATGGTTAATGGTTATGGTTATGGTAATGTTTTGGGGTTATCGTTGAGGTTTATGGTAATGGTAAGTGTTATGTTTAGGGGTAATGGTTATGTGTAATGGTTATCGTTATAATTAAGTTTATTGTTAATTTTTATGGTTATAGTTTTGGTTGGGGTTTATGATTAGAGTTATTATTATGGTTAATGGTTATGGTAAGGGTTATTGGTTATGGTAAGGGTTATTGTTAATTGTTATGGTTAGTGTTATGGGTTAGGATTTATGGTTATGGTTAGTGTTATGTTTATGGTTATGGTTGGGAGTTATTGTTGTTCGTTATGGTCATGGTTATGTTTATGTTTAGCGGTAATTGTTGAGGATTATGATTATTGTTAGGGTCAATTGTTACGGGTTAGGGTTATGCCTAAATGGTTGTGGTTATGGTTACGTGTTAGTGGTTATGGTTATAGTTAGGGTGATGGTTATGGTTCATGGTTATAGCTTTTGTTATTTTTATGGTTAATGTTATGGTTAAGGTTAATGTTATGGTTAGGGATAATATTATGGTTAGGGTTTGTTTTATTGTTATGGTGAATGGTTATGGTTGATGGTTATGTTATAGTGATGGATTTGTTTAATGGTTATGGTTATGGTTAGGGTTTATGGTTATAGTTAGGGGTTATGTTTATGGTTAATGGTCATGGTTATTGTTTTGGTTATGGTGATGATTATTTTTAATGGTTATTGTTGTGGTTAATGTTAGTTGTTATGATTATGGTTATGGGTTATGATTTGGGTTGTTGTTATTGTTATGGTCTTTGTTAGGGGTTATGGTTAGGGTTTAAGGTTATGGTTAGGTTTATGGTTATGGTTAATGGTTGTGGTTATGGTTTTTGTTCTGGTTATGGTTAATGGTTATGGTTATGATTTTTCTTATGGTTATGGTTAATGGTTATGGTTATGATTAATTGTTATGGTTATTGTTAGGGGTCATGGTTATGGTTAATGATTACGATTATGTTTATGGTTAGGGGTTATTGTTGAGCGTTATGGTTATGGTTAGGATATGGTTATAATTATGGTTAATTGTTATGGTTAGGATTATGGTTATGGTTAATGGTTATTGTTATTGATATGGTTAATGGGTACTGTTATGGTTACAAGTGAGGGGTTATGGTTTAGGTTATGGTTTTGGTTAATGGTTATGTTTATCGTTATGTTTCGGGTTTAAGGTTATTGTTAGTGATTATGGTTATGGTTAGTTTTATGGTTAGGGGTTATGGTTAGGCATTATGGTTAGGATTATGGTTAGTGTTATGGCTATGGTTAGGTTTATGGCTATGGTTATGGTTAGGGTTAATGGTTATTTTTAGGGGTTATGGTTAATGTTTATGTTTATGATAATGTTTATGGTTAGGAGTTATGGTTATGGATAGGGTTTATGTTTATGGTTAATAGTCATGGTTATGGTGATGATTATTGTTAAGGGTTATGGTTTTGCTTATGGTTAGGGTTTATGATTATGGTTAGTGGTTATAGTTTGGTTATGGATTTTGTTACGAGTTATGGTTAGGGGTTATGGTTATGTTTAGGGTTATGGATATGGCCAATTGTTTTGGTTATGGTAATGGTTATTGTTAGGGTTATGGTTATTGTTAGGGTTATGGTTATGATTAATGGTTATGGTTATGGTTAATGGTCATGGTTATGGTTAGGGTTGTATTTAGGGTTTATGGTAATGTTTATGGTTAGGGGTTATCGTTTATCGTTGATTCTTATTGTTATATTTATGGTTGTGGTTACGTTTATGGGTTATCGTTGATCCTCATGGTTATGGTTATGGTCATGTTTAGGGGTTATCGTTGAGTGTTATGATTAGGATTAGGATTATGGTTATAGTTATGAATAATGGTTATGGTTAGTATTATGGTTATGGTTAGGGTTAATGGTTAGTGTTATAGTTTAAAGTTATGGTTACGGTTATTGTTACTGGTTAGATTTTATGGTTATGGTGATGGTTATGGTTAATGTTTATGGTTATATTTAAATGTTATGGTTAGGATTATGTTTAGGTTATGGTTATGTTTATGGTTATGGTTAGGGGTTATGATTTTGGTTATAAGTTATGGTTTTTGTTAAGTTTATGGTTATGGTTTTCTAGGTGTTAGGGTTTGGTTTAGGGTTTTGCTTTGTGATTATTGGTATGGGTATGGTTACAGTTATGGTTAGGGGTTATGGATAAGTGTTATGTTTATGATTATTGTTATGTTTAGTGTTATGGCTACTGTTACTTTTATGAGTAATTGTTATGGTTATTGGTTATGATTATGTTTATCGTTAATGGTTATGGCTATGTTTATGGTGATGGTTATGGTTAGGGGTTATGATTATGGTTATGGGTTGTGTTTTGGGTTATTGTTATGGTTATGATTTTGTTAACGTTAGGATCTGGGTTATGGTTATGGTTGGTGATTATGGTTATTATTATGGTTATGGATATGGTTAGGGTTTAAGGATAGGTGTTATGGTTAGGATTATTTTTATGGTTAGGTTTATGGCTATGGTTATGTTTATGAGTAATGGTTATGGTTAGGGGTTATGATCATGGGTATGGTTAGTGGTTATGATTTCATTTATGTTTAGATATTGTGGTTATGGGTAGGGTTATGGTTATGGTTTGGATTACGGTTAGGCTTAATAGTTATGTTTATTTTTATGGTAAATGTTTATGGATAGGGTTATCATTATGGTTATGCTTACGGTTATGTGTTATGGAAATGGTTCAGGTCAGGGTTAAGTTTAGGGTTAATAGTTATTCTTAGGTTTATGGTTAATTATCATGGTTGTGTTTTTGGATATGGTGATGGTTATTTTTAACCGTTATGGTTATGGTTTAGGGTTTTGATTATGGTTAGGGGTTATGGTTTGGGTTATTTTTATGGTTATGGTTTTTGTTAGGGGTTATGGTTAGGGGTTAAGTTTATGTTAAGGAGTATGGTTATGGTTATTGTTATGGTTAGTGTTAATGGTTATGGCTAGGATTATGGTTAAGAGTTATGGTTATGGTTATGGGCTAGGGTTACGGTATGGTTATCTTTATGCCTATGTTTAATGGTTATGTTTACTGTTATGGTTTATTATTGTTCATTATGGAAATGGTTATATTTATGTTTATTGTTTATCATTGAGGGTTATGACTCGGGTTGTGGTTAAGTTTTTGGTTAATGGTTATCGTTACGGCTTAGGGGTTATGGTTATGGTTAGTGTTATGGATATGTTTAATGGTTATGGTTGAAGCTTTTGTCATGGTTATGGTTAATGGTGATGGTTATTGTTATGGTTAGGATTATGGTTAATGGTTATAGTTATTCTTAGGGTTATGGTTATGGTTATGGGTAATGGTTATGCTTATGGTCTTGGTTTTGGTTAATGTTTACGGTTATGGTTAGGGATTACGTTTAGGGTTATGGATATGGTTAATGGTAATAATTAGGTTTATGGTTAATGTTTATGTTATGGTTATGGTTAGGGGTTATTGTTGTTGATTATGGTTATGCTTATTGTTACGGTTAGGGTTATGGTTATTGTTAATGTTATGGTTAGTTTTATCGTTAGGGGTTATGGATCGGTGTTATGTTTAAGATTATGATTATGGTTAGAGTTATGGCAAGGGTAATGGTTAGGGTTAGGGTTAGGGTAATTGTTATGGTTAATGGTAATGGTTATGGTTAGTTTTAGGATTATGATTAACTGTTATGGTTATTGTTATGGTTAGGACTCATGGTTATGGTTAGGGGCTATGGTTATGGTTAATTGTTATGGTTAGGATTTATGGTAACGTTTATGATTAGGGGTTATCGTTGATTGTTATGGTTATTTTTAGTGTTATGGTTTTGGTTAATGGTATGGTTATGGTTAGGGGTATGGTTAGGGTTATGGATATGGTTAATGGTTACGGTTATGGTTAATGGTTATGGTTATGTGTACGGGTTATGATTATGGTTGCTGATTACGGTTATGGTTATGGCTATGGTTATGGTTAGTGTTGGGGTTATGTTTATTGTTATGGTTAATGGTTATATTTAGGGTTTATGGATAGGAGTAATGTTTAGGATTATGGTTATAATTAGGGTTATAGTATAATTATGGTTAGGGTTAATGGTTATTGTTAGGTTTTATGGTTATTGCTATGATTTATTGTTATGGTTAGGGGTTATGGTAATGTTTATTCATATGGGTTATTTTTGATCATTATGGTTATGGTTATGGATAGTGGTTATCGTTGAGCGTTATGGTTATTTTTATTGTTATGGTTATATTTATGGTTAATGTTTGTGGTTAGGATTATGGTTGGGGTTATGGTTATGGTTAGGGTTATGGTTAATCCTTATGTTTGTGGTTACGGTTTAGGGGTTATGTTTATATTTTGGGTTATGTTTAATGGTTTTGGTTATGGTTATGGTTATGGTTAATGTTCATGGTTATGTTTATGGTTGGAAGTTATCGTTGAGTGTTATGCTTATGGTTAGCGTGATTTTGTTTAGAGGTTATTGTTATGGCTCATGGTTATGATTAGGGCTAATAGTAATGTTTATAGTTAGGGGTTATTATTGTTCGTTATGGTTATGGTTTTTGTTCGGGGTTACGGTTATGGTTAAGTTTATGGTTAGGGGTTATCGTTGACCATTATAGTTATGGTTAGGCTCATGATTATAATTATGTTTAATGGTTATTGTTAGAAAAATGGTTAGGGTTATTGTTAGGGTTTACGGTTATGGTTAGTGTTTTGGTTAATTGTTATGGTTATGGTTATATTAAATGGTTATTGTTATGATTAAGGGTTTTGGTTAGGGGTTATTGTTATGGTTCATGGTCATGATTAGGGCTTATAGTAATATTTATGTTTAGGTGTTATCGTTGATCGTTATGGTTATGGTTAGGCCATATGGTTACGGTTAAGTTTATGGTTAGGGGTTATTGTTGAGCTTTGTGGTTAACTTTATTGTTAGTGTAAATGGTTATGGTTAGGGTTATGGTTTTGGGTTAGTGGTTATGGTTATGTTTAGGGTTATGGTTATGCTTATGTTTATAGATAATGGTTATGGTTATGGCTTATTATTATGGTTAGGGGTTATGGTTTGAATTATAGTATGGTTATGGAATTTGTAAGGGTTATGGTTATGGTTATGGTTAATGGTTAGGGTTAGTGTTAATGGTTATTTTTATGGTTATGCTTAGGATTTTGGTTACGGTTAATGGTTATTGTCAGGGTTATGGCAATCTTTATGTTTAGGGGTTAATGTTGATTGTTATGGTTAAGGTTATGTTTATGTTTAGAGTTATCGTTGAGCATTATAGTTACGGTTAGAGTTATTGTTATAGTTATGGTTAATGGTTATGGTTAGGGTTTATTTTTATGGTTATGGTTAATTGTTATGGTTATGGTTTTTGCTCGGTGTTATGGTTATGGTTAATGGTTACAGTTAATTTTATGGTTAGGGGTTATTATTGATCATTATGGTTATGTTTATGATTAGGGGTTATCTTTGAGGGTTATTTTTATGGTTTAGGTTATGGTTAGGGTTAATGGTTACTGTTAGTGTTATGGTTAATGGTTATGTTTATGGTTTCAGGTTAGGGGATATGTTTATGGTTAATGGTTACATTTATGGTTTTTGTTACGGTTAGTTAATGGTTATGGTTAGGGTTACAGTTATGGTTAGGGTTATGTTTGTGTTTAATTGTTATATTTATGGTTAATATTTATGGTTATTGTTATAGGTTATGGTTATTGTTATGGTTAATGGTTATGGTCATGTTTATGGTTATAGTTGGGGATTATCATTAATTGATATGATTATGTTTATTGTTAGGGGTTATCTTTGAGCATTATATTAGGGTTATTGTTATATTTATGTTTAATGGTTATGGTTAGGATTATGCTTAGGGTTATGGTTAGGGTAAATGCTTATTTTTAGGGATATGATTAAAGGTTATGATTATGGTTACTGGTTAGGGGTTATGGTTATGCTTATGATTAGGATTCTGGTTATGTTTAATGGTTATGGTTATGTTGATGGTTTTTCTTAACAGTTATGTTTATTGTTAGAGTTTATGGTAATGGTTACGGTTATAATTATGGTCAATGATTTTGGTTATGGTGATGGTTTTTGTTAGTGGTTATGTTTAGGGGTTAAGGATATACTTAGGGTTACAGTTATGGTTATTGTTGGTGGTTATGTTTAGGGGTTAAGTTTATGCTTCTGGTTATGGTTCTGGTTAATGGTTATGGTTATGGTAATGTTTTGAGGTTATCGTTGAGTTTTATGGTAATGGTAAGTGTTATGTTTAGGGGTAATGGTTATGTGTAGGGGTTGTGGTTATAATTAAGGTTATGTTTAATTTTTATGGTTATAGTTTTGTTTAGGTTTTATGGTTATGATCAGGTTTATGGTTAATGGTTATGGAAAGGCTTCATGGTTATCGTAAGGGTTATTGTTAATCATCATTGTAAGGGTTATTGGTTAGGGTTTATCATTATGGTTAGTGTTATGGTTATGGTTAATGTTTCTTGTTATGTTTATGGTTATGCTTGGGAGTTATTGTTGTTCGTTATGGTTATGGTTAGGTGTTATCGTTGAGGGTTATGATTACTATTAGGGTTAATGGTTACGGGTTAGGGTTAAGCCTAATTGGTTGTGGTTATCTTTACCTATTAGGGGTTATGGTTATGGTTGGGGTGATGGTTATGATTCATGGTTATTGCTTTTGTAATGGTTATGGTTAATGTTTATGGTTAGGGTTAATGTTATGGTTAGTGTTTGTTTTATTGTTATGGTGAATGGTTATCGTTATGGTTAATGGTTATGATATGGTGATTGTTTTATTTAATGGTTATGGTTATGGTTAGGGTTGATGGTTATAGTTAGGGGTTATGTTTATGTTTAATAGTCATTGTTATGGTTTTGATTATGGTGATGGTTATTTTTAATGGTTATTGTTGTGGATAATGTTAGTTGTTATGATTATGGTTAGGGTTATGATTTAGTTTATTGTTATGGTTATGGTCTTTGTTAGGTTTTATGGTTATGGATTAAGATTATGGTTAGGTTTATGGTTATGGTTAATTGTTGTTATTGTTTTAGTTTGGTTATTGTTAATTGTTATGGTTATGATTTTTCTTATGGTTATGTTTATTGGTTATGGTTAGGGTTATGGTTATGATTAATGGTTATGGTTTTTGTTATTGTTAGGTGTCATGGTTATGGTTAATGGTTATGGTTATGTTTATGGTTAGGTGTTATTGTTGAGCGTTATGGTTAGGATTTTGGTTAGTGTTATAGCTATGGTTAGGTTTATGACTATGGTTATAGTTAGGAGTAATTTTTAATGTTAGGGGTTATGGTTAATGTTGATGGTTATGGTTATGATTATGTTTATGGTTAGGAGTTATGGTTATGGATAGGCGTTATGTTTATGGTTAATTGTCACGGTTATCGTTTTGGTTATGGTGATGATTATTGTTTACGGTTATGGTTATTCTTATGTTTAGGGGTTATGATTATGGTTATGCGTTATGGTTTGGGTTATTGTTTTGGTTATGGATTTTGTAAGGAGTTTTGGTTAGGAGTTATGGTTATGTTTATGTTTATGGATATGGCTAATTGTTATGGTTATGGTAATGGTTATTGTTAGGGTTATTGTTATTGTTAGGGTTATGGTTATGATTAATGGTTATGGTTATTGTTATGTCTATGGTTAATGGTTAAGGTTACGGTTATGTTTAGTGGTTATGGTAATGTTTATGGTTAGGGGTTATTATTGATACTTATTGTTATAGTTATGGTTTTGGTTACATTTATGGGTTATCATTGATCCTCATGGTTATGGTTATGGTCATGTTTAGGGGTTATCGTTGAGTGTTATTGTTATTATTATGGTTATAGTTATGAATAATTGTTATGGTTAGTATTATGGTTATGGTTAGGGGTAATGGTTAGGGTTATGGTTTAAAGTTATGGTTACGGTTTTGGTTACGGGTTAGAGGTTATGGTTATGGTTAATATTTATGGTTTTGTTTAAATGTTATGGTAAGGATTATGTTTATGTTATAGTTATGGTTATGTTTATGTTTATGGTTATGGGTTATGATTTTGGTTATGGTTTTGGTTAAGGTTATCGTTATGGTTTTCTAAGGTTTAGGGTTTGGGTTAGGGTTATGGTTTGTGATTATGGGTATGGTTATGGTTACAGTTATGGTTAGGGGTTATGGATAGGTGTTATGGTTAAAATTATTGTTATGTTTAGTGTTATGGCTATTGTTATGTTTATGAGTAATTCTTATGGTTATTGGTTATGATTATGTTTATCGTTAATGGTTATGGTTATGTTTATGGTGATGGTTATGGTTAGGGGTTATGATTATGGTTATGGGTTGTGTTTTATGTTATGGTCATGGTGATGATTTTGTTAGCGTTAGGGTTTGGGTTAGGGTTATGGTTGGTGATTATGGTTATTGTTATGGTTACGGTTTGGTTAGGGGTTATGGATAGGTTTTATTGTTAGGATTATTTTTATGGTTAGGTTTATGGCTATGGTTATGTTTACGAGTAGTGGTTATGGTTAGGGGTTATGATTATGTTTATAGTTAATGGTTATGGTTTTGTTAATGTTTAGATATTATGGTTATGGTTATGGTTACGGTTACGATTATGGTTAATAGTTATGGTTAGGTTGATGGTTAATGGTTATGGTTACATTTATGGTTTGGGGTTATGGATAGGCATTATGGTTAGGGTTACGGTTATGGTTTGGTTTATTGCTATGGTAATGGTTATGTTTATGGTTGTTGTTTTGGTTAGCTGTTATGGTTATGGTTAATGTTATAGTTATGCTTAAGTTTAACGGTTATGGTTAGGATTATGGTTATCGTTAATGGTTATGGTTAGGATTATAGTTAGGGGTAATGGATAGGCGTTATGGTTAGGATTATGGTTATGGTTATTGTTATGTCAATGGTGATGTTTAGGTTTTATGGTTTATGGTTAATGGTTATGGTTATGTTAATGGTTAGTTGTTATGGTTATTGTTAAGTTTATGGTTTGGGGTTATTGTTGAGCATTATAGTTATGGTTAGGTTATAATCATGGTTAATGGTTAGTGTTAGAATTATTGTTGGGGATATGGTTAGGTTTAACGGTTATGGTTAGGCTTATGGTTAATCGTTATGGTTATTGTTAAGGTTATGGTTATTGTAAATGGTTATAGTTATTATTATGGTTAATGGTTTTGGTTAGGGGTTATTGTTACGGATCATGGTTATGATTAGGAGTTATAGTAATGTTTATGGTTAGGGGTTATTATTGATTGTTATGGTTATGGTTATTGTTAGGGGTTACGGTTATGGTTAAGTTCATGGTTAGGGGTTAACGTTGAGCGTAATAGTTATGGTTAGGCTTATGATTATAATTATGTTTAATGGTTATTGTTAGAATAATGGTTAGGGTTATGGTTAGAGTTAACGGTTATGGTTAGTGTTATGGTTATGGTAAATTGTTATTGTTATGGTTAATGATTTTGGTTAGGGGTTATTGTTATGGTTCATGGTCAGGTTTAGGGGTTATAGTAATATTTATGGTTAGGTGTTATCGTTGATCATTATGGTTATGGTTATGGTTAGGCCTTATGGTTATGTTTAAGTTTATGGTTAGGGGTTATCGTTAAGCTTTGTGGTTAACGTTATTGTTATTGTAAATGGTTATGGTTAGGGTTATGGTTATGGGTTAGTGGTTATGGTTATGTTTAGGGTTATGGTTATGCTTATATTTATGGATAATGGTTATGGTTATTGTTATGGTAATTGGTTATTATTATGGTTAGGGGTTATGGTTTAAGTTATAGTATGGTATAGTATGGTTATGGTTTCTTTCTTTTTTTTTTTTGGTTTTTCGAGACAGGGTTTCGCTGTGGCTTTGGAGCCTGTCCTGGAACTAGCTCTTGTAGACCAGGCTGGTCTCGAACTCACAGAGATCCGCCTGCCTCTGCCTCCCGAGTGCTGGGATTAAAGGCGTGCGCCACCACCGCCCGGCGGTTATGGTTTCTTTTAGGGGTCACGGTTATGGTTATGGTTTATGGTTATGGTTAGTTTTAATGGTTATGTTTACGGTTATGCTTAGGGTTATGGTTAGGGTTAATGGTTATTGTTAGCATTATGGTAATCTTTATGGTTAGGGGTTAATGTTGATATTTATGGTTATGGTTAGGTTTATGTTTAGGGGTATCGTTCAGCATTATACTTATGGTTAGAGTTATTGTTATAGTTATGGTTAATGGTTATGGTTAGGATTAGGGTTAGGGTTATGGTTATGGTTATGGTTATGGTTAAAGGTTATGGTAATGGTTCTGGTTAGGGCATATGGTTAGGATTATGGTTAATGGTTATCGTGATGGTTAGGGTTATGGTTAGTGGTTATAGATAGGTGTTATGGTTTAGGATTATTGATATTGTTAGAGTTATAGCCATGGTTAAGTTTAGGGTTAATGGTTATAGTTAGGGGTCCTTTTTATGGTTATGGTTAATTGTTATGGTTATGGTTTTGAATCGCTGTTATTGTTATGGTTATGGTTAATGTTTACAGTTATTTTTATGGTTAGGGTTTATCGTTGATCATTATGGTTATGATTATGATTAGGGGTTATCGTGGAGGGTTATTTTAATGGTTAAGGTTATGGTTAGGGTTAATGGTTACTGTTAGTGTTATGGTTAATGGTTATGTTTATGGTTTCCTGTTAGGGGATATGTTTATGTTTAATGGTTATGTTTATGGTTTTTGTTACGTTTATGGTTAATGGTTAGGGTTAGGGTTACGGTTATGATTAGGGATATGTTTTTGGTTAATGGTTATATTTATGGTTAATATTTATGGTTATGGTTATTTTTATGGTTAATGGTTATGGTTATTGATAATGGTTATGTTTATGGTTATCGTTGGGGATTATCATTAATCGATATGATTATGTTTATGGTTAAGGGTTATCGTTGAGCGTTATGGCTAGGGTTATTGTTATATTTATGTTTAATGGTTATGGTTAGGATTATGTTTAGTGTTATGGTTAGTGTTAATGATTATTTTTAAGGATATGTTATATGGTGATGGTTTTTTTTTTAGTGGTTATGTTTAGGGGTTAAGGATGTGGTTAGGGTTACAGTTATGGTTATTGTTGGTGGTTATGTTTAGGGGTTAAGGTTATGCTTCGGGTTATGGTTAATGGTTATGGTTATGGTAATGTTTTTGGGTTATCGTTGAGGTTTATGGTAATGGTAAGGGTTATGTTTAGGGGTAATGGTTATGTGTAGGGGTTATGGTTATAATTAAGGTTATGGCTAATTTTTATGGTTATAGTTTTCGTTAGGGGTTATGGTTATGTTTAGGTTTATGGTTATAGTTAATGGTTATGGTTATGGTAAGGTTAATGGTTATGGTAAGGGTTAATGGTAATGGTAAGGGTTATTGTTAATCGTTATGGTTAGGGTTATGGGTTAGGGTTTATGATTATGATTAGTGTTATGGTTATGGTTAATGTTTCTTGTTATGTTTATGGTTATGGTTGGGAGTTATTGTTGTTTGTTATGGTTATGGTTAGGGGTTATCATTGACGGTTATGATTACTGTTAGGGTTAATGGTTACAGGTTAGGGTTATGCCTAATTGGTTGTGGTTATGGTTACGTATTAGGGGTTATGGTTATGGTTAGGATGATGGTTATGGTTCATGGTTATAGCTTTTGTTATGGTTATGGTTAATGGTTATGGTTAGGGTTAATATTATAGTTAGGGTTTGTTTTATTGTTATGCTGAATGGTTATGTTTTTGCTTAATGGTTATGTTGTGGTGATGGTTTTGTTTAACGGTTATGGTTATGGTTATGGTTTATGGTTATAGTTAGGGGTTATGTTTATGGTTAACGGTCATAGTTATGGTTTTGGTTTTGGTTATGGTTACATTTAATGATTATTGTTGTGGTTAATGTTAGTTGTTATGATTATGGTTATGGGTTATGATTTGGGTTATTGTTATTGTTATTGTCTTTGGTAAAGTTATGGTTAGGGGTTAAGGTTATGTTTAGGTTTATGGTTATGTTTAATGGTTTTGGTTATGGTTTTTGTTCTGGTTATGTTTAATGTTTATTGTTATGATTTTTCTTATGATTATGGTTAGTGGTTATAGTTATGTTTATGATTAATGGTTATTGTTGTGGTTATTGTTAAGGGTCATGGTTATGGTTAATGGTTATGGTTATGTCTTTGTTAGGGGTTATGGTTAATGTTTATGGTTATGATTATGTTTATGGTTAGGAGTTATGGTTATGGATAGGGGTTATGTTTATGGTTAATGGTCATGGTTATCGTTTTGGTTATGCTGATGATTATTGTTAACGTTTATGGTTATGCTTATGGATAGGGGTTATGACTATGGTTAGGAGTTATGGTTTGGGTTATTGTTAGGGTTATGGATTTTGTTAGGTGTTATGGTTAGTGGTTATGGTTATGTTTAGGGTTATGGATATGGCTAATTGTTATGGTAATGGTTATTGTTAGGGTTATGGTTATTGTTAGGGTTATGGTTATGATTAATGGTTATGATTATGGTTAATGGTCATGGTTATGGTTATGATTGTGTTTAGGGGTTATGGTAATGTTTATGTTTTGGGGATTATCGTTGATTCTTATTGTTATAGTTATGGTTATGTTTACGTTTAGGGGTTATCATTGATCCTCATGGTTATGGTTATGGTCATGTTTAGGGGTTATCATTGAGTGTTATGGTTATGATTAGGATTATGGTTATAGTTATGAATAATGGTTATGGTTAGTATTATGGTTATGGTTAGGGTTATGGTTTAATGTTATGGTTAGGGTTATGTTTACCTGTTAGAGGTTATGGTTATGGTGATGGTTATGGTTAATGTTTATGGTTATGTTTAAATATATGGTTAGGATTATGTTTAGGTTATGGTTATGGTTAGGGGTTATGATTTTGGTTATGGGTTATGGTTTTGGTTAAGGTTGTGGTTATGTTTTTCTTTGCGTTAAGGTTTGGGTTAGGGTTATGGTTTGTGATTATGGGTATGGTTATGGTTACAGTTATGGTTAGGGTTTATGGATAGGTGTTATGTTTATGATTATTGTCATGTTTAGTGTTATGGCTATTGTTATGTTTATGAATAATTGTTATGGTTATTGGTTATGATTATGTTTATCGTTAATCATTATGGTTATGTTTATGGTGATGGTTATGGTTAGGGGTTATGATTATGTTTATGGGTTGTGTTTTGGGTTATTGTTATAGTTACGATTTTGTTAGCGTTAGGGTTTGGGTTAGAGTTATGGTTGGTGATTATGGTTATGGTTATTGTTACGGTTATGGTTAGGGGTAATGGATAGTTGTTATGGTTAAGATTATTGTTATGGTTAGGCTTATGGCTATGGTTATGTTTATGAGTAATGGTTATGGTTAGGGGTTATGATTATGTTTATGGTTAATGGTTACGGTTTTGTTTATGTTTAGATATTATGGTTATGGTTAGGGTTATGGTTATGGTTAGGGTTACGGATAGGGTTAATAGTTATGGTTTGGTTTATGGTTAATGGTTATAGTTAGGGTTATCGTTTATGGTTATGGTTATGGTTACACTTATGTGTTATGGTAATGGTTCTGGTTAGGGTTAAGTTTAGGGTTAATAGTTATGGTTAGGTTTATGGTTAATGGTGATGGTTGTGGTTTTGTTTATGCTGATGGTTATTTTTAACCGTTATGGTTATGGGTAAGGGTTATGATTATGATTAGGGGTTATGGTTTGGGTTATTTTTATGGTTATGGTTTTTGTTAGCGGTTATGGTTAGGGGTTAAGTTTATGGTAAGTGTTATGGTTATGGTTATTGTTATGGTTAGTGTTAATTGTTATGGTTAGGATTATGATTAAAAGTTATGGTTATGGTTACTGGCTAGGGGTTATGGTTATGTTTAGGTTTATGCCTATGTTTAATGGTTATGGTTACGGATATGGTTTATTATTGTTCATCATGGATATGGTTATGTTTATGTTTATTGATTATCATTGAGGGTTATGGTTAGGGTTATGGTTAGGTTTATGGTTAATGTTATCATTACGGGTTAGGGGTTATGGTTATGGTTAGTGTTATGGATATGTTTAATTGTTATTGTTGAGGCTTTTGTCATGGTTATGGTTAATGGTAATGGTTATTGTTATGGTTAGGATTTTGGTTAATGGTTAGTGGTTATAGTTATTCTTAGGGTTATGGTTATGTTTAATGGTTATGGTTATGGCTAATGGTTATGGTTAGGGTTATGGTTATGGTTAATAGTTACGGTTATGGTTAGGGACTAGGGTTAGGGTTATGGATATGGTTTTTGGTAATAATTAGGTTTATGGTTAATGTTTATGTTATTGTTATGGTTAGGGGTTATTGTTGATGATTATGTTTATGCTTATGGTTACGGTTAGGGTTATGGTTATTGTTAATGGTTATGGTTAGTGTTATGGTTGGGGGTTATGGATAGGTGTTATTGTCATGGTTAATGGTTATGTTTATGGTTATGTTTATGGTTAATGGTTTGGTTTTTGGTTGTTGTTATGGTTAGCTGTTATGGTTATCGTTAGTTTTATGGTTATGATTAGTGTTATGGTTAATTTTTATGGTTTGGGTTATGGTTATCATTAATGGTTATGGTTAGGGTTATGTTTAGGGGTTATGGATATGCGATATTGTTACTATTAATCATTATGGTTATGCTTTGGTGTTATCATTGATAGTTATTGTTATGGTTATGTTTATGGTTAGGGGTTATCATTGATTGATATGGTTATTGTTTGGGTAATGGTTATGGAATAATGGTTATGGTTAGGGTTATGTTTAAGGTTAATGGTTACGGTTAAGGTTAGGGTTAATTGTTATCATGATGGTTAATGTTAACAGTTATCGTTATGTTTATATTTATGGTTATGTTTATGGTTAGGGGTTATGATTATGATTAGGAGTTATGGTCTGGGTTATTTTTTTATTTTTTGGTTTGGGTTATTTTTATAGTTATAGTTTTTGTTACGTGTTATGATTACTGGTTAATTTTATGGTTGTTGATTATGGTTATGGTTATGATTATGGTTAGTGTTATTGTTATGATTATGGTTAATGGTTATGATTACATTTATGGTTTATGGTTATGGATAGGTGTTCCAGTTAGGATTATGGTTATGGTTTGTTTTATGGCTATGGTTATGGTTATGGATAATCGTTATGGTTATGGGTTATGGTTAATGGTTTTGTTTATGGTTGTTGTTATTGTTAGCTGTTACGGTTATGGTTAGTGTTGTGGTTATGGTTAATTTTTATGGTTATGTTTTAGTTTTTGGTTATTGTTAATGGTTATAGTTAGGATTATGGTTAGGGGTTATCGATAGGCGTTATGTTTAGGATTATGGTTATGGATAGTGTTATGTCAATGGTGATATTTAGGTTTTATGGTTTATGGTTTATGGTTAATGGTTATGGTTATGGTTTGTGGTTATGGTTATGGTTATGTTTAAGTTTATTGTTAGGGGTTATCTTTGAGCATTATAGTTATGTTTAGGGTAATGTTTATAGTCACGGTTAATGGTTATTGTTAGAATTATGGTTAGGGATATGGTTAGGTTTAACGGTTATGGTTAGGGTTATGGTTAAGGTTATGGTTATTGTAAATGGTTATGGTTATTATTATGGTTAATGGTTTTGATGAGGGGTTATTGTTATGGTTCATAGTTATGATTAGGGGTTATAGTAATGTTTATGGTTAGGGGTTATTATTGATCGTCATGGTTATGGTTATTGTTAGGGGATACTGTTATGGTTAAGTTTATGGTTAGGGGTTATCATTGAACGTTATAGTTATGGTTTGGCTTATGATTATAATTATGGTTAATGGCTATTGTTAGAATAATGGTTAGGGTTATGGTTAGAGTTAACCGTTATGGTTAGTGTTATGGTTAATTGTTATGGTTATGGTAAATGGTTATGGTTAATGATTTTGGTTAGGGGCTATTGTTATGGTTCATGGTCATGATTAGGGGTTATAATAATATTTATGTTTAGGTGTTATTGTTGATCGTTATGGTTATGCCTTATGGTTATGGTCAAGATTATGGTTAGGGGTTATTGTTGAGCGTATAGTTATGGTTAGGCTTATGATTATAATAATCGTTAATGGTTATTGTTGGAATAATGGTTAGGGTTATGGTTAGAGTTAAGGGATATGGTTAGTGTTATGGTTAATTATTATGGTTATGCTTATTTTAAATGGTTATGGTTAAGGGTTTTGGTTAGGAGTTATTTTTATGGTTCATGGTCATGTTAGGGCTTATAGTAATGTTTATGGTTAGGTGTTATCGTTGATCGTTATGGTTATGGTTATGGTTAGGCCATATGGTTACGGTTAAGTTTATGGTTAGGGGTTATCATTGAGCTTTGTGGTTAACGTTATTGTTAGTGTAAATGGTTATTGTTAGGGTTATGGTTATGGGTTAGTGGTTATGGTTATGTTTACGGTTATGGTTATACTTATGTTTATGATTAATGGTTATGGTTATGGGTTATTATTATGGTTAGGGGTTATGGTTTGAATTGTACTATTTTTATGGTTTTTTTAGGGTTTATGGTTATGGTTATGGTTAATGGTTAGGGTTAGTGTTAATGGTTATTTTTACGGTTATGCTTAGGGTTATGGTTGTGGTTAATGGTTATTGTTAGTGTTATGGTAATATTTATGTTTAGGGGTTAACGTTGATTGTTATGGTTATGTTTATGTTTAGAGGTATCCTTGAGCATTATAGTTACGGTTAGAGTTATTGTTATAATTATGGTTAATGGTTATGGTTAGGATTAGGTTTAGGATTATGGTTATGGTTAAAGGTTATGGTAATGGTTCCGGTTAGGGGTTATGATTAGGATTATGGTTAATGGTTATGTATGGTGATGGTTAGGGTTATGGTAAGTGGTTATAGATAGGTGTTATGGTTAGGATTATGGTTATGGTTAGAGTTATAGCCATGGTTAAGTTTAGGGTTAATGGTTTTGGTTAGGGGTTATTTTTATTGTTATGGTTAATTGTTATGGTTATGGTTTTGGCTTGGTGTTATTGTTATGGTTATGGTTAATGGTTACGGTTATTTTTATGGTTAGGGTTTATCGTTGATCGTTATTGTTATATTTATGTTTATGGGTTATTGTTGAGGGTTATTTTAATGGTTAAGGTTATGGTTAGGGTTAATGGTTACTGTTAGTGTTATGGTTAATGGTTATGTTTATGGTTTCGGGTTAGGGGATATGTTTATGGTTAATGGTCATGTTTATGGTTTTTGTTACGGTTATGGTTAATGGTTATGGTTAGGGTTACGTGTATGGTTAGGGTTATGTTTGTGGTTAATGGTTATATATATGGTTACTATTTATGTTTATGGTTATGGTTATGGGTTATGGTTATTGCTATGGTTAATGGTTATGGTTATGTTTATGGTTATAGTTGGGGATTATCATTAATCGATATGATTATGTTTATTGTTAGGATTATCATTGAGCATTATGGTTAGCGTTATTGTTATATTTATGTTTAATGGTTATGGTTAGCATTATGGTTAGGGTTATGGTTAGGTTTAATGGTTATTTTGAGGGATATGATTAAAGGTTATGATTATGGTTACAGGTTAGGGGTTATGGTTATGCTTGTGGTCAGGATTCTGGTTATGTTTAATGGTTATGGTTATGTTGATGGTTTTTTTAACAGTTATAGTTATTGTTAGAGTGTATGGTAATGGTTACGGTTATAATTATGGTCAATGATTATGTTTATGGTGATGGTTTTTGTTAGGGGTTATGCTTAGGGTTTAAGGATATGGTTAGGGTTACAGTTATGGTTATTGTTGGTGGTTATGTTAGGGGTTAAGGTTATGCTTCGGGTTATGGTTATGTTTAATGGTTATGGTTATGGTAATGTTTTGGGGTTATTGTTGAGGTTTATGGTAATGTTAAGGGTTATGTTTAGGGGTAATGGTTATGTGTAGGGGTTATGGTTATAATTAAGGTTATGTTTAATTTTTATGGTTATAGTTTTGGTTAGGGGTTATGGTTATGGTCAGAGTTTTGGTTATGGTTAATGGTTATGGTTACAGTAAGGGTTCATGGTTATGGTAAGTGTTGTTGTTAATTGTTATGGTTAAGTGTTATTCGTTAGGGTTTATGGTTATGGTTAGTGTTATGGTTATGGTTAATGTTTCTTGTTATGTTTATGGTTATGGTTGGGAGTTATTGTTGTTCGTTATGGTTATGGTTAGGGGTTATCATTGACGGTTATGATTACTGTTAGGGTTAATGGTTACAGGTTAGGGTTATGCCTAATTGGTTGTGGTTATGGTTACGTATTAGGGGTTATTGTTATGGTTAGGGTGATGGTTATGATTCATGGTTATTGCTTTTGTTATGGATATGGTTAATGTTTATGGTTAGGGTTAATGTTATGGTTAGGGTTTGTTTTATTGTTATGGTGAATAGTTATCGTTATGGTTAATGGGTATGATATGGTGATTGTCTTGTTTAACGGTTATGGTTATGGTTAGGGTTTATGGTTATAGTTAGGGGTTATGTTTATGTTTAATAGTCATGGTTATGGTTTTGGTTATGGTGATGGTTATTTTTAATGGTTATTTTTGTGGATAATGTTAGTTGTTATGATTATGGTTATGGGTTATGATTTGGGTTATTGTTATGGTTATGGTCTTTGTTAGGGGTTATGGTTAGGGATTAAGGTTATGGTTAAGTTTATGGTTATGGTTAATGGTTGTGGGTATTGTTTTAGTTCTGGTTCTGGTTAATGGTTATGATTATGTTTTTTCTTATGGTTAGGTTTAATGGTTATTGTTAGGGTTAGGGTTATAGTTATGATTAATGGTTATGGTTATGGTTATTGTTAGGTGACATGGTTATGGTTAATGGTTATGGTTATGTTTATGGTTAGGGGTTATTGTTGAGCATTATGGTAATGGTTAAGATTATGGTTATAGTTATGGTTAATGGTTATGGTTAGGATTATGGTTACGGTTAATGGTTATTGTTTTTGTTATGGGTAATGGTTACTGTTATGGTTACAATTGAGGGGTTATGGTTTATGTTATGGTTTTGGTTAATGGGTATGGTTATCGTTATGTTTAGGGGTTAAGTTTATAGTTAATGATTATGGTTATAGTTACGGTTATGGTTAGTTTTATGGTTAGGGGTTATGTTAAGGTGTTATGGTTAGGATTTTGGTTAGTGTTATGGCTATGCTTAGGTTTATGACTATGGTTATGGTTAGGGGTAATGGTTATTGTTAGGGTTTATGGTTAATGTTGATGGTTATGATTATGTTTATGGTTAGGAGTTATGGTTATGGATAGGAGTTATGTTTATGTTTAATGGTCATGGTTATCGTTTTGGTTATGGTGATGATTATTGTTAAGGGTTATGGTTATGCTTATGTTTAGGGGTTATGATTATGGTTAGGGGTTATGGTTTGGGTTATTGTTATGGTTATGGATTTTGTTAGGCATTTTGGTTATGAGTTATGGTTATGTTTGTGGTTATGGATATGGCTAAATGTTTTGGTTATGATAATGGTTATTGTTAGGGTTATGGTTATGATTAATGGTTATGGTTATTGTTATGGCTAAGGTTAATGGTTATGGTTACGGTTATGTTTAGAGGTTATGGTAATGTTTATGGTTGGGGTTATCGTTGATACTTATTTTTATAGTTATTGTTTTGGTTGCGTTTATGGGTTATCATTGATCCTCATGGGTATGGTTATGTTCATGTTTAGGTGTTATCGTTGAATGTTATTGTTATGATTATGATTATGGTTATAGTTATGAATAATGGTTATGGTTAGTATTATGGTTATGGTTAGGGTTAATGGTTAGGGTTATGATTTAAAGTTATGGTTATGGTTTTGGTTACAGGTTAGAGGTTATGGTTATGGTTAATATTTATGGTTTTGTTTAAATGTTTTGGTTAGGATTATGTTTATGTTATGGTTATGTTTATGGTTATGGGTTATGATTTTGGTTATGGCTTATGGTTTTGGTTAAGGTTATGGTTATGGTTTTCTTAGCGTTATGTTTGGGTTAGGGTTATGGTTTGTGATTATGGGTATGGTTATGGTTACAGTTATGGTTAGGTGTTTTGGATAAGTGTTAGTATTAGGATTATTGTTATGTTTAGTGTTATGGCTATTGTTATATTTATGAGTAATTGTTATGGGTATTGGTTATGATTATGTTTATCGTTAATGGTTATGGTTATGTTTATGGTGATGGTTATGGTTAGGGGTTATGATTATGGTTATGGGTTGTGTTTTGGGTTATTGTCATGGTTATGATTTTGTTAGCGTTAGGGTTTGGGTTAGGGTTATGGTTGGTGATTATGGTTATTGTTATGGTTACGGTTATGGTTAGTGGTTATGGATAGGTTTTCTGGTTAGGATTATTTTTATGGTTAGGTTTATGGCTATGGTTATGTTTACGAGTAATGGTTATGGCTAGGGGTTATGATTATGGGTATAATTAATGGTTATGGTTTTGTTTATGTTTAGATATTATCGTTATGGTTAGGGTTATGGTTATGGTTAGGGTTACGGTTAGGTTTAATATTTATGGTTAGGTTAATTGTTAATGGTTTTGGTTACATTTATGGTTTGGGGTTATAGATAGGCATTATGGTAAGAATTACGGTTATGGTTTGGTTTATTGCTACGGTTATTGTTATGGATAACCGTTATGGTTAGGGTTTATGGTTAATCGTTATGTTTATGGTTGTTGATATGGTTAGCTGTTATGGTTATGGTTAGTGTTATGGTTATGGTTAAGTTTAACGGTTATGGTTAGGATTATGGTTATCATTAATGGTTATGGTTAGGATTATCGTTAGAGTTTATGGATAGACGTTATGGTTAGGATTATGGTTATGGTTATTGTTCTGTCAATGGTGATGGTTAAGTTTTATGGTTTATGGTTAGTGGTTATGGTTATGTTTATGGTTAGTCGTTATGGTTATGGTTAAGTTTATGGTTAGGGGTTATTGTTGAGCATGATAGTTATAGTTAGGGTTATATTTATAATCATGGTTAATGGTTAGTGTTAGAATTATTGTTAGGGATATTGTTAGGTTTAACGGTTATGGTTAGGCTTATGGTTAATCGTTATGGTTATGGTTAAGGTTATGGTTATGGTAAATGGTTATAGTTATTGTTATGGTTAATGGTTTTGGTTAGGATTTATTGTTATGGTTCATGGTTATGATTAGGGGTTATAGTAATGTTTATGGTTAGGGGATATTATTGATCGTTATGGTTATGGTTATTGTTAGGGGTTACAGTTATGGTTAAGTTCATGGTTAGGGGTTATGGTTGAGCGTTATAGTTATTGTTAGGCTTATGATTATAAATATGGTTAATGGTTATTGTTAGAATAATGGTTAGGGTTATGGTTAGAGTTAACGGTTATGGTTAGTGTTATGGTTAATTGTTATGGTTATGGTAAATGTTTATTGTTATGGTTAATGGTTTTGGTTAGGGGTTATTGTTATGGTTCATGGTCAGGTTTAGGGGTTATAGTAATATTTATGGTTAGGTGTTATCGTTGATCATTTTGGTTATGGTAATGGTTATGGTTAGGCCTTATGGTTATGGTTAAGTTTATGATTAGGGGTTATCGTTGCGCTTTGTGGTTAACGTTACTGTTACTGTAAATGGTTATGGTTAAGGTTATGGTTATGGGTTAGTGGTTATGGTTATGTTCAGGGTTATGGTTATGCTTATGTTTATGGATAATGGTTATGGTTATTGTTATGTATATGGGTTATTATTATGGTTAGGGGTTATGGTTTGAATTATAGTATGGTTATGGTTTCTTTTAGGGGTCATGGTTATGGTTATGGTTAATGGTTAGGGTTAGTTTTAATGGTTATGTTTACGGTTATGCTTAGAGTTATGGTTAGGTTTAATTATTATTGTTAGCGTTATGGTAATCTTCATGGTTAGGGGTTAATGTTGTTTCTTATGGTTATGGTTAGGTTTATGTTTAGAGGTATCGTTCAGCATTATACTTACGGTTAGAGTTATTGTTATAGTTATGGTTAGGATTATGGTTAGAGTTACAGTTACGGTTATGGTTAAAGGTTATGGTAATGGTTCTTGTTAGGGGTTATGGTTAGGATTATGGTTAATGGTTATGATTATGGTGATGGTTAATGTTATGGTTAGTTGTTATGGATAGGTGTTATGGTTAGGATTATGGTTATGGTTAGAGTTATAGCCATGGTTAAGTTTAGGGTTAATGGTTATGGTTAGGGGTTATTTTTATGGTTATGATTAATCGTTATGGTAATGGTTTTGCCTCGGTGTTATGGTTATGGTTAATGGTTATGGTTATTATTATGGTTAGGGGTTATCGTTGATAATTATGTTTATGATTATGATTAGGGGTTATCGTTGAGGGTTATTTTAATGGTTAAGGTTATGGTTAGGGTTAATGGTTACTATTAGTGTTATGGTTAATGGTTATGTTTATGGTTTCGGGTTAAGGGATATGTTTATGGTTAATGGTTATGTTTATGGTTAATATTTATGGTTATGGGTTATGGTTATTGTTATGGTTAATGGTTATGGTTATTGATAATGGTTATGTTTATGGTTATAGTTGGGGATTATCATTAATCGAAATGATTATGTTTATTGTTAGGGGTTATCATTGAGCGTTATGGTTAGTGTTATTGTTATATTTATGTTTAATGGTTATGGTTAGGATTATGGTTAGGGTTATTTTTAGGGTTAATGGTTATTTTTAGGGATATGTTTAAAGGTTATGATTATGGTTACAGTTTAGGGGTTATGGTTATGCTTATGGTTAGGATTCTGGTTATGTTTAATGGTTATGGTTATGTTGATGGTTTTTGTTAACAGTTATGCTTATTGTTAAAGTTTATGGTAATGGTTACGGTTATAATTATGGTCAATGGTTATGGTTATGGTGATGGTTTTTGTTAGGGCTTATGTTTATGGGTTAAGGAATGGTTATGGTTACAGTTATGGTTATTGTTGGTGGTTATTTTTAGGGGTTAAGGTTATGCTTCAGGTTATGGTTATGGTTAATGGTTATGGTTATGGTAATGTTTTGGAGTTATCATTGAGGTTTATGGTAATGGTAAGGGTTATGTTTAGGGATAATAGTTATGTGTAGTGGTTATGGTTATAATTAAGGCTATGGTTAATTTTTATGGTTATAATTTTCGTTAGGGGTTATGGTTATGGTTAGGTTTATGGTTATGGTTATGGTTAATGTTTATGGTTATGGTAAGGTTAATGGTTATGGTAAGGGTTATTGTTAATCATTATGGTTAGGGTTATGGGTTAGGGTTTATGGTTATGGTTAGTGTTATGGTAATGGTTAATGTTTCTTGTTATGTTTATGGTTATGGTTGGGAGTTATTGTTGTTCGTTATGGTTATGGTTATGTTTATGGTTAGCAGTTATCATTGAGGGTTATCATTATTGTTAGGGTTAATGTTTACAGCTTAGGGTTATGCCTAAATGGTTGTGGTTATGGTTACGTGTTAGGGGTTATTGTTATGGATAGGGTGATGGTTATAGTTCATGGTTATAGCTTTGGTTATGGTTATGGTTAATGGTTATGGTTCGGGTTTGTTTTATTGTTATGCTGAATGGTTATGGTTATGCTTAATGGTAATGTTATGGTCATGGTTTTGTTTAACGGTTATGGTTATGGTTTATGGTTATAGTTAGGTTTTATGTTTATGGTTAATGGTCATGGTTATTGTTTTGGTTATGGTGATGTTTATTTTTAATGGTTATTGTTCTGGTTTATGTTAGTTGTTATGATTATGGTTACGGGTTATAATTTGGGTTATTGTTATTTTTATGGTCATTGTTAGGGGTTATGTTTAGGGTTAGGGTTATTGTTAGGCGTCATGGTTATGGTTAATGGTTATGATTATGTTTATGGTTAGGGATTATTGTTGAGCGTTATGGTTATGGTTAGGATTATAGTTATAGTTATGGTTATGGTTAGGATTATGATTACGGTTAATGGTTATTGTTATTGTTATGGTTAATAGTTACTTTTATGTTTACAATTGAGGGGTTATGGTTTAGGTTATAGTTTTGGTTAATGGTTATGGTTATCATTATGTTTAGGTGTTAAGGTTATAGTTAGTGATTATGGTTATGGTTACGGTTATGGTTAGTGTTATGGTTAGGGTATATGGTTAGGACTATGGTTAGTGTTATGGCTATGGTTAGGTTTATGAATATGGTTATGGTTAGGAGTAATGATTATTGTTAGGGGTTATGGTTAATGTTTATGGTTATGATTATGTTTATGGTTAGGAATTATGGTTATGGATAGGGGTTATGTTTATGGTTAATTATCATGGTTATCGTTTTGGTTATGGTGATGATTATAGTTAATGATTATGGTTATGCTTATGGTTAGGGGTTATGGTTTGGGTTATTGTTATGGTTATGGAGTTTGTTAGTATTTATGGTTAGGGGTTATGGTTATGTTTAGGCTTATGGATATCCCTAATTGTTATGGTTATGGTAATGGTTATTGTTAGGGTTATGGTTATGGTTAGGGTTAGGGTTATGATTATGTTTATGATTAATGATTATGGTTATGGTTATTGTTATGGTTATGGTTAAAGGTCTTGGTTATGGTTAGGGTTATGTTTAGGTGCTATGGTAATGATTATGGTTAGGGGTTATTGTTGATACTTATTGTTATAGTTATGGTTATGGTTACGTTTTGGGGTTATCGTTGATCCTCATGGTATGGTTATGTTTAGGGGTTATTGATGAGTGTTATGATTGTGATTAGGATTATGGTTATAGTTATGAATAATGGTTATGGTTAGTATTATGGTTATATTTAGGATTAATGGTTAGGGGTATGGTTAAAAGTTATGGTTACCGTTATGGTTACGGGTTAGATGTTATGGTCATTTTGATGGTTATGGTTAATGTTTATGATTATGTTTAAATGTTATGTTTAGTATTATGTTTATGTTATGTTTATGGTTATGGTTATGGTTAGGGGTTATGATTTTGGTTATGGGTTATGGTTTAGGTTAAGGTTATACTGATGGTTTTCTTAGCGTTAAGGTTTGGGTTAGGGTTATGGTTTGTGATTATGGGTATGGTTATTGTTACAGTTGTGGTTAGGGGTTATGGATAGGAGTTATGGTTAGGATTATTGTTATGTTCAGTGTTATGTCTATTGTTTTGTTAATGAGTAATTGTTATAGTTATTGGTTATGATTATGTTTATGGTTAATGGTTATGGTTATGGCTATTGTTACTGTTATGGTTAGGGGTTATGGATAGGTGTTATGGTTAGGTAATTGTTATGGATAGGTTTATGGCTATGGTTATGTTTATGAGTAATTGTTATGGTTAGAGGTTATGATTATGTTTATTGTTAATGGTTACGGTTATGGTGATGGTTATGGTTAGAGGTTATGATTATGGTTATGGGTTATTGTTTGGGTTATATGGTTATGGTTTTGTTAGGGTTTGGGTTAGGGTTAGGGTTGGTGATTATGGTTATTGTCATGGTTACAGTTATGGTTAGGGGTTATGGATAAGTTTTATGGTTAGGATTATTTTTATGGTTAGGTTTATGGCTATGGTTATGTTTAAAAGTAATGGTTATGGTTAGGGGTTATAATTATGGGTATGGTTAATGGTTATTGTTTTGTTTATGTTTAGATATTATGGTTAGGATTAGGGTTATGGTTATGGTTAGAGTTACGGTTAGGGTTAGAGTTATTTTTAGGTTGAGGGTTAATGGTTATGGTTAGGGTTATCGTTTATGTTTATGGTTACCGTTATGTGTTATGGTAATGGTTCGGGTTAGGGTTAAGTTTAGGGTTAATAGTTATGGTTAGGTTTATGGTTAATGGTCATGGTTGTGGTTTTGGTTATGGTGATGGTTATTTTTAACCGTTATGGTTATGGGTAAGGGTTATGATTATGGTTAGGGGTTATGGTTTGGGTTATTTTTATGGTTAGGGTTTTTGTTAGCGGTTATGGTTAGCTGTTAAGTTTATGGTAAGGGTTATGGTTATGGTTATTGTTATGGTTAGTGTTAATGGTTATGGCTAGGATTATGGTTAAGAGTTATGGTTATGGTTACGGGCTAGGGGTTACTGTTATGGTTAGGTTTATGCCTATGTTAAATGGTTATGGTTACGGATATGGTTTATTATTGTTCATTATGGATATATTTATGTTTATGTTTATTGTTTATCATTGAGGGTTATTTTTAGGGTTATGGTTAGGTTTATGGTTAATGTTATCGTTATGGGTTAGGGGTTATGATTATGGTTGGGGTTATGGATATGTTTAATGGTTATGGTTGAGGCTTTGGTCATGGTTATGGTTAATGGTAATGGTTATTGTTATGGTTAGGATTATGGTTAATGGTTAGTGGTTATAGTTATTCTTAGGGTTATGGTTATGTTTAATGGTTATGGTTATGGTTAATGGTTATGTTTAGGGTTATTGTAATGGTTAATAGTTATGGTTATGGTTAGGGATTAGGGTTAGGGTTATGGATATGGTTAATGGTAATAATTAAGTTCATGGTTAATGTTTATGTTATGGTTATGCTTAGGGGTTATTGTTGGTGATTATGGTTATGCTTGTGGTTACGCTTAGAGTTATGGTTATTGTTAATGGTTAAGGTTAGTGTTATGGTTAGGGGTTATGGATAGGCGTTATGTTTAAGATTATAGTTATGGTTAGAGTTATGGCAATGGTTATGGTTAATGTTTATGTTTACGGTTACGTTTAGGGTTATGGTTAACGGTAATTGTTATGGTTAGTGTTAAGATTATGATTAACTGTTATGGTAATTGTTATGTTTAAGGCTCATGGTTATGGTTATAGTTAGGGGTTATGGTTATGGTTAATTGTTATGGTTTGGGGTTATGGTAATGTTTATGATTAGGGGTTATCGTTGATTGTTATGGTTATGTTTAGGGTTATGGTTTTGGTTAATGGGTATGGTTATGGTTAGGGGTATGGTTAGGGTTATGGTTATGGTTAATGGTTACGGTTATATTTAATGGTTATGGTTATGGTTAGGGGTTATGATTATTGTTGGTGATTATGGTTATGGTTATGGTTACGGTTAGTGTTGGGGATATGTTTATTGTTTTGGTTAATGGTTATTGTTTGGGTTATGGTTAGGGTTTATGGATAGGAGTTTTTTTATGATTATGGTTATGGTTAGTGTTATGGTATAGTTATGTTTAGGGGTAATGGTTTTCGTTAGAGGTTATGGATATTGTTATGATTAATTGTTATGGTTAGGGGTTATGATAATGTTTATTTTTATGGGTTATACTTGATCATTATGGTTATGATTATGGTTATGGATAGGGGTTATCATTGAGCGTTATGGTCATGGTTATGGTTATATTTATGGTTAATGTTTGTCATTAGGATTATGGTTAGGGTTATGGTTATGGTTATGGTTATGGTTAAACCTTATGTTTATGGTTACGGTTTAGGGTTTATGTTTATGTTTTGGGTTATGGTTAATGTTTAATGGTTTTGGTTTTGGTTATGGTTAATGATCTTGGTTATGTTTATCGTTAGAGGTTATCATTGAATGTTATGCTTATGGTTAGGGTTATTTTTAGGGTTAAAGGTTATGCTTATGGTTAATGTTTTTGGTTATGATTAGGGGTTATGGATAGGCGTTATTGTCGTGGTTAATGGTTATGTTTATGGTTAATGGTAATGTTTTTGGTTGTTGTTACTGTTAGCTGTTATGGTTATGGTTAGTGGTATGGTTATGGTTAATTTTTATGGTTATGATTAGAGTTATGGTTATCGTTAATGGTTATGGTTAGGGGTTATGGATAGGCGATATTGTTACGATTAATCGTTATGGTTATGGTTTGGTATTATCGTTGATAGTTATTGTTATGGTTATGTTTATCATTAGAGGTTATCATTGATTGATATGGTTATGTTTGGGTAATGGTTATGGATAATGCTTATGGTTAGGGTCATGTTTAGGGTTAATGGTTACGGTAAAGGTTAGGATTAATGATTATGGTGATGGTTATGGTTATCAGTTATCGTTATGGTTATAGTTATGGTTATGTTTATGGTTAGGGGTTATGATTATGGTTAGGATTTATGGTTTGGGTTATTTTTTTATTTTTTGGTTTGGGTTATTTTTATAGTTATAGTTTTTGTTAGGGGTTATGATTACTGGTTAAGTATATGGTTGGGAATTATGGTTATGATTATGATTACAGCTAGGGTTATTGTTATGATTATGGTTAAAGGTTATGGTTACATTTATGGTTTGGGGTTATGGATGGGCGCTATGGTTACGATTACGGTTATGGTTTGGTTTATGGCTATGGTTGTGGATATGTATAATCGTTATGGTTAAGGGTTATGGTTAATGGTTATGTTTATGGTTGTTGTTATGGTTAGCTGTTATGGTTAGTGTCAAGATTATGGTTAATTTTTATGGTTATGGTTACGGTTATGGTTATCGTTAATGGTTATGGTTAGTATTATGGTTAGGGGTTATGAATAGGCGTTGTGTTTAGGATTATGGTTATGGTTAGTGTTATGTCAATGGTGATGGTTAGGTTTTATGGTTTATGGTTAATGGTTATCTTTATGGTCAGTGGTTATGGTTATGGTTAAGTTTATGGTTAGGGGTTATCGTTGAGCATTATAGTTATGGTTAGGGTTATGTTTATAGTTATAATTAATGGTTATTGTTAGATTTATGGTTAGGCATATGGTTAGGGTTAACATTTATGGTTAGGGTTATGGTTAATCGTTACGGTTATGGTTATTGTTATGGTTACTTGTTTTGTTCAGGAGTTATTGTTATGGTTCATGGTTATGATTAGGGGTTATAGTAATGTTTATGGTTGGGGGTTATTAGTGATCGTTATATTTATTGTTAGGGGTTACGGTTATGGTTAAGTTTATGGTTAGTGGTTATCATTGAGCATTATAGTTATGGTTAGGCTTATGATTATAATTATGGTTAATGGTTATTGTTCGAATAATGGTTAGGGTTATGGTTAGAGTTAACGGTTATGGTTAGTGTTATGGTTAATTGTTATGGATATGGTAAATGGTTGTTGTTATGGTTAATGGTTTTGGTTAGGGGTTATTGTTATGGTTCATGGTCAGGTTTAGGGGTTATAGTAATATTTATGGTTAGGTGTTATCGTTGATCATTTTGGTTATGGTAATGGTTATGGTAATGGTTATGGTTAGGCCTTATGGTTATGGGTTATTGTTATGGTTCATGGTAATGATTAGGGGTTATAGTAATGTTTATGGTTAGGGGTTATTATTGATCATTATGGTTATGGTTATTATTAGGGGTTATTGATATGGTTAAGTTTATGGTTAGGGGTTATCATTGAGCATTATAGTTATGGTTAGGCTTATGATTATAATTATGGTAAATGGTTATTGTTAGAATAATGGTTCGGGTTAACGGTTATTGTTAGGGTTATGGTAATCTTTATGGTTAGGGGTTAACATTGATTGTTATGGTTATGGTTATGTTTATGTTAGGAGTATCGTTGAGCGTTATAGTTACGGTTAGAGTTATTGTTATAGTTATGTTTAATGGTTATGTTCAGGATTAGGGTTAGGGTTATGGTTATGATTAAAGGTTATGGTAATGGTTCCATTTAGGGGTTATGGTTAGGATTAAGGTTAATGGTTATGGTTATGGTGATGGTTAGGATTATGGTTAGTGGTTATGGATAGGTTTTATGGTTAGGATTATGGTTATGGTTAGAGTTAAAGCCAAGGTTAAGTTTAGGGTTAATGGTTATGGTTAGGGGTTATTTTTATGGTTATGGTTAATTGTTATGGTTATGGTTTTGGCTCAGTGTTATTGTTATGGTTATGGTTAATGGTTACGGTTATATTTATCGTTAGGGGTTATCATTGATCGTTATGGTTGTGTTTATGATTAGGGGTTATCGTTGAGGTTTATTTTAATGGTTAAGGTTATGGTTAGCATTAATGGTTACTGTTAGTGTTACGGTTAATGTTTATGTTTATGTTTATGGTTTTTGTTACGGTTATGGTTAATGTTTATGTTTAATGTTACTCTTATATTAAGGGTTATGTTTGTGATTAATGGTTATATTTATGGTTATTATTTATGGTTATGGTTATTGGTTATGGTTATTGTTATGGTTAATGATTATGGTTATTGATAAGGGTTATATTTATGGTTATAGTTGTGGATTATCATTAATCGATATGATTATGATTATGTTTATGGTTAGGGGTTATCGTTGAGCGTTATGGTTAGGGTTATTGTTATATTTATGTTTAATGGTTATGGTTAGGATTATTTTATGGTTATGGTTAGGGTTAATGGTTATTGTTAGGGATATGTTTAAAGGTTATAATTATGGTTACAGGTTAGGGGTTATGGTTATGCTTATGTTTAGGATTCTGGTTATGTTTAATGGTTATAGTTATGTTGATGGTTTTTTTTAACCGTTATCGTAATTGTTAGAGTTTATGTTAATGGTTACCATTATAATTATGGTCAATGGTTATGGTTATGGTGATGGTTTTTGTTAGGGGTTATTTTTAGGGGTTAAGGATATGGTTAGGTTTACAGTTATGGTTATTGTTGGTGGTTATGTTTAGGGTTTAAGGTTATGCTTCGGGTTATGGTTATGGTTAATGATTATGGTTATGGTAATGTTTTTGGGTTATCGTTGAGGTTTATGGTAATGGTAAGGGTTATGTTTAGGGGTAATGGTTGTTTGTAGGAGTTATGGTTATAATTAAAATTATGGTTAATTTTTATGGTTATAATTTTAGTTAGGGGTTATGGTTATGGTTAATGGTTATGATTATGGTAAGGGTTAATGGTTATGGTAAGGGTTAATGGTTATGGTAAGGGTTATTGTTAATCGTTATGGTTAGGGTTATGGGTTAGTGTTTATGGTTAAGCTTAGTGTTATGGTTATGGTTAATGTTTCTTGTTATGTTTATGGTTGGGAGTTATTTTTGTTCATTATGGTTAAGGTTATGTTTATGCTTAGGGGTTATTGTTGAGGGTTATGATTATTGTTAGGGTTAATGGTTCTGGGTTAGGGTTATGCCTAAATGGTTCTGATTATGGTTTCATGTTAGGGTTTATGGTTATGGTTCGGGTGATGGTTATGGTTCATGTTTATAGCTTTTTTATGGTTATGGTTTATTGTTATGGTTAGGGTTAATGTTATGGTTAGGGTTTGTTTTATTGTTATGGTGAATTATTATGGTTATGGTTAATGGCTATGTTATGGTGATGGTTTTGTTTAACGGTTATGGTTATGGTTAGGGTTTATGGTTATAGTTAAGGGTTATGTTTATGGTTAATGGTCATGGTTATCGTTTTGGTTATGGTGATAATTAGAGTTAATGATTATGGTTATGCTTATGGTTAGGGGTTATGGTTTGGGTTATTGTTATGGTTATCGAGTTTGTTAGGAGTTATGGTTAGGTGTTATGGTTATGTTTAGAGTTATGGATATGGCTAATGGTTATGGTTATTGTTATGGTTATGCATAGGGTTATGGTTATGATTAATGGCTATGGTTATGGTTATGGTTAATGGTCATGGTTATGGTTAGTGTTATATTTAGTTGTTATGGCAATGTTTATGGTTAGGGGTTATCATTGATATTTATTGTTATAGTTATGGTTATGTTTACGTTTCAGTGTTATCGTTGATCCTCACGGTTATGGTTATTGTCATGTTTAGGGGTTATTGTTGACTGTTATGGTTGTGATTAGGATTATGGTTATAATTATCAATAGTGGTTATGGTTAGTAGTATGGTTATGGTTAGGGTTAATGCTTAGGGTTAGGGTTTGAAGTTATGGTTACAGGTTAGAGGTTATGGGTATGGTTATGGTGATGGTTATGGTTAATGTTTATGGTTATGTTTAAATGTTATAGTTAGATTTATGTTTAGGTTATGGTTATGGTTTTGGTTAGGGGTTTTGATTTTGGTTATGGGTTATGGTTTTGGTTAAGGTTGTGGTTATGGTTTTCTTAGAGTTAGTGTTTGGGTTAGGGTTATGGTTTGTGATTATGGGTATGGTTATGGTTACAGTTATGGTTAGGGGTTATGTATAGGTGTTAATTTTAGGATTATTGTTATGTTTAGTGTTATGGCTATTGTTATGTTTATGAGTAATTGTTATGTTTATTGGTTATGATTATGTTTATCGTTAATGGTTATGGATATGTTTATGGTGATGGTTATGGTTCGGGGTTATGATTATAGTTGTGGGTTGTGTTTTGGGTTATTGTTATAGTTATTTTGTTAGCATTAGGGTTTGGGTTCGGGTTATGGTTGGTGATTATGGTTACGATTATTGTTATGGTTATGCTTAGGGTTTATGGATTGGTGTTATGGTTAGGATTATTGTTATGCTTAGGTTTATGGCTATGGTTATATTTACGAGCAATGGTTATGGTTAGGGGTTATGATTATGTTTATGGTTAATGGTTACGGTTATGGTGATGGTTATGGTTAGAGGTTATGAATATGGTTACAAGTTATGGTTTGGGTTATATGGTTATGGTTTTGTTAGGGTTTGGGTTATGTTTATGGTTGGTGATTATGGTTATTGTTATTGTTACAGTTATGGTTAGGGGTTATGGATAGGTTTTATGGTTAGAATTATTTTTATGATTAAGTTTATGGCTATGGTTATGTTTACGAGTAATGGTTATGGTTAGGGGTTATGATTATGGGTATGGTTAATGGTTATCTTTTTGTTTATGTTTAAATATTATTGTTATGGTTATGGTTAATAGTTATGGTTAGGTTTATGGTTATGGCTACGGTTATCGTTTATGGTTATGGTTATTGTTACGGTTATGTGTTATGGTATTGGTTCTGGTTAGTGTTAAGTTTAGGGTTAATAGTTATGGTTAGGTTTATGGTTAATGGTCATGGCTGTGGTTTTGGTTATGGTGATGGTTATTTTTATCCGTTATGGTTATTGGTAAGTGTTATGATTATGGTTGGGGGTTATGGGTTGGGTCATTTTTATGATTATGGTTTTTGTTAGGGGTTATGGTTAGTGGTTAAGTTTATAGTAAGGGTTATGGTTATAGTTATTCTTATAGTTAGTGTTAATGGTTACGGCTAAGATTATGGTTAACAGTTATGGTTATGGTTACGGGCTAGGGGTTACGGTTATGGTTAGGTTTATGCCTATGTTTAATGGTTACTTTCATTATTGTTCATTATGGATATGTTTATATTTATGTTTATTGTTTATCATTGAGGGTTATGGTTAGGGTTATTGTTAGGTTTATGGTTAATGGTTATCGTTACGGATTAGGGGTTATGGTTATTGTTAGGGTTATGGTTATGTTTAATGGTTATGTTTGAGGCTTTGGTCATGGTTATGGTTAATGTTGATGGTTATTGTTTTGGTTAGGATTATGGTTAATGGTTAGTGGTTATAGTTATTCTTAGGGTTATGTTTATGCTTAATGGTTATGGTTATGGTCTTGGTTATGGTTAATGGTTATAGTTATGGTTAATAATTACGGTTATGGTTAGGGATTAGGTTTAGGGTTATGGATATGGTTAATGGTAATAATTAGGTTTATGGTTAATGTTTATGTTATGGTTATGGTTAGGGGTTATTGTTGGTGATTATGGTTATGCTTATGGTTACGGTTAGTGATATGGTTATTGTTAGTGGTTATTGTTAGTGTTATGGTTAGGGGTTATGGATAGGCGTTATGTTTAAGATTATTGTTATCATTAGAGTTATGGCAAGGGTTATGGTTAATGATTATGTTTACGGTTAGGGTTATGGTTAATGGTAATGGTTATGGTTAGTGTTAAGATTATGATTAACTGTTATGGTTATTGTTATGTTTATGGCTCATGGTTATGGTTATGGGTTATGATTATGGTTAATTGTTATGGTTAGCGGTTATGGTAACGTTTATGATTAGGGGTTATCATTGATTGTTATGGTTATGTTTAGGGTTATGGTTTTGGTTAATGGGTATGGTTATGGTTAGGGTTATGGATATGGTTAATGGCTACAGTTATGGTTAATGTTTATGGTTATGGTTAGGGGTTATGATTATTGTTGGTGATTATGGTTATGGTTATGGTTACGGTTAGCATTGGGGTTATTTTTATTGTTATGGTTAATGGTTATTGTTAGGGTTATGGTTAGGGTTTATGGATAGTACTTATGTTTAGGATTATGGTTATGGTTAGGGTTATGGTATAGTTATGGTTGGAGTAATGGTTATTGTTAGAGGTTATGGTTATTGTTATGATTATTTGTTATGGTTAGTGGTTATGATAATTTTTATGCTTATGGGTTTTCCTTGATCATTATGGTTATGGTTATGGATAGGGGTTATTGTTGAGCGTTATGGTTATGGTTATTGTTATGGTTATATTTATGGTTAATGTTTGTGGTTAGGATTATGGTTAGGGTTATGGTTATGGTTAGGGTTATGGTTAATCCTTATGTTTATGGTTTAGGGGTTATGTTTATGTTTCGGGTTATGGTTAATGGTTAATGGCTTTGGTTTTGGTTATGGTTATGGTTAATGTTCATGGTTATGTTTATGGTTTTTGGTTATCGATGAGGGTTATGCTTATGGTTAGGGTTATTGATAAGGTTAAAGGTTATGCTTATGGTTAATGTTTTTGGTTAGGGTTATAATTAGGGGTTATAGATAGGCGTTATTGTCATGGTTAATGGTCATTTTTATGGTTATGTTTATGGTTAATGGTTATGTTTATGGTTGTTGTTATGGTTAGCTGTTATGGTTATGGTTAATTTTTATGGTTATGGTTAGTGTTATGGTTAGGTGTTATGGATAGGCGATATATTTACGATTAATCGTTATGGTTATGGTTTGGTGTTATCGCTGATAGTTATTGTTATGGTTATGTGTATGGTTAGGGGTTATCATTGATTGATATGGTTACGGTTTGGGTAATGGATATGGATAATATTTATGATTAGGTTTATGTTTAGGGTTAATGGTTATGGTTAAGATTAGGGTTAATGGTTATGGTCATGTTTATGGTGAACCGTGATTCTTATGGTTATAGTTATGGTTATGTTTATGGTTAGGTGTTATGATTATGGTTAGGAGTTATGGTTTGGATGATTTTTTTATTTTTTATTTTGGGATATTTTTATTGTTATAGTTTTTATTAGGGGTTATGATTACTGGTTAAGTTTATGGTTGGTGATTATGGTTATGGTTATGATTACAGTTAGGGTTATTGTTATGATTATGGTTAATAGTTATGGCTAAGGTTAATATTATGGTTAGGGATAATATTATGGTTAGGGTTTGTTTTATTGTTATGGTAAATGGTTATGGTTAATGGTTATGTTATGGTGATGGATTTGATTAATGGTTATGGTTATGGTTAGGGTTTATGGTTATAGTTAGGGGTTATGTTTATGGTTATTGGTCATGGCTATGGTTTTGGTTATGGTGATGGTTATTTTTAATGGTTATTGTTGTGGTTTATGTTAGTTTTTATGATTATGGTTACGGGTTATGATTTGGGTTTTTGTTATTGTTATGGTCTTTGTTAGGGGTTATGGTTAGGGGTTAAGGTTATGGTTAGGTTTATGGTTATTGTTAATGGTTGTGGTTATTGTTTTAGTTCTGGTTATGGTTAATGGTTATGATTTTTCTTATGGTTATGTCTAATGGTTATGGTTATGGTTAGGATTATGGTTATGATTAATGGTTATGGTTATGGTTATTGTTAGAGGTCATGGTTATGGTTAATGGTTATGGTTTTGTTTATGGTTAGGGGTTATTGTTGAGAGTTATTGTTATGGTTATAATTATGGTTAATGGTTATGGTTAGGTTTATGGTTACAGTTAATGGTTATTGTTATGGTTAATGGTTACTGTAATGGTTACAAGTAAGGGGTTATGGTTTATGTTATGGTTTTGGTTAATGGTTATGTTTATCGTTATGTTTAGAAGTTAAGGTTATAGTTAGTGATTATGGTTCTGTTCAGTGTTATGATTAGGGGTTATGGTTAGGCGTTATGGTTAGGATTATGGTTAGTGTTATGGCTATGGTTAGGTTTATGGCTATAGTTATCATTAGGGGTAATGGTTATTGTTAGGGGTTTTGGTTAATGTTTATGTTTATGATAATGTTTATGGTTAGGATTTATGGTTATGAATATTGTTTATGTTTATGGGTAATGGTCATGGTGATCATTTTGGTTATGGTGATGATTTTTGTTAAAGGTTATGGTTATGCTTATGGTTATGGTTTATGATTATGGTTAGGGGTTATGGTTTTTGTTATTGTTATGATTATGGATTTTGTTAGGAGTTATGGTTAGGGGTTATGGTTTTGTTTAGGGTTATGGATATGGCTAATTGTTTCGGTTATGGTAATGGTTATTGTTATGGTTATGGTTATGATTAATGGTTATGGTTAATGGTCATGATTATGGTTAGGGTTGTGTTTCAGAGTTATGGTAATGTTTATGGTTAGGGGTTATCATTGATTCTTATTATTATAGTTATGGTTACGTTTAGGGGTTATCGTTGATCCTCATGGTTATGGTTATGGTCATGTTTAGGGGTTATCGTTGAGTGTTATGGTTATGATTAGGATTATGGTTATAACTATGAATAATGGTTATCGTTAGTATTATGGTTATGGTTAGGGTTAATGGTTAGGATTAAGGTTTAAAGTTATGGTTACAGTTATGTTTACAGGTTAGAGTTTATGGTTATGGTGATGTTTATGGTTAATGTTTATGGTTATGTTTAAATGTTATAGTTAGGATTATGGTTAGGTTATGGTTATGTTTATGGTTATGGTTAGGGGTTATGATTTTGGTTATGGGTTATGGTTTTTGTTAAGTTTATGGTTATGGTTTTCTTAGCATTACTGTTTGGGTTAGGGTTATGTTTTGTGATTATTGGTATGGTTATGGTTACAGTTATGGTTAGGGGTTATGGATAGGTGTTATTTTTATGATTATTGTTATGCTTAGTTTTATGGCTATTGTTACTTTATGAGTAATTTTTATGGTTATTTGTTATGATTATGTTTATCGTTAATGGTTATGGTTATGTTTATGGTGATGGTTATGGTTAGGGGTTATGATTATGGTTATGGGTTGTGTTTTGGGTTATTGTTATGGTTATGATTTTGTTAGCGTTAAGGTTTGGGTTAGGGTTATGGTTGTTGATTATGGTTATTATTATGGTTACGGATATGGTTAGGGGTTATGGATAGGTGTTATGGTAAGGATTATTTTTATGGTTAGGTTTATGGCTATGGTTATGTTTACGAGTAATGGTTATGGTTAGTGGTTATGATTATGGGTATGGTTAATGGTTATGATTTCGTTTATGTTTAGATATTGTGGTTATGGGTAGGGTTATGGTTATGGTTTGGGTTACGGTTAGGCTTAATAGTTATGGTTATTTTTATGGTTAATGGTTATGGATAGGGTTATCATTTATGGTTTTTGTTATGGTTACGGTTATGTGTTATGGTAATGGTTCAGGTTAGGGTTAAGTTTAGGGTTAATAGTTTTCTTAGGTTTATGGTTAATGGTCATGGTTGTGGTTTTGGATATGGTGATGGTTATTTTTAACCGTTATGGTTATGGGTTAGACTTTTGATTATGGTTAGGTGTTATGGTTTGGGTTATTTTTATGGTTATGGTTTTAGTTAGGGGTTATGGTTAGGTGTTAAGTTTATGATAAGGGTTATGGTTATGGTCATTGTTATGGTTAGTGTTAATGGTTATGGCTAGGATTATGGTTAAGAGTTATGGTTATGGTTATGGGCTAGGGGTTAAGGTATGGTTAGGTTTATGCCTATGTTTAATGGCTATGGTTACGGTTATGGTTTATTATTGTTCATTATGGATATGGTTATGTTTATGTTTATTGTTTATCATTGAGGGTTATGGTTAGGGGTATGGTTAGGTTTATGGTTAATGGTTATCGTTACGGGTTACGGGTTATGGTTATGGTCAGGGTTATTGTTATGTTTAATGGTTATGTTTGAGGATTTGGTCATGGTTATGATTAATGGTGATGGTTATTGTTATGGTTAGGATTATGGTTAATGGTTAATGGTTATAGTTATTCTTTGGGTTATGGTTATGGTTAATGGTTATGCTTATGGTCTTTATTTTGGTTAATGGTTACAGTTATGGTTAGGGATTAGGGTAAGTGTTATGGATATGGTTAATGGTAATAATTAGGTTTATGGTTAATATTTATGTTATGGTTATGGTTAGGGGTTTTGTTGTTGATTATGGTTATGCTTATGGTTACGGTTAGGGTTATCGTTATTGTTAATTTTTATGGTTAGTGTTATTGTTAGGGGTTATGAATAGGCCTTATGTTTAAGATTATGGTTATGGTTAGAGTTATGGCAAGGGTTATGGTTAATTGTTATGGTTATGGTTAATGGTAATGTTTTTGGTTGTTGTTATGGTTAGCTGTTATGGTTATGGTTAGTGTTATGGTTATGGTTAATTTTTATGGTTATGGTTATCATTAATTGTTATGCTTAGGGTTATGGTTAGGGGTTATGGATAGGCGATATTGTTATGATTAATCGTTATGGTTTGGTGTTATCGTTGATAGTTATTTTTATGTTTATGTTTATGGTTAAGGGTTATCAATGATTGTTATGGTTATGGTTTGGGTAATGGTTATGGATAATGGTTATGGTTAGGGTTACGTTTAGGGTTAATGGTTACTGTTAAGGTTAGGGTTAATGGTTATGGTGATGTTTATGGTTAACAGTTATCGTTATGGTTATAGTTATGGTTATGTTTATGGTTACGGGTTATGATTATGGTTAGGAGTTATGGTTTGGGTTATTTTTTTATTTTTTGGTTTGGGATATTCTTATAGTTATAGTTTTTGTTAGGGGTTATGATTACTGGTTAAGTTTATGGTTGGTGATTATGGTTATGATTACTGTTAGGGTTATTGTTATGATTATGGTAAATGTTTATGGTTACATTTATGGGTTGTCATTATGGATAGGTGTTATGGTTAGGATTACGGTTATGGTTTGGTTTATGGCTATGGTTATGGATAATCGTTATGGTTAGGGGTTATGATTAATGGTTATGTTTATGGTTGTTGTTATGGTTATGGTTAGTGTTATGTTTATGGTTAATTTTTATGGTTATGGTTACGGTTATGCTTATCGTTAATGTTTATGGTTAGGATAATGGTTAGGGGTTATGGATAGACGTTATGGTTAGGATTATAATTATGGTTAGTGTTATGTCAATGGTGATGTTTAGGTTTCATGGTTTATGGTCAATCGTTAGGGTTATCGTTATGGTTATGGTTAAGGTTATGGTTATTGGTTATCATTGAGCATCATAGTTATGGTTAGGGTTATGTTTATAGTCATGGTTAATGGTTATTGTTAGAACTATGGTTAGGGATATGGTTAGGTTTAACGATTATGGCTAGGGTTATGGCTAATCGTTGTGGTTATGGTTAATGTTATGGTTATGGTAAATGGTTATGTTTATTGTTATGGTTAATGGTTTTGGTTAGGAGTTATTGTTATATTTCATGGTTATGATTAGGGCTTTTAGTAATGTTTATGTTTAGGGGTTATTATTGATCGTTATGGTTATGGTTTTTGTTAGGGGATACAGTTATGGTTAAGTTTATGGTTAGGGGTTATCGTTGAGCGTTATAGTTATGGTTAGGCTTATGATTATAATTATGGTTAATGGTTATTGTTAGAAAAATGGTTAGGGTTAACGGTTAAGGTTAGTGTTATGGTTAATTGTTATGGTTATGGTAAATGGTTATTGTTATTGCTAATTGTTTTGGTTAGGGGTTATTGTTATGGTACATGGTCATGATTAGGGTTTATAGTAATATTTATGGTTAGGTGTTATCGTTGATCGTTATGGTCATGGTTATCCTTATGTTTACGGTTAAGTTTATGTTTAGCGGTTATCGTAGAGCTTTGTGGTTAACGTTATTGTTAGTGTAAATGGTTATGGTTATTGTTATGGTTATGGGTTAGTGGTTATGGTTATGTTTAGGGTTATAGTTATGCTTATGTTTATGGATAATGGTTATGGTTATGGCTTATTATTATGGTTAGGGGTTATGGTTTGAATTATCGTATGGTTATGGATTTTTTAAGGGTTATGGTTATGGTTATGGTTAATGGTTAGGGTTAGTGTTAATGTTTATTTTTAGGCTTGATCTTAGGGTTATGGTTACGGTTAATGGTTATTGAAAGGGTTATGGTAATCTCTATGTTTAGGGGTTAACGTTGATTGTTATGGTTATGGTTATGTTTATGTTTAGAGGTATTGTTGAGCATTATAGTTACGGTCAGAGTTATTGTTATAGTTATGCTTAATGGTTTTGGTTAGTATTAGGTTTAAGGATATGGTTATGGTTAAAGGTTATGGTAATGGTTCTGGTTAGGGGTTATGGTTAGGATTATGGTTAATGGTTATGGTTATGGTGATGGTTTGGGTTATGGTAAGTGGTTAGGGATAGGTGTTATGGTTAGGATTGTGTTTATGGTTAGAGTTATAGCCATGGTTAAGTTTAGGGTTAATGGTTATGGTTAGGGGTTATTTTTATGGTTATGGTTAATTGTTATGGTTATGGTTTTGGCTCGGTGTTATTGTTATGGTTATGGTTAATGCTTACAGTTATTTATATGTTTAGGGATTATTGTTGCTCGTTATGGTTATGTTTAAGATTATGGGTTATCGTTGAGGGTTCTTTTAATGGTTAAGGTTATGGTTAGGGTTAATGGTTGCGGTTAATGTTATGGTTAATGGTTATGTTTATGGTTTCAGGTTAGGGGATATGTTTATGGTTAATGGTTACGTTTATGGTTAATGGTTATGGTTAGGGTTACGGTTATGGTTAGGGTTATGTTTGTGGTTAATGGTTATATTTATGGTTAATATTTATGGTTATGGTTATGGTTATTGTTATGTTTAATGGTTATGGTTAGGTTTATGGTTATAGTTGGGGATTATCATTAATCAATATGATTATGTTTAGGGTTAGGACTTATCATTGAGCGTTATGGTTAGGGTTATTGTTATATTTATGTTTAATGGTTATGGTTAGGATTATGGTTAGGGTTCATGGTTATTTTTAGAGATATGATTAAAGTTTATGATTATGGTTACAGGTTAAGGGTTATGGTTATGCTTATGGTTAGGATTCTAGTTATGTTTAATGGTTATGGTTATGTTGACGGGTTTTGTTAACAGTTATGGTTATTTTTAAAGTTTATGGTAATGGTTACGGTTATAATTATAGTCAATGATTATGGTTATGGTGATGGATTTTGTTAGGGGTTATGTTTATGGGTTAAGGATATGGTTAGGGTTACAGTTATAGTTATTGTTGGTGGTTATGTTTACGGGTTAGGGTTATGCTTTGGGTTAGGGTTATGGTTAATGGTTATGTTTATGGTAATGTTTTGGGGTTATCGTTGAGGTTTTTGGTAATGGTAAGTGTTATGTTTAGGGCTAATGGTTATGTGTAGGGTTTATGGTTATAATTAAGGTTATGGTTAATTTTTATGGTTATAGTTTTTTTTATGTTTATGGATAATGGTTATTGTTATGGTGATGGTTATTTTTAATGGTTATTGTTGTGTTTAATGTTAGTTGTTATGATTATGGTTATGGGTTTTGATTTGGGTTATTGTTATGGTTATGGTCTTTGTTAGGGATTATGGTTAGGGGTTAAGGTTATGGTTAGGTTTATGTTTATGGTTAATGGTTGTAGTTATGGTTTTTGTTCTGGTTATGGTTAATGGTTATGGTTATGAATTTTCTTATGGTTATGGTTAATGGTTATGGTTATGGTTATGGTTATGATTAATGGTTATTGTTATGGTTATTGTTAGGGGTCATGGTTATGGTTAATGGTTATAGTTATGTTTACGGTTAGGGGTTATTGTTGAGCATTATAATTATGGTTAGGTTTATGGTTATAGTTATGGTTAAAGATTATGGTTAGGATTAAGGTTACGGTTAATGGTTATTGTAATTGTTATGGTTAATGGTTACTGTTATGGTTACAAGTGAGGGGTTATGGTTTAGATTATGGTTTTGGTTAATGGTTATGGTTATCGTTATGTTTAGGGGTTAAGGTTATAGTTAGTGATTATGGTTATATGCTTATGGTTATGGTTAGTGTTATGGTTAGGGGATATGGTTAGGCATTATGGTTAGGATTATGGTTAGTGTTATGACTATGGTTAGGTTTATGACTATGGTTATGGTTAGGGGTAATGGTTATTGTTAGGGGTTGTGGTTAATGTTTATGGTTATGATTATGTTTATGGTTAGGAGTTATGGTTATGGATAGGGGTTATGTTTATGGATAATGGTCATAGTTATCATTTTGGTTCTGGTGATGATTATTGTTAACGGTTATGTTTATGCTTATAATTAGGGGTTATGACTATGGTTATGCGTTATGGTTTGGGTTATTGTTATGGTTATGGATTTTGTTGGGAGTTATGGTTAGGGGTTATGGTTATGTTTAGGGTTATGGATATGGCTAATTGTTAGGGTTATGGTAATGGTTATTGTTAGGGTTATGGTTATGATTAATGGTTATGGTTATGGTTAATGGTCATGGTTATGGTTAGGGTTATGTTTAGGGGTTATGGTAATTGTTGGAATAGGAGTAGCGTGGCTGTGTCCTCCCCGCACCCGGTCGCCGGCATGGCTTAACTTACGCCCCGAAATAATTACACGAAAACTGTAATCTTTTAAACACTGCTTGGCCCATTAACTTCAACCTCTTAACCCATTTCTTATCATCTATGTAGCACCATGAGGTGCGCTTACCAGGAAGATTTTAGCCTACATCCATCTTGGGTCGGTCAGAGCTTCATCGCGAGCATGCCTCAGAGAGCCGGGCCATCCTGTCTGCCCGCTAGACAGGAGGCTGCTGTCTCTGAGCGGAGCTGTGTGCGTTCTCTGAGCTCACTTCCTCTTCCTGTCCGTATACTATTCTGTTTACTCCACCCACCTATTTTCTAACCTATAGGACCAGCCAAGCAGTGTCTTTATTTTAACCAATGAAATCAACAGATTGATAAACAGATTGATATATGACACTCCCACATCACTTCCCCTTTTTCTGTTTAAACAAAAAGGAAAGGCTTTAACTTTAACATAGCAAAATTACATAAAACAGTTATCAAGTAAAAATTACAATAATCTTTATCATAACTAAGAAAAAGTATAACTATAACTAACTATTCTTAACTCCATCAAAGACTCCAGAAAGATACAATATTATCTAAGCAAACAAGAAAAAAAGCAACGTTCAAACTCTAGAATGACAAAGACATCTTGCTGCCTGTACAGTCACCCAAAGTTCCTCTGTACCGTTGGGGCATCCGTCTTCGGCCTACAGGCCCATAGTTTCCAGCAGACATTTCCACAAAGCAGGAAATTTCAAAGGCAGTCACTATCTGCTTGTCCTGAAGAATGTCTTGCAGACTCTTTCATGAATCAGGAACCCCGAAAGATCATCTCACCTTTAGGCAAGTTCAGTAGTCCTCTCTCTGCGGGTTCTCTGTGTCCAGTTTATGTAATAGTCCAGGCAAGAGCAGTTTCTTGCCCAAATGGCTATCAAACTCCATAAGGATCCTCTTCGATGCCCATCTTCCTCTTAAAGTAGATTGGTGCTGCCAGGAGCAGATGTGTCTCATTGTCATGAAAAGTCCCAAGTTATTAAAACATTAAATGTCCTATTTTGTAGTCTTTGAAAGATATGAAGAATGTCTATCTAAAATTTATCTATGTACATCTAGAAAATCTTAACTAACATATTAACTAACTTAACTTAACTAATCTATTAACAACCTATATACATTACATTTTTAAATGAATTACACAATTACAATACCTTAATCTATATCAGAAATACATATACATATAACAAAATTGACCTTAAATTTAAATCACTAAAGCAAAATCCATATCAATGTAAATTATTCATACTTATACCATTTCCCCCTTTAAATGTAAAAGAACACTTATAAACCATATTTGGGAACATGGGCGCAGTTATCTCTTCAAACTGCTTCCTGCTGAATGGGGGCGTCGTTAATTAGGTCTTTCATGGTATAACCTGTGTGCTAGTTTTATCTCAGTTGGCAGTTGAGCGAAGCAATTTTCTGAAGGCGTTCACAGCAAACCTTCAGGAGGGCGTGGTCCATCATACCATATCGGAATAGAAGAAATGAACAGGGTCTCATCCTCTGTGAAAACAAAAAAAGAAACTCCTTTCCAAAGTATCATATCCTTACATCCAATTTCTGAAGCATTTTCAAAATATCTATCTCGGATTAGTTCAGCAGCATTTATAAACAAATATCTTTTAGCAGCTTTTGGTCCTTCCTCAGCATTCAAATGATTCAAACAGAGCATAATAGCATACAGTATCAAAATTCTCTGTGTACTTTCCATCTTTATACGGCTTTATTTTAACCTCTATTTCGTTTATTTTTACTTTTAACTTTTTGCTTTTTAAGCGTATATCTTTGACCTGGACACTGTAGACCAGGCTGTTCTTGAACTGTCAGAGATCCGCCTGTCTTTGCCTCCCAGGCATTAAAGGTGTATGCTACTACACCTTGAACTCACAGAGATCTGTTTGTCTCTGCCTTCTAGGCACTGGGATTAAAGGCGTGTGCTACCACACTTTGAAGTCACAGAGGTCAATCTCCCTCTGCATCCCAAGTGTTGGGATTAAAGGCGTGTACTACCACAACCAACTTCTCTTTTTCTTCCTTATTTTTTACTTTTAAGAACTTACTTTTAGCTTGCATATATTTTTAACACAGTGTAAACCATTTAAAAATTTTCTTTATCTTTGAATCTCTTTTTACTGTATCTCTCTCTGTTTTTCTGACCACATAAGTCTTTAATTTACCAAGCAATCTCAGTAGGACTAAAGGCGTGGCTTTGCCAGCTAGTTCCAGTCCATTCCTTAGCTTTCTGCCATTCCAACCTTGTGACTGAGGTACCGGCCAGAGCCGCGTTCAGTGCCACAAGTATACAGTGTTTCAAGGTCCTTGCTAGCAATTAAGCTGCAACAAACAACACTCAAGTCCTTTCTCTGTAGTCTACCCTCCTGCCTCAAACAGTCAGAGTTGCCCTGGCAGGATGGCCCAGAAAGCCGGCATTTTTAAACAGCGCAGCTTTTTTCCTGCTACGGCTGAAAACCGAAAACCATGCGTTTAGCTTTTAGTCAACAACGTTTAAGTGTTTCGTGGCAGGACCTCTTAAAAGAGCTGCAAGGCTTTGCAGCTAAAGCTGAGTCAGGAAGGCTCTCTTAGCTGAGAGCGCTTGCTTCCCTCTAGCAAGCAGAGCAGAACCGAGAAACTGCTGCTACCAAGAAAACATGCCTTACTCTATTCTTTCCCAAGTTTTCTCAGACTTTCTGTGGATTCAGTTGTCCACACGTTGGGCAGCCATCCGTTGAAATTGGGGTGTCGGGGTTTGCATCCCCAACACCCCGGTCGCCTGGCTAGCTTATGCCCGAAATAACAACACACAAACTGTATTCATTTAAACACTGCTTGGCCCATTAACTTCAACCTCTTAACCCATTTCTTATCATCTATGTAGCACCATGAGGTGCGCTTACCAGGAAGATTTTAGCCTACATCCATCTTGGGTCGGTCAGAGCTTCATCGCGAGCATGCCTCAGAGAGCCGGGCCATCCTGTCTGCCCACTAGACAGGAGGCTGCTGTCTCTGAGCGGAGCTGTGTGCGTTCTCTGAGCTCACTTCCTCTTCCTGTCCGTATACTATTCTGTTTACTCCACCCACCTATTTTCTAACCTATAGGACCAGCCAAGCAGTGTCTTTATTTTAACCAATGAAATCAACAGATTGATAAACAGATTGATATATGACACTCCCACATCAGGTAATGTTTATGGTTAAGGGTTATCATTGATACTTATTGTTATAGTTATGTTTATGGTTACGTTTAGGGTTATCGTTGATCCTCATGGTTATGGTTATGGTCATGTTTAGTTGTTGTCTTTGAATGTTATGGATATGACTAGGATTATGGTTATAGTTATGAATAATGGTTATGGTTAGTATTAAGGTTATGGTTAGGATTAATGGATAGGGTTATGGTTTAAAGTTATTGTTACGGTTATGTTTACGGGTTAGAGGTTATGGTTATGGAGATGGTTATGGTTATGTTTAAATGGTATGGTTAGGATTATGTTTAGGTTATGGTTATGTTTATGGTTATGGTTGGGGGTTATGATTTTGGTTATGGGTTATGGTTTTGGTTAAGGTTGTGGTTATGGTTTTCTTAGTGTTAGGTTTTGGGATATGGTTATGGTTTGTGATTATGGGTATGGTTATGGTTACATTTATGGTTAGGGGTTATGGATAGGTGTTATGCTTAGGATTATTGTTATGTTTAGTGTTATGGATATTGTTATGTTTATGAGTAATTGTTATGGTTAGGGGTTATGATTATGTTTATGGTTAATGGATACGGTTATAATGATGGTTATGGTTAGAGGTTATTATTATGGTTATGGGTTATATGGTTATGGTCTTGTTAGGGTTTGGGTTAGGGTTATGGTTGGTGATTATGGTTATTTTTATGGTTACGGTTATGGTTAGGGGTTATGGATAGGTTTTATGATTAGGATTATTTTTATGGTTAGGTTTATGGCTATGGTTATGTTTACGAGTAATGGTTATGGTTAGGAGTTATGATTATGTGTATGGTTAATGGTTATGGTTTTGTTTATGTTTAGATATTATCGTTATGGTTACAGTTATGGTTATGGTTAGGGTTAAGGGTAGGGTTAATAGTTATGGTTAGGTTTATGGTTAATGGTTAGGGTTATCGTTTATGGTTATGGTTATGTTTATGTGTTATAGTAATGTTTCGGGTTAGGGTTATGTTTAGGGTTAACAGTTATGGTTAGGTTTATGGTTAATGGTCATGGTTGTGGTTTGGTTATGATGATGGTTATTTTTAACCGTTATGGTTATGGGTAAGGGTTATGATTATGGTTAGGGGTTATGGTTTGGGTTATTTTTATGGTTATGGTTTTTGTTAGGGGTTATGGTTAAATGTTGAGTTTATGGTAAGGGTTATGGTTATGTTTATTGTTAATGGTTATGGCTAGGATTATGGTTAAGAGTCATGGTTATGGTTACGGTTAGGTTTATGCCTATGTTTAATGATTATGGTTACGGTTAGGGTTTATTTTTGTTCATTATGGATATGGTTATGTTCATGTTTATTGTTTATCATTGAGGGTTATGGTTAGGGTTATGGTTAGGTATATGGTTAATTGTTATCGTTACGGGTTCGGGGTTATAGTTATGGTTAGGGTTATGGTTATGTTTAATGGTTATGGTTGAGGCTTTGGTCATGGTTATGGTTAATGGTGATGGTTATTGTTATGGTTAGGATTATGGTTAATGGTTAGTGGTTATAGTTATTCTTAGGGTTATGGTTATGTTTAATGGTTATGGTTATGGTCTTGGTTATGGTTAATTGTTATGGTTAGGGTTATGGTTATGGTTAATATTTACGGTTATGGTTAGCGATTAGGGTTAGGGTTATGGATATGGTTAATGGTAATAATTAGGTTTATGGTTAATGTTTATGTTATGGTTATGGTTAGGGGTTATTGTTGATGATTATAGTTATGCTTATGGTTACAGTTAGGGTTATGGTTATTGTTAATGTTTATGGTTAGTGTTATGGTTAGGGGTTATGGATAGGCGTTATGTTTAAGATTATTGTTATGGTTAGAGTTATGGCAAGGGTTATGGTTAATGGTTATGGTTACAGATAATGTTAGGGTTATGGTTAATGGTAATGGTTATGGTTAGTGTTAGGATTATGATTAACTCTTATGGTTATTGTTATGGTTAGGGCTCATGGTTATGGTTAGGGGCTATGGTTATGGTTAATTGTTATGTTTAGGGGTTATGGTACCTTTTATGATTAGGGGTTATCGTTGATTGTTATGGTTATGTTTAGGGTTATGGTTTTGGTTAATGGGTATGGTTATAGTTAGGGGTATGGTTAGGGTTATGGATATGGTTAATGGTTGTGGTTATGGTTAGTGGTTATGATTATTGTTAGTGATTACGGTTATGGTTATAATTATGGTTAGTGTTGGGGTTATATTTATTGTTATGGTTAATGGTTATTGTTAATGTTATGGTTAGGGTTTATGGATAGGAGTTATATTTAGGATTATGGTTAGGGTTAGGGTTATGGTATAGTTATGTTTAGGGGTAATTGTTTTAATTAGGGGTTATGGTTATTGTTATGATTAATTGTTATGGTTAGGGGTAATGGTAATGTTTATTTTTATGGGTTATCCTTGATCATTATGGTTATGGATAGGGTTATCGTTGAGCATTATGGTTACGGTTATTGTTATGGTTATATTTATGGTTAATGTTTGTGGTTAGGATTATGGTTAGGGTTATGGTTAATCCTTCTGTTGATGGTTACAGTATAGGGGTTATGGTTATGTTTCGGGTTATGGTTAATGGTTAATGATTTTTGTTTTGTTTATGGTTATGGTTAATGTTCATGGTTATGTTTCTGGTTAGAGGTTATCGTTGAGTCCTATGCTTATGGTTAGGGTTATTGTTAGGGTTAAAGGTTATGCTTAAGGTTAATATTTTTGGTTAGGGTTATGGGTAGGGGTTATGGATAGGTGTTATTTTCATGGTTAATAATTATGTTTATAGTTATGTTTATGGTTAATGGTTATGTTTTTGGGTTTTGTTATGGTTAGCTGTTATGGTTAGTGTTATGGTTATGGTTAATTTTTATGGTTATGGTTAGGGTTATGGTTATCGGTAATGGTTATATTTAGGGTTAAGGTTAGGGGTTATGGATAGGTGATATTGTTACGATTAATCGTTATGGTTATGGTTTGGTGTTATTGTTGATAGTTATTGTTATGGTTATGTTTATGGTTAGGGGTTATCATTGATTGATATGGTTATGGTTTGGGTAATGGTTATGGATAATGGTTATGGTTAGGGTTATGTTTAGGGTTAATGGTTACAGTTGAGGTTAGGGTTAAAGGTTATGGTGATGGTTATGGTTAACAGTTATCGTTATGGTTATAGTTATGGTTATGGTTATGGTTAGGGATTATGATTATGGTTAGGAGTTATGGTTTGGGTTATTGTTTTTATTTTTTGGTTATGATTACTCTTAGGATTATTGTTATGATTATGGTTAATGGTTATGGTTACATTTACGGTTTGGGGTTATGGATAGGCATTATTGTTACGATTACACTTATGGTTTGGTTTATGGCTATGGTTATGGTTATGGATAATCGTTATGCTTAGGGGTTATGGTTAATTGTTATATTTATGGTTGTTGTTATGGTTAGCTGTTATGGTTATTGTTATGGTTATGGTTAATTTTTATGGTTATGTTTAGGGTTATGGTTATCGTTAATGGTTATGGTTAGGATTATGGTTAGGGGTTATGGATAGGCGTTATGGTTAGGATTTTGGTTATGGTTAGTGTTATGTTAATGCTGATGTTTAGGTTTTATGGTTTATGGTTAATGGTTATGGTTATGGTTAGTGGTTATGGTTATGGCTAAGTTTATGGTTAGGGGTTATCGATGAGCATTATAGTTATGGTTAGGGTTATGTTTATAGTCATGTTTAATGGTTATTGTTTGAATTGTGGTTAGGGTTATGGTTAGGTTTAACTGTTATGGTTAGAGTTATGGTTAATCGTTATAGTTATGGTAAATGGTTATGGTTTTGTTATGGTTAATGGTTTTGGTTAGGGGTTATTGTTATGGTTCATGGTTATGGTTAGGGTTTATAGTAATGTTTATGGTTAGGGTTATTATTGATAGTTATGGTTATGGTTACTGTTAGTGGTTACGGTTATGGTTAAGTTTATGGTTAGGGGTTATTATTGATAGTTATGGTTATGGTTACTGTTAGTGGTTACGGTTATGGTTAAGTTTATGGTTAGGGGTTATCATTGAGCGATATAGTTATGGTTAGGCTTATGATTATAATTATGGTTAATGGTTATTGTTAGAATAATGGTTAGGGTTATGGTTAGATTTAACAGTTATGGTTAGTGTTATGGTTAATTGTTATTGTTATGGTTATGGTAATTGTTATTGCTATGGTTAATGGTTTTGGTTAGGGGTTATTGTTATGGTTCATGGTCATGATTAGGGGTTATAGTAATATTTATGGTTAGGTGTTATCGTTTATCGTTATGGCTATGGTTAGGCCTTATGGTTATGGTTAAGATTATGGTTAGGGGTTATCATTGAGCTTTGTGGTTAACGTTATTGTTAGTGTAAATGGTTATGGTTATGGTTATGGGTTAGTGGTTATGGTTATGTTTAGGGTTATGGTTATGTTTAATTGTTATGGTTATGCTTATGTTTATGGATAATGGTTTATGGTTATGGGTTATTATTATGGTTAGGGGTTATTGTTTGAATTATAGTATGGTTATGTTTTTTTAGGGGTTACGGTTATGGTTATCGTTAATGGTTAGGGTTAGTGTTATTGGTTATGTTTATGGGTTTATGGTTATGCTTAGGGTTATGGTTAGGGTTAATGGTTATTGTTAGGGTTATGGTAATCTTTGTGGTTATTGGTTAATGTTGATTCTTATGGTTTAGGATTAGTTTATGTTTAGGGGTATCGTTGAGCATTATAGTTACGGTTAGAGTTATTGTTATAGTTATGGTTAATGGTTATGGTTAGGATTAGGTTTAGGGTTATGGTTATGGTTAAAGGTTATGGTAATGGTTCCGGTTAGGGGTTATGGTTAGGATTATGGTTAATGGTTATGGTGATGGTTAGGGTTATGGTTAGTGGTTATAGATAGGTGTTATGGTTAGGATTATGGTTATGGTTAGATTTATAGCCATGGTTATGTTTAGGGTTAATGGTTATGGTTTGGGGTTATTTTTATGGTTATGGTTAATTGTTATGGTTATGGTTTTGGCTCGGTTTTATTGTTATGGTTAATGGTTATGGTTATTTTTATGGTTAGTGGTTATCGTTGATTATTATGGTTATGTTTATGATTAGGGGTTATCGTTGAGGGTTATTTTAATGGTTAAGGTTACGGTTAGGTTTAATGGTTACTGTTAGTGTTATGGTTAATGGTTATGTTTATGGTTTCGGGTTAGGGGATATGTTTATGGTTAATGGTTATGTTTATGGTTTTTGTTACAGTTATGGTTATGGTTAGGGTTACGGTTATGGTTAGGGTTATGTTTGTGGTTAAAAGTTATATATATGGTTAATATTTATGGTTATGGGTTATGGTTATTATTATGGTAAATAGTTATGGTTATTGATAATGGTTATGTTTATGGTTATAGTTGGGGATTATCATTATTCGATATGATTATGTTCATGGTTAGGGGTTATCGTTGAGTGTTATTGTTAGGGTTATTGTTATATTTATGTTTAACAGTTGTGGTTATTTTTAGGGATAGGTGTAAAGGTTATGATTATGGTTACAGGTTAGGGGTTATGGTTATGCTTATGTTTAGGATTCTGGTTATGTTTAATGGTCATGGTTATGTTGATGGTTTTTGTTAACAGTTATGGTTATTGTTAGAGTTTATGATAATGGTTACGGTTATAATTATGGTCAGTGGTTATGGTTATGGTGATGGTTTTTGTTAGGTGTTATGTTAGGGGTTAAGGATATGGTTAGGGTTACAGTTATGGTTATTGTTGGTGGTTATGTTTAGGGGTTAAGGTTATGCTTTGGCTTATGGTTATGGTTAATGATTATGGTTATGGTAATGTTTTGGGGTTATCATTGAGGTTTATGGTAATGGTAAGGGTTATGTTTAGGGGTAATGGTTATAATTAAGGTTATGGTTAATTTTTATGGTTATTGTTTTGGTTAGGGGTTATGGTTATAGTTAGGGTTATGGTTATTGTTAATGGTTATGGTTATGGTAAGGGTTAATGGTTATGTTAATGGTTATTGTTAATCGTTATTTGTAGGGTTATGGGTTAGGGTTTATGGTTATGGTTAGTGTTATGGTTATGGTTAATGTTTCTTGTTAATTTTATTGTTATGGTTGGGAGTTATTGTTGTTCTTTATGGTTATGGTTATGTTTATGGTTAGGGGTTATCGTTGAGCGTTATGTTTTTAGGGTTAATGGTTACGGGTTAGGGTTATGCCTAAATGGTTGTGTTTATGGTTATATGTTAGGGTTTATAGTTTGGTTAGGGTGATGGTTATGGTTCATGGTTATAGCTTTTGTTATGATTATGGCTAATGGTTATGGTTAGGGTTAATGTTATGGTTAGTGTTTGTTTTATTGTTATGGTGAATGGTTATGGTTATGGTTAATGGTTATGTTATGGTGATGGTTTTGTTTAACGGTTATGGTTATGGTTAGGGTTTATGGTTATAGTTAGGGGTTATGCTTATGGTTAATGGTCATGGTTATAATTTTGGTTATCGTGATGGTTATTTTTAATGGTTATTCTTGTGGTTAATGTTAGTTGTTATGATTATGGATATGGATTATGATTTGGGTTATTATTATGGTTATGGTCTTTGTTAGGGATTATGGTTAGGGGTTAAGGTTATGGTTAGGTTTATGGTTATGGTTAATGGTTGTGGTTATGGTTTTTGTTCTGGTTATGGTTAATGGTTATGGTTATGATTTTTCTTATGGTTATGGTTAATGCTTATGGTTATGGTTAGGGTTATGGTTATATTAATGGTTATGGTTATGGTTATTGTTAGTGGTCATGGTTATGGTTAATGTTTATGGTTATGTTTATGGTTAGGGGTTATTTTTGAGCGTTATAGTTATGGTTAGGATTATGGTTATAGTTATGGTTAATGGTTAAGGTTAGGATTAGGGTTACGGTTAGTGATTATTGTAATTGTTATGGTTAATGGTTACTGATATGGTTACAAGTGAGGGGTTATGGTTTAGGTTATTGTTTTGGTTAATGGTTATGGTTATCGTTATGTTTAGGGGTTAAGGTTATATTTAGTGATTATGGTTATGGTTACAGTTATGGTTAGTGTTATGGTTAGGGGATATGGTTAGGCGTTATGGTTAGGATTATGGTTAGTGTTATGGCTATGGTTAGGTTTATGACTATGGTTATGCTTAGGGGTAATGGTTATTGTTAGGAGTTATGGTTATGATTATGTTTAAGGTTAGGAGATATAGTTATGGATAGGGGATATGTTTATGTTTAATGGTCATGGTTATCATTTTTGTTATGGTGATGAATATTGTTAACGGTTATGTTTATGCTTATGGTTAGGGGTTATGTTTATAGTTAGGGGTTATGCTTTGGGTTATTGTTGTGATTATGAATTTTGTTAGGAGTTATGGTTAGGGGTTATGGTTATGTTTAGGCTTATGGATATGGCTAATTGTTATGGTTATGGTAATGGTTATTGTTAGGTTTAAGGTTAAGGTTATGATTAATGGCTATGGTTATGGTTATGGTTAATGGTCATGGTTATGGTTAGGGTTATGTTTAGGGATTATGGTAATGTTTATGGTAATGGGTTATCATTGATATTTATTGTTATAGTTATGGTTTTGGTTACGTTTAGGGGTTATTGTTGATCCTCATGGTTATGGTTATTGTCATGTTTAGTGGTTATCGTTGAGTGTTTTGGATATGAATAATATTATGGTTATAGTTATGAATAATGGTTATGGTTAGTATTATGGTTATGGTTAGGGTTAATGGTTAGGGTTATGGTTTAAAGTTATGGTTACGGTTATGGTTACGGGTTAGAGGTTATGGTTATGGAGATGGTTATGGTTAATGTTTATGGTTATGTTTAATGGTATGGTTAGGATTATGCTTAGGTTATGGTTATGTTTATGGTTATGTTTGGTGGTTATGATTTTGGTTATGGGTTATGGTTTTGGTTAAGGTTGTGGTTATGGTTTTCTTAGTGTTAGGGTTTGGGTTAGGGTTATGGTTTGTGATTATGGGTATGGTTATGGTTACAGTTATGGTTAGGGGTTATGGATAGCTGTTATGGTTAGGATTATTGTTATGTTTAGTGTTATGGCTATTGTTATGTTTATGAGTAATTGTTATGGTTAGGGGTTATGATTATGTTTATGGTTAATGGTTACAGTTATGGTGATGGTTATGGTTAGAGGTTATGATTATGGTTATGGGTTTTGGTTTGAGTTATATGGTTATGGTTTTGTTAGGGTTTGGGTTATGGTTATGGTTGGTAATTATGGTTATTTTTATGGTTACGGTTATGGTTAGGTGTTATGGATAGGTTCTTTGGTTAGGATTATTTTTATGGTTAAGTTTATGGCTATGTTTATGTTTACGAATAATGGTTATGGTTAGGGGTTATGATTATTTGTATGGTTAATGGTTATGGTTTTGTTTATGTTTAGATATTATCATTAAGGTTAGGGTTATGATTATGCTTAGGGTTACGGTTAGGGTTAATAGTTATGGTTCGGTTTATCATTAATGGTTATGGTTAATGTTATCGTTTATGGTTATGGTTACGTTTATATGTTATAGTAATGGTTCGGGTTAGGGTTAAGTTTAGTGTTAATAGTTATGGTTATGGTTATTGTTATGGTTAGTGTTAATGATTATGGCTAGGATTATGGTTAAGAGTTATGGTTATGGTTACGGGCTAGGGGTTACGGTTATGGTTAGGTTTATGCCTATGTTTAATGGTTATGGTTACGGTTAGGGTTTATTATTTTTCATTATGGATATGGTTATGTTTATGTTTATTGTTTATCATTGAGGGTTATGGTTAGGTTTATGGTTAATGGTTATCATTACGGGCTAGGGATTATGGTTATGGTTTGGTTTATGGTTATGTTTAATGGTTATGGTTGAGGCTTTGGTCATGGTTATGGTTAATGGTGATGGTTATTGTTATGGTTAGGATATGGTTAATGGTTAGTGGTTATAATTATTCTTAGGGTTATGGTTATGTTTAATGGCTATGGTCTTGGTTATGGTTAGGGTTATGGTTAATAGTTACAGTTATGGTTAGGGATTAGGGTTAGGGTTATGGATATGGTTAATGGTAATAATTAGGTTTATGGTTAATATTTATGTTATGGTTATGGTTAGGGGTTATTGTTGATGATTAAAGTTATGCTTATGGTTACGGTTAGGGTTATGGTTATTGTCAATGGTTATGGTTAGTGTTATGGTTAGGGGTTATGGATAGGCATTATGTTTAAGATCATGGTTATGGTTAGAGTTATGGCAAGGGTTATGGTTAAGGGTTATGGTTATGGTTACGGTTAGGGTTATGGTTAATGGTAATGGTTATGGTTAGTGTTAGGATTAACTGTTATGGTTATTGTTATGGGCTCATGGTTATGGTTAGGGGTTATGGTTATGGTTAATTGTTATGGTTAGGGGTTATGGTACCGTTTGTGATTAGGGGTTATCGTTGATTGTTATGGTTATGTTTAGGGTTATGGTTTTAGTTAATTGGTATGGTTATGGTTAGGGGTATGGTTAGGGTTATGGATATGGTTAATGGTTGTGGTTATGGTTAGTGGTTATGATTATTGTTGGTGATTATGGTTATGTTTATGGATACGGTTAGTGTTGGGGTTATGTTTATTGTTATGGTTTATGGTTATTGTTAGGGTTATGGTTAGGGTTTATGGATAGGAGTTATATTTAGGATTATGGTTAGGGTTATGGTATAATTATGGTTAGGGGTAATGGTTATAGTTAGGGGTTATGGTTATTTTTATGATTAAATGTTATGCTTATGGGTTATGGTAATTTTTATGTTGATGGGTTATCCTTGATGACTTTGGTTATGGTTATGGTTATGGATAGGGGTTATCGTTGAGCGTTATGGTTATGGTTATCGTTATGGTTATATTTATGGTTAATGTTTGTGGTTAGGGTTATGGTTAATCTTTATGTTGATGGTTACGATATAGGGGTTATATTTATGTTTCGGGTTATGGTTAATTGTTTTGGTTTTGTTATGTTTATGGTTAATGTTCATGGTTATGTTTCTGGTTAGAGGTTATCGTTGAAGGCTATGCTTATGGTTAGGGTTATTGTTAGGGTTAAAGGTTATGCTTAAGGTTAATGTTTTTGGTTAGGGTTATGGTTAGGGATTATGGATAGGCGTTATTTTCATGGTTAATGATTATGTTTATGGTTATGTTTATGGTTAATGGTTATGTTTTTGGTTGTTGTTATGGTTAGCTGTTATGGTTATGGTTAGTGTTATGGTTATGGTTAATTTTTATGGTTATGTTTAGGGTTATGGTTATCGGTAATGTTTATGGTTAGGGTTATGTTTAGGAGTTATGGATAGGCGATATTGTTATGATTAATCGTTATGGTTATGGTTTGGTGTTATTGTTGATAGTTATTGTTATGGTTATGTTTATGGTTAGTTGTTATCATTGATTGATATGGTTATATTTTGGGTAATGGTTATGGATAATGGATATGGTTAGGGTTATGTTTAGGGTTAATGGTTACGGTTGAGGTAGGGGTTAATGGTTATGGTGATGGTTATGGTTAACAGTTATGGTTATGGTTATAGTTATGGTTATGTTTATGTTTAGGGGTTATGACTATGGTTAGGAGTTTGGTTTGGGTTTTTTTTTAATTTTTTGGTTTGTGTTATTTTTATAGTTATAGATTTAGTTAGGGGTTACGGTTACTGGTTAAGTTTTTGGTTGGTGATTATGGTTATGATTACGGTTATGATTATTGTTATGATTATGGTTAATGGTTATGGTTACATTTATGGTTTTGGGGTTATGGATAGGCATTATGGTTAAGATTACGGTTATGGTTTGTTTATGGCTATGGTTATGGTTATGGATAATCGTTATGCTTAGGGGTTATGGTTAATGTTTATGGTTGTTGTTATGGTTAGCTGTTATGGTTATTGTTAGTGTTAGTGTTATGTTTAATTTTTATGGTAATGTTTAGGGTTATGGTTATCGTTAATGGTTATGGTTAGGATTATGGTTAGGGGTTATGGATAGGCGTTATGGTTAGGATTTTGGTTATGGTTAGAGTTATGTCAATGCTGATGGTTAGGTTTTATGGTTTATGGTTAATGGTTATGGTTATGGTTATGGTTAGTGGTTATGGTTATGGCTAAGTGTATGGTTAGGGGTTATCGATGAGCATTATAGTTATGGTTAGGTTTATGTTTATAGTCATGGTTAAGGGTTATTGTTTGAATTGTGGTTAGGGATATGGTTAGGTTTAACTGTTATGGTTAGAGTTATGGTTAATCGTTATGGTTATAGTTAATGGTTATGGTTTTCTTATGGTTAATGGATTTGGCTAGGGGTTATTGTTATGGTTCATGTTAATGATTAGGGGTTATAGTAATGTTTATGGTTAGGCGTTATTATTGATCATTATGGTTATGGTTATTGTTAGTGGTTACAGTTATGGTTAAGTTTATGGTTAGGGGTTATCATTGAGCATTATAGTTATGGTTAGGCTTATGATTATAATTATGGTTAATGGTTATTGTCAGAATAATGGTTAGGGTTATGGTTAGAATTAATGTTTATGGTTAGTGTTATCGTTAATTGTTATGGTTATGGTAAATGGTTATTGTTATGGTTAATGGTTTTGGTTTGGGGTTATTGTTATGGTTCATGGTCATGATTAGAGGTTACAGTAATATTTATGGTTAGGTGTTATCGTTGATCGTTATGGTTATGGTTATGGTTAGGCCTTATGGTTATGGTTAAGTTTATGGTTAGGGGTTATCATTGAGCTTTGTGGTTAACGTTATTGTTAGTGTAAATGGTTATGGTTAGGGTTATGGTTATGGGTTAGTGTTTATGGTTATGTTTAGGGTTATGGTTATGTTTAATTGTTATGGTTATGCTTATGTTTATGGATAATGGTTATGGTTATGGGTTTTTATTATGGTTAGGGGTTATGGTTTGAATTATAGTATGGTTATGGTTTTTTTAGGGGTTATGGTTATTGTTAATGGTTAGGGTTAGTGTTAATGGTTATGTTTACAGTTATGCTTAGGGTTATGGTTAGGGTTAATGGTTATTGTTAGGGTTATGGTAATCTTTATGGTTAGGGGTTAACATTGATTGTTATGGTTATGGTTACGTTTATGTTTAGGGGTATCGTTGAGCATTATAGTTACGGTTAGAGTTATTGTTATAGTTATGGTTAATGGTTATGGTTATAATTATGTTTAGGGTTATGATTATGGTTAAAGGTTATGGTAATGGTTCCGGTTAGGGGTTATGGTTAGGATTATGGTTTATGGTTATGGTTATGGTGATGGTTAGGTTTATGGTTAGTGGTTATGGATAGGTGTTATGGTTAAGATTATGGCTATGGTTAGAGTTATAGCCATGGTTATGTTTAGGGTTAATGGTTATGGTTAGGGTTTATTTTTATGGTTATGGTTAATTGTTATGGTTATCGTTTTGGCTCGGTTTTATTGTTATGGTTAATGGTTACAGTTATTTTTATGGTTAGGGGTTATCGTTGATTATTATGGTTATTTTTATGATTAGGGGTTATCGTTGAGAGTTATTTTAATGGTTAAGGTTAGGGTTAGGTTTAATGGTTACTGTTAGTGTTATGGTTAATGGTTATGTTTATGGTATCTGGTTAGGGGATATGTTTATGGTTAATGGTTATGTTTATGGTTTTTGTTACGGTTATGGTTAATGGTTATGGTTAGGGTCACGGTTATGGTTAGGGTTATGTTTGTGGTTAAAAGTTATATTTATGGTTAATATTTATGGTTATGGTTATGGGTTATGGTTATTGTTATGGTTAATGGTTATGGTTATTGATAATGGTTATGTTTATGGTTATAGTTGGGGATTATCATTAATCGATATGATTAGGTTTATGGTTAGGGGTTATTGTTGAGCGTTATGGGTAGGGTTATTGTTATATTTATGTTAATGGTTGTGGTTATTTATAGGAATCGGTTCAAAGGTTATGATTATGGTTACAGATTAGGGGTTATGGTTATGCTTATGGTTAGGATTCTGGTTATGTTTATTGGTTATGGTTATGTTGATGGTTTTTGTTAACAGTTATGGTTATTGTTAGAGTTTATGGTAATGGTTACGGTTATAATTATGGTCAATGGTTATGGTTATGGTGATGGTTTTTGTTAGGGATGTTTAGGGGTTAAGGATATCGTTAAGTTTACAGTTATGCTTATTGTTGGGGGTTATGTTTAGGGGTTAAGGTTATTCTTCGGGTTATGGTTATGGTTAATGGTTATAGTAATGTTTTGGGGTTATTGTTGAGGTTTATGGTAATGGTAAGGGTTATGTTTAGGGGTAATGGTTTTAATTAAGGTTATGGTTAATTTTTATGGTTATAGTTTTGGTTATGGGTCATGGTTATGGTTAGGGTTATGGTTATTGTTAATGGTTATTGTTATGGTAAGCGTTAATGTTTATGGCAAGGGTTATTGTTAATCGTTATGGATAGGGTTATGGGTTAGGGTTTATGATTATGGTTAGTGTTATGGTTATGGTTAATATTTCTTATTATTTTTATGGTTATGTTTGGGAGTTATTGTTGTTCGTTATGGTTATGGTTATGTTTAAGTTTAGGGGTTATCGTTGAGGGTTATGATTATTGTTAGGGTTAATGGTTACGGGTTAGGGTTATGCCTAAATGGTTGTGGTTATGGTTATGTGTTAGGGGTTGTGGTTATGGTTAGGGTGATGGTTATGGTTCATGGTTATAGCTTTTGTTATGGTTATGGTTAATGTTTATGGTTATGGTTAATGTTATGGTTTGGGCTTGTTTTATTGTTATGGTGAATGGTTATGTTTAAAGGTTATGTTATGGTGATGGTTTTGTGTAACAGTTATGGTTATGGTTAGGGTTTATGGTTATAGTTAGGTGATATGTTTATGGTTAATGGTCATGGTTATGGTTTTGGTTATCGTGATGGTAATTTTTAATGGTTATTGTTGTGTTTAATGTTAGTTGTTATGATTATGTTTATGGTTTATGATTTGGGTTATTGTTATGGTTATGGTCTTTGTTAGGGATTATGGTTAGAGGTTAAGGTTATGGTTAGGTTTATGGTTATGGTTAATGGTTGTAGTTATGGTTTTTGTTCTGGTTATGGTTAATGTTTATGCTTATGATTTTTTTATGGTTATGGTTAATGGTTATGGTTAGTGTTATGGTTATGATTAATGGTTATGGTTATTGTTAGGGGTCATTTTTATGGTTAATGTTTATGGTTATGTTTATGGTTAGGGGTTACTGTTGAGCATTATGGTTATGGTTAGGATTATGGTTATAGTTATGGTTAATGGTTATAGTTAGGATTATGGTTACGGTTAATGCTTATTTTAATTGTTATGGTTAAAGGTTACTCTTATGTTTAAAAGTGAGGGGTTATGGTTTAGGTTATGGTTTTTGTTAATGGTTATGTTTATCGTTATGTTTAGAGGTTAAGGTTATAGTTAGTGATTATGGTTATTGTTACGGTTATGGTTAGTGTTATGGTTAGTTGATATGGTTAGGCGTTATGGTTAGGATTATGGTTAATGTTATGGCTATGGTTAGGTTTATGACTATGGTTATGGTTAGGGGTAATGGTTATTTTTAGGGGTTATTGTTAATGTTTATGTTTATGATTATGTTTATGGTTAGGATTTATGTTTATGGATAGGGGTTATGTTCATGGTTAATGGTCATGGTTATCGTTTTGGTTATGGTGAAGATTACTGTTAACGGTTATGTTTATGCTTATGGTTAGGGTTTATGATTATGATTAGGGGTTATGGTTTGGGTTATTGTTATGGTTATGGATTTTGTTAGGAGTTATGGTTAGGGCTTATGGTTATGTTTAGGGTTATGGATATGGCTAATTGTTAATGTTATGGTAATGGTTATTGTTAGGGTTATAGTTATGATTAATGGTTATGGTTATTGTTAATGGTCGTGGTTATGGTTAGGGTTATGTTTAGGGGTTATGGTAATGTTTATGGTAAAGGGTTATCGTTGATACTTATTGTTATAGTTATGGTTATGGTTACGTTTAGGGGTTATCAATGATCCTCATGGTTATGGTTATGGTCATGTTTAGGGGTTATTGTTGAGTGTTATGGATATGATTAAGATTATGGTTATAGTTATGAATAATGGTTATGGTTAGTATTATGCTTATGGTTAGGGTTAATGGTTACGGTTATGGTTTAAAGTTATGGTTATGGTTACGGGTTAGCGGTTATGGTTATGGTGATGGTTATGGTTAATGTTTATGGTTATGTTTAAATGGTATGGTTAGGATTATGTTTATGGTTATGGTTAAGTGTTATGATTTTGGTTATGGGTTACGGTTTTGGTTTAGGTTGTGGTTATGGTTTTTTTTGTGTTCGGGTTTGGGTTAGGGTTATGGTTTGTGATTATGGGTATGGTTATGGTTACAGTTATGGTTAGGGGTTATGGATAGTTGTTATGGTTAGGATTATTTTTATGTTTAGTGTTATGGCTATTGTTATGTTCATGAGTAATTGTTATGGTTAGGTGTTATGATTATGTTTATGGTTAATGGTTACGGTTATTATGATGGTTATTGTTAGAGGTTATGATTATGGTTATGGGTTATGGTTTGGGTTATATGGTTATGGTTTTGTTAGGGTTTGGTTTAGGGTTATGGTTGGTGATTATGGTTATTTTTATGGTTACGGTTATGGTTAGGGGTTATGGATAGGTTTTATGGTTAGGATTATTTTTATGGTTAGTTTTATGGCTATGGTTATGTTTATGAGTAATGGCTATGGTTAGGGGTTATGATTATGGGTATGGTTAATGGTTATGGTTTTGTTTATGTTTAGATATTATGGTTATATTTAGGGTTATGGTTATGGTTAAAGTTACGGTTAGGGTTAATAGTTATTGTTAGTTTATGGTTAATGGTTATCGTTACAGGTTCGAGGTTATGGTTATGGTTTAGGTTATGGTTATGTTAATGGTTATGGTTGAGGCTTTGGTCATGGTTATGGTTAATGGTGATGGTTATTGTTATGGTTAGGATTATGGTTAATGGTTAGTGGTTATATGTTGCAGGTGGTCTTTCCGCCCCTCCAACCAATAGCTGCTGAGATACCAGCCCATTGGGGCGTGGTTTCTCTCCATTCATAAAGCCTCTATTTCCTTCCGCTCGCTCTCTCTTGACTGCTGCTCCGCTGGCGACTAGACTCACTTTCTCTAGTTGTGCAGAGAGCTGTTGTCTGGGATCGTGATCTGTAAGTTTTCCCTCTTTAAATAAATACTTCCCTAGTAATAGTAATTCCAAACTGGTGTGGCATTGTTCGTGGATTACGCCTTTAGTTATAGTTATTCTTAGGGTTATGGTTATGTTTAATGGTTATTGTTATGGTCTTTTTTATCGTTAATGGTAATGGTTAGGGTTATGGTTATGTTTAATAGTTACAGTTATGGTTAGGGATTAGGGTTAGGGTTATGGATATGGTTAATGGTAATAATTAGGTTTATGGTTAATATTTATGTTATTGTTGATGATTACAATTATGCTTATGGTTACGGTTAGGGTTATGGTTATTGTTAATGGTTATGGTTAGTGTTATGGTTAGTGATTATGGATAGGCGTTATGTTTAAGATTATGGTTATGGTTAGAGTTATGGCAATGGTTATGGTTAATGGTTTTGGTTATGGTTATGGTTAGGTTCATGGTTAATGGTAATGATTATGGTTAGTGTTAGGATTATGATTAACTGTTATGGTTATTGTTATGGTTAGGGATCATGGTTATGGTTAGGGGCTATGGTTATGGTTAATTGTTATGGTTAGTGGTTATGGTACTATTTATGACTAGGGGTTATCCTTGATTGTTATGGTTATGTTTAGGGTTACGGTTTTGGTTAATGGGTATGGTTATGGTTAGGGGTATGACTAGGGATATGGATATAGTTAATGGTTGTGGTTATGGTTAGTGGTTATGATTATTGTTGGTGATTACGGTTATGGTTATGGTTATGGTTTGTGTTGGGGTTATTTTTATTGTTATGGTTAATGGTTATTGTTAGGGTTATGGTTAGGGTTTATGGATAGGAGTTATATTTAGGATTATGGTTATGGTTAGGGTTTTGGTATAGTTATGGTTAGGGGTAATGGTTATAGTTAGGGGTTATGGTTATTGTTATGATTAATTGTTATGGTTATGGGTTATGGTAATGTTTATTTTTATGTTTTATTTTTGATGATTATGTTTATGGTTATGGATAGGGGTTATCATTGAGCGTAATGGTTATGGTTATGGTTATATTTATGGTTTATGTTTGTTGTTAGGATTATGGTTAGGATTATGGTTAATCCTTATGTTGATGGTTACAGTATAGGGGTTATGTTTATGTTTCGGGTTATGGTTAATTGTTAATGGTTTTGGTTTTGGTTGTGCTTATGGTTAATGTTTATCTTTCTGGTTAGAAGTTATCATTGAGGACTATGCTTATGGTTAGGGTTATTGTTAGGGTTAAAGGTTATGCTTAAGGTTAATGTTTTTGTTAGGGTTATGGTTAGGGGTTATGGATAGGCGTTATTTTCATGGTTAATGATTATGTTTATGGTTAATGGTTATGTTTTTAGTTGTTGTTATGGTTAGCTGTTATGGTTATGGTTAGTGTTATGGTTATGGTTAACTTTTATGGTTATGTTTAGGGTTATGGTTATCGGTAATGGTTATGGTTAGGGTTATGTTTAGGAGTTATGGATAGGCGATATTGTTACGATTAATCGTTATGGTTATGGTTTGGTGTTATTGTTGATAGTTATTGTTATGGTTATGTTTATGGTTAAGGGTTATCATTGATTGATATGGTTATATTTTGGGTAATGGTTATGGATAATGGATATGGTTAGGGTTATGTTTAGGGTTAATGGTTACGGTTGAGGTTAGGGTTAATGGTTATGGTGATGGTTATGGTTAACAGTTATCGTTATGGCTATATTTATGGTTATGTTTATGGTTAGGGGTTATGATTATGGTTAGGAGTTATGGTTTGGGTTATTTTTTTAGTTTTTGGTTTGGGTTATATTTACAGTTATAGTTTTTGTTAGGGGTTACGGTTACTGGTTAAGTTTATTATTGGTGATTATTGTTATGGTTATGATTACTGTTAGGATTATTGTTATGATTATGGTTTTGGTTATGGTTACATTTATGGTTTGGGGTTATGGATAGGCATTATGGGTAGGATTACGGTTATGGTTTGGTTTATGGCTATGGTTATGTTTATGGATAATCATTATGCTTAGGGTTTATGGTTAATGGTTATGATTATGGTTGTTGTTATGGTTAGCTGTTATGGTTATGGTTAGTGTTATGGTTATGGTTAATCTTTGTGGTTATGTTTAGGGTTATGGTTATCGTTAATGGTTATGGTTAGGATTATGTTTAGGGGTTATGGATAGGCGTTATGGTTAAGTTATGGTTATACTTAGTGTTATGCCAATGGTGATGGATAGGTTTTATGGTTTATGGTTAATGGTTATGGTTAGTGGTTATGTTTTTGGCTAAGATTATGGTTCGGTGTTATCGTTGAGCATTATAGTAATGGATAGGTTTATGTTTATAGTCATGGTTAATGTTTATTGTTAGAATTTTGGTTAGGGATATGGTTAGTTTTAACGGTTATGGTTAATCGTTATGGTTATGGTTAAGTTTATGGTTATGGTCTTGATTTTGGATAATGGTTACGGTTAGGGTTATCGTTATGGTTAGTGGTTATGATAATGTTTATGCTTATGGGTTTTCCTTGAACATTATGGTTATGGTTATGGATAGGGGTTATCATTGAGCATTATGGTTATGGTTATATTTATGGTTAATGTTTGTGGTTAGGAATATGGTTAGGGTTATGGTTATGGTTAGGGTTATGGTTAATCCTTATGTTTATGGTTTAGGGGTTATGTTTATGTTTCGGGTTATGGTTAATGGTTAATGGCTTTGGTTTTGGTTATGGTTATGGTTAATGTTCATGGTTATGTTTATGGTTTTTGGTTATCGATGAGGGTTATGCTTATGGTTAGGGTTATTGATAGGGTTAAAGGTTATGCTTATGGTTAATGTTTTTGGTTAGGGTTATGGTTAGGAGTTATGGATAGGCATTATTGTCATGGTTAATGGTTATGTTTATGGTTATGTTTATGGTTAATGGTTTTGTATTTGGTTGTTGTTATGGTTAGCTGTTATTGTTATGTTTAGTTTTATGGTTTTGTTTAATTTTTATGGTTATGGTTAGGGTTATGGTTATTGTTAATGGTTATGGTTAGTGTTATGGTTAGGGGTTATGGATAGGCGATATTGTTACGATTAATCATTATGGTTATGGTTTGGTGTTATCGTTGATAGCTATTGTTATGGTTATGTTTATGGTTAAGGGTTATCATTGATTGATAGGGTTATGGTTTGGGTAATGGTTATGGATATGGTTAGGGTTAAGTTTATTATTAATGGTTACACTTAAGGTTAGGGTTAATGGTTATGGTGATGGTTATGGTTAACAGTTATTGTTATGGTTATAGTTATGGTTAAGTTTATGGTAAGGGGTTATGATTATGGTTAGGAGTTATGGTTTGGGTTATTTTGTTTTTATTTTTTGGTTTTGGTTATTTTTATAGTTATAATTTTTGTTAGTGGTTATGATAACTGGTTAAGTTTATGGTTGGTTATTATGGTTATGATTACGGTTAGGGTTATTGTTATGATTATAGTTAATGGTTATGGTTACATTTATAGTTTGGGGTTATGGATAGGCATATTGGTTAGGATTACGGTTATGGTTTGGTTTATTGCTTTGTTTATCTACAATCGTTATGGTAAAAGGTTATCCTTAATGGTTATGTTTATGGTTGTTGTTATGGTTAGTTGTTATGGTTCTGGTGATTGTTATGGTTATTGATAATTTTTATGGTTATGGTTAGGGATATGGTTATTGTAAATGGTTATGGTTAGGATTATTGTTAGGGTTTATGGATAGGCGTTACGGTTAGGATTATGGTTATAGTTAGTGTTATGTCAATGGTGATGGTTAGGTTTTATGGTTTATGGTTAATGGTTATGGTTATGGTTAGAGGTTATGGTTAAGTTTAAGGTCAGGGGTTATCGTTGTGCATTATAGTTATGGTTAGGGTTATGTTTATAGTCATGGTTAATGGTTATTGTTAGAATTATGGTGAGGGATATGGATAGGCTTAATGGTTATGGTTATGGTTATGGTTAATCATTATGGCTATGGTTAAGGTTAGGGTTATGGTTATAGTAAATGGTTATGGTTATGGTTTGTGGTTATGGTTATGGTTAAGTTTACGGTTAGGGTCTATCGTTGAACATTATAGTTATGTTTAGGGTTATGTTTATAGTCATGGTTAATGGTTATTGTTGGAATTATGGTTAGGGATATGGTTAGGCTTAATGGTTATGGTTAGGGTTACGGTTAATCGTTATGGTTATGTTTAAGGTTATGGTTATGGTAAATGGTTATGGTTATTGTTATGGTTAATGGTTTTGGTTAGGGGTTATATTTATGATTTATGGTTATTATTACAGGTTATAGTAATGTTTATGGTTAGGGGTTATTATTGATCATTATGGTTATGGTTATTGTTAGGGGTTACGGTTATGGTTAAGTTCATGGTTAGGGGTTATTGTTGAGTGTTATAGTTATGGTTAGGCTTATGATTATAATCATGGTTAATGGTTATTGTTAGAATAATGGTTAGGGTTATGGTTAGAGTTAATGGTTATGGTTAGTGTTATGGTTAATTGTTATGGTTATGGTTATGGTAAATCTTTATGGTTATTGTTATGGTTAATGCTTTTGGTTAGGGGTTATTGTTATGGTTCATGTTTATGATTAGGGGTTATAGTAATGTTTATGGTTAGGGGTTATTATTGATCATTATGGTTATGGTTATTGTTAGGGGTTACGGTTATGGTTAAGTTCATGGTTAGGAGTTATTGTTGAGTGTTATAGTTATGGTTAGGCTTATGATTATAATCATGGTTAATGGTTATTGTTAGAATAATGGTTAGGGTTATGGTTAGAGTTAATGGTTATGGTTAGTGTTATGGTTAATTGTTATGGTTATGGTTATGGTAAATCGTTATGGTTAATGGTTTTGGTTAGGGGTTATTGTTATGGTTCATGTTCATGATTATGGTTTATAGTAATATTTATGGTTAGGTGTTATCGTTGATCGTTATGGTTATGGTTATGGTTATGCCTTATGGTTATGGTTAAGTTTATGGTTAGGTGTTATCGTTGAGCTTTGTGGTTAACGTTATTGTTAGTGTAAATGGTTATGGTTAGGGTTAATGTTATGGGTTAGTGGTTATGGTTATGTATATGGTTATGGTTATGTTTAATTGTTATGGTTATGCTTATTTTTGTGAATAATGGTTATGGTTACGGTTATGGGTTATTTTTATGGATAAGGCTTATGGTTGAATTATAGTATGGTTATGTTTTTTTTAGGGGTTATGGTTATGGTTAATGGTTAGCGTTAGTGTTAATGGTTATGTTTACCCTTAATTTTTATTGTTAGGGTTATGGTAATCTTTATGCTTAAGGGTTAACGTTGATTGTTATGGTTATGGTTATGTTTATGTTAGGGGTATCGTTGAGCATTATAGTTACGGTTAGAGTTATTGTTATAGTTATGGTAAATGGTTATTGTTAGGATTAGGGTTAGGGTTAGGGTTATGGTTATGGTTATGGTTAAAGGTTATGGTAATGGTTCTGGTTAGAGGTTATGGTTAGGATTATGATTAATGGTTATGGTTTTGCTGATGGTTAGGGTTATGGTTAGTGGTTATGGATAGGTGTTATGGTTAGGATTATGGTTATGGTTAGAGTTATAGCCATGGTTAAGTTTAGGGTTAATGGTTATGGTTAGGGGTTATTTTTATGGTTATGGTTAATTGTTATGGTGATGGTTTTGGCTCAGTTTTATTGTTATGATTATGGTTAATGGTTACGGTTATTTTTACGGTTAGGGGTTATCGTTCATCGTTATGGTCATGTTTATGATTAGGGGTTATCGTTGAGGGTTATTTTAATGGTTAAGGTTATGGTTAGGGTTAATGGTTACTGTTAGTGTTATGGTTAATGGTTATGTTTATGGTTTCGGGTTAGGGGATATGTTTATGGTTTTTGTTACGGTTATCGTTAATGGTTATTGTTAGGGTTGCGGTAATGGCTAGGTTTATGTTTGTGGTTAATGGTTATATTTATGGTTATGGTTATGGGTTATGTTTATTGTTATGGTTAATGGTGATGGTTATTGATAATGGTTATGTTTATGGTTATAGTTGGGGATTATCATTAATCGATATGATTATGATTATGTTTATGTTTAGGAGTTATCGTTGAGCATTATGGTTAGGATTATTGTTATATTTATGTTTAATGGTCATGGTTAGGATTATGGTTAGTGTTATGGTTAGGGTTAATGGTTATATTTGGGGATATGTTTAAATGTTATGATTATCATTACAGGTTAGGGGTTATTGTTATGCTTATGGTTAGGATTCTGGTTATGTTTAATGGTTATGATTATGTTGATGGCTTTTGTTAACACTTATGGTTATTGTTAGAGTTTATGGTAATGGTTACAGTTATAATTATGAATAATGGTTATGGTTATGGTGATGGTTTTTGTTAGGGTTTATGTTTAGGGGTTAAGGATATGGTTAGGGTTACAGTTTTTATTGTTGGTGGTTATATTTAGGGGTTAATGTTATGCTTCAGGTTATGGTTATGGTTAATGGTTATGGTTATGCTAATGTTTTGGTGTTATCGTTGAGGTTTATGGTAATGGTAAGGGTTATGTTTAGGGGTAATGGTTATGTGTAGGGGTTATGGTTATAATTAAGGTTATGGTTAATTTTTATGGTTATAGTTTTGGTCAGGGGTTATGGTTATGGTTATGGTTAATGGTTATGGTTATGTTAAGGGTTATTGTTAATCGTTATGGTTAGGGTTATTGGTTAGGGTTTATGGTTATGGTTAGTGTTATGGTTATGGTTAAGGTTAATGTTTCTTGTTATGTTTATGGTAATGGATGAGAGTTATTGTTGTTCGTTATTGTTATGCTTATTTTTATGGTTAGGGGTTATCGTTGAGGGTTATAATTATTGTTAGGGTTAATTGTTACGGGTTAGGGTTATGCCTAAATGGCTGTGGTTATGGTTATGTGTTAGGGGTTATGGTTATGGTTAAGGTGATTGTTATGGTTCATGGTTATACCTTTTGTTATGGTTATGGTTAATGGTTGTGGTTAGGGTTAATGTTATGGTTAGGGTTTGTTTTATTTTTATGGTGAATGGTTATGGTTATGGTTAATGGTTATGTTATAGTGATGGTTTTGTTTAACGGTTATGGTTATGGTTAGGGTTTATGGTTATAGTAGGGGTTATGTTTATGGTTAATGGGTATGGTTATTGTTTTGGTTATTGTGATGGTTATTTTTAATGGTTATTGTCGTGGTTAATGTTAGTTGTTGAAGGCGTAAGCCACGAACAATGCCACGCCAGTTTGGAATTATTATTATAATGGTAGTATTTATTTAAAGAGTAAAAACTTACAGATCATGATCCCAGACAACAGCTCTCTGCACAACCAGAAAGGGAGTCTAGTCGCCAGCAGAGCAGGAACTCAAGAGAGCGAGCAGAGGAAGTAGAAGCTTTTTGAATGGAGAGAAACCACGCCCCAATAGGCTGGTATCTCAGCAGCTATTGGTTGGATGGGCGGAAAGACCTCCCGCAACACCTCCCCCTTTTTTTTAAGTAAGAGTGTTCTAAACCTACTACGAAATTATATACAATAAGTACAAATATCCTATTCTAACTAGCTTAGGACTTGTATAATAAATAACTTGGTCAAGTCATGAGAGAAAAGTAACTATAGTTATATAGTCTTCAACCCCATCAAAGATCTGAGAAGGGAAATTATGTTACCTGGGTAATTAGGAAGTTCAGTAAAACAACTTCCAAAACCTGCAACAAATCACAGGGACAACTAGCTACCTGGGCAATCACCCAAAGTCACATTTGCAGCGTTGAAGCAACCAACTTTGGCTAAGGCCTAACATAACTGACATACCATTTTCAAAGGCAAGCAACTTTTCAAAACTATCTTACCCTGTCTTGGCAGGATATGACAGTCCTGTTTATCCATTGATGCATGCTCTGTATCTCTGTCAGTGGTTAAGGTATGGGCATTTCTTTGCCCCAAGGCCAGTTCTGTCAGAAAGAAAGGCTCCAGGTGGAGTGTCTTTGGTGCTCAACATTCTCTCGGGAATAGAGCGGTGTTGCCAGGAGCAATTGTGTCTCACTACCACAAAACTCTGAGTTAGATTAAAGGCCATTTTCTACAGCTCTTTGAAGAGGTTGAAGATCATCTATCTATACTGAGTATAATCTCTATATATCTAAATAACCTAATTAGTCTAATTATAAATGGTAAACTTAGATGACTATTAATCTATATAATTCTCAATATCTATCTAACTCAAAGACTAAGACAATAAACATCTGTGTAACAAATGAGGATAATGACCTCCAAATATAAACAATGTACAAATATACATTGCAATATGGTAAATATCGATACAATATATGTCAATACATAAAAAATATTTTAAACAGAGGTAGAAACATGCATGCATACAATAGTCAATATAATTTAACTTTGTATCAATATACAAGTATCAATACCAATATATTTGTCTAAAAATTGTAACTCGCAATTACAAATCTATTATCCCATCATCCCTCTTTTTTTTTCAAAATGATCTCTGAGCTTATAAAATTCCTCCCCCAACCTCCCAACCCCTAAATGATGTCCCTAAACCCAGGGGCAAACTTTACTGGGAGAGGGGACGTTGTCCTCTAGAATTACTTCCGGCTGTCATGGGGGCGACGTTCTTTCTGGGGGATCCTGTGAAAGTAAAATGATGGTTAAATTTCAAGATCAATGTCTTTTAAAATTGCAAATAGTCTCTGAGTATTTTGTGGAGGTCTGGCCCGAATGTTGTACAAGATGTGCACCATTTCAGCTAACCAAGTTGGGATCTTCTTGTGCAGCTGGTACCCAAAACAGGTCTTGTAGTAGCGCTATCAGTATCATGACGTCATATCAACCAGGTAGAGTTGTTGTTGTGGGGCCCCATCTTCTTCCTAGAAACTTCAAATGTCACTTCATAAAAGACTCATTGTTTATTGTAAAAAACTTAAACATTAATCATATAGACATATATAGGCATATATATATACATATATTCAATGAAAGGCATGATAGATATATTCAATGAAAGGTATGATAGATATGAAGAAAAGCAAAGATGTTTTCTAAACTCATATTTCTTTCTGTACCATATCACGGCTCTTGACATGAGACAGAAACTCCAGAAAATCTGAGGTTTTCTCTTACTAACAGGCTTGGAATTGGAGAGGGACTGAGCCAGAGTCCAACTTCAAAACCAGCTCTATAAATTTAGAAATATGGTTTAATATGTGTTACTTACCCATTGAGTTTTCTTGATATTTCCTATTGGGCAGGTATTTTTCCATCTGTCAGTATCCAAATATTCAGGGTCCCTTGAATTTTTCAAAGGTGAGTGTTTTCCTGTGGAGATAAGAACAGAACCCTGCCCCCATTCTATATGTTTTTCTTACCACTTATATGAATATCATCATTGTGGATGAGTTGTCATTTCTCCTTTCCAAGAGGTTTCTCCTCTTCAAATCAAAACTTTATTAATTTTGATGGTATCCACAATTTTTCTTCTCGTGTGGAAACAAGAGCAAAACCCCTTCCCCAATGTATCACATCTCCTGGCTTCCATTGAGAGGTCAGCACATCTTTGAAATAAATCGGTTGATTTAGTTCAGCAGACTTTTCCATTATCCAATGTCTTTCTGCTGCTGTCGTTCCTTTCTCATCAGCGTTAAGAAAATTCAAGGTTAATAAAGCATTATGTAATCTATTTCTGGGGGTATTTTCGGTCCCTTTCTGTTTATTCAGCATATCCTTTATAGTACGATTTGATCTTTCTATAACTGCCTGACCTGTAGAATTATTTGGTATACCTGTAATGTGTTTTATATTATAATAATCAAAAAAGCGTTTCATTTTCTTAGATACATATGCTGGACCATTATCTGTCTTTATTTGTGCAGGTATACCCATGATGGCCATAACTTCCAATAAATGTGTGATTACTGAATCTGCCTTTTCTGAGCTCAGGGCAGTAGCCCATTGAAAACCTGAATACGTGTCTATGGTGTGGTGTACATATTTTAATTTACCAAATTCCATAAAGTGAAACACATCCATCTGCCAGATTTCATTTCTCTTAGTACCCTTTGGGTTACTCCCTGCAGGCAATGGTGTTTGGTTATAGAAAGAACAAGTAGGACATCTCTTTATAATGTCCTTAGCTTGTTGCCAAGTAATGGAAAATTCTTCCTTTAGGCCTTTACTATTGACATGATGCTTTTTATGAAATTCCGAGGCCTGCAACACGCTTCCAATCAATAATTGATCAATCTCAGCGTTGCCTTGTGCTAGAGGACCAGGCAGACCTGTATGGGACCGGATGTGTGTTATGTACATCGGACAAAGCCTGTTCCTGATTATGTCTTGTAAATGGATAAACAATGAAGTCAACTCTGTGTCATCTGGTATAAATTCAGCGGTTTCAATATGCAAGATAACTCTTTCTGCATATTGTGAATCTGTAACTATATTAAGAGGTTCTTTAAAATCCCTTAGCACCATAAGAATGTCATATAATTCTGCCTTCTGGACAGAATTATAAGGGCTTTGTTCCACCTTACTCAATTCATCTGATTTGTAACCTGCTTTCCCTGATTTATTTGCATCAGTATAGAACGTACGGGCTCCAGTTATTGGAGCATCATGTACAATTTTAGGAAGAATCCAAGAAGTTCTCTTTATGAGGTTAAGTCTATCACTTTTGGGATAGTTGCTATTAATTTCTCCCAAAAAATTAGCACAAGCTCTTTGCCACGGTTCATTGTCCTCCCATAACTTTTTTATTTCTTCAGTAGTAAAAGGCACTATAACTTCTGCTGGGTCTATACCTGCTAGTTGACGAAGTCTCAGCTTACCTTTTATAATTAATTCAGAGACTTTTTCCACATAGGTTTTTAATTTTTTACTTGGTTTATTAGGTATAAATATCCATTCTAAAATAATATCTTCCCTCTGCATTAGAATCCCTGTAGGAGAGATTCTGGAAGGCAATATGACTAGGATGCAGCTAAGATTTGGGTTCACCCTATCCACATGTGCTTCCTGTAATTTTTCCTCAGTCATTGTCAGTTCCTTTTCTGCTTCAGCTGTCAGTTTTCTTGGACTATTCAAATCTTTATCACCATCTAAGGTTTTGTTTAAATGAACTATTAGATCAGGTGTTATCCCAACAGCTGGTCGTAGACTGGAAATGTCTCCCAACAATCTTTGGAAGTCATTAAGAGTCTTTAACCGGTCTCTCCTAATTTGTGCCTTTTGTGTTTTAATTTTCTCTAACCCTATTCTGTAACCTAGGTAATTAATAGAATTTCCTCTTTGAATCTTTTCAGGGGCAATTTGTAATCCCCACCTAGGCAAGACTTTCTTTACTTCTTCAAACATCCTTTCTAAAGTATCTTTATTTGAATCAGATAATAAGATGTCATCCATGTAATGATAAATTATGGACTTGGGAAATTGTTTACGAATTATTTCCAATGGCTTACTTACAAAATATTGGCACAATGTAGGACTATTGAGCATACCCTGTGGGAGGACAGTCCATTGATATCTCTATTAGGCTGAATTATTATAAGTAGGCACCATGAAGGCAAATTTTTCTCTATCCTTTTTTTGTAACGGTATAGTGAAAAAACAATCTTTCAAATCAATAACTATAAGAGGCCATCCCTTTGGTAATAGAGAAGGCAAAGGAATTCCAGATTGCAGTGGGCCCATAGGTTGAATTACTTTGTTGACAGCTCTTAGATCTGTCACCATTCTCCATTTACCAGATTTCTTTTTTACAACAAACACAGGAGAATTCCAAGGGCTGGTTGATTCTTCAATATGGTGAGCATCTAATTGCTCTTGCACCAGCTGTTCCAATGCCTGTAATTTATCTTCAGCTAGAGGCCACTGTTTGATCCATATTGGCTTCTCAGTTAGCCATTTTAAAGGTAGGGCTGTTGGTACCTCTAAAGGTTTGGTATTTGCTATATGCTCTTGTATAGCCTGAATGGCTGGTGACCTTTTTCCATAATACCTCATCATATCTTTCCCAGAATTATGAGTTCCTGGAACTGCAGGAATGTTAATCTGGGTATTCCATTGCTGTAACAGGTCACGGCCCCATAAATTTATTGCAATATTGGCTATATATGGCCTTAGTCTTCCTATTTGCCCTTCAGGCCCTATGCATTCCACCCATCTTGTGCTTTGTTTTACACGAGATAGGGTTCCAATTCCCAGAAACTGAACATCTACCTCTTGACGAGGCCAATTCGGATGCCAAGATTCTGGGGTAATGATACTTACATCCACACCTGTGTCTAATAAGCCTTCAATAAAAGTGCCATTTATACAGACTTTTAGCTTTGGTCTTTGGTCGTTAATAGAAGTCTGCCAAAATATACGTTTACTCTGTCCTACTGGGTTTTTTGACTCATCCTCCACACGTAATTCATCATTTAGACCAGTATTACTTTTTACAGCAGAAATTGGAGCTTTTAATTTTCTTGGTGAGGCACGTTCTCCACTGTGACTGGGAATGAGTGGGCCACTGTTGGCTTGGGGGCCTGCGAGAGGCCCCTCAAGGAGTTTCCCGACGGGATCAGGTTGCCTTGTTTGTCTGTTGTTGACCTGCATTCGTTGGACCAATGACGGCCTTTACCGCATCTCCTACATATATCTGAAGGCCTAGGTCCCCTATTTTTGTCATTCCCAGAGGAGATATTATTCCTAGAAATTCTGTGCCTGCAATCCCTTTTCAGATGTCCTAATTTACCACAATTAAAACACCTATCAGTCTGATGTCTCCTCATTGCTGTGGAAATCGCCTCTCCTACCCAAGTTTCATCATTATAGCTAAATGTCTCAACATTCATCGTATGCTGAATCCATTCATCCATAGGTGCTGATCTAGACTTTAAAGGCCCAATTATCTTTTTGCATTCTATGTTTGCATTCTCAAATGCTAGAGATTCAAGAAGTATTCGTCTAGATTCTGGGTCTGTTACCCCTATGTCCAGAGCCTTAATTAATCTTTGCAAAGAGTCAATAAAGGGTTCTTTTTGTCCCTGCCTAATTCTGGTATATGATTCAACCCATTTTGCTGGATTTTGTATCCTATTCCAAGCATTTAAAGCTGCTTGGTGACATAGACGCAGTACTTCATCGTCATAAAGAGCTTGGACCTGTGGATCAGCATATTCTCCTGCACCAAGAATTTGATCTTGGGAAACCTCGACACCTTTTGCTCTTCCTTGCTGTTCCATATGTTTGGATTCTTCTCTGAAATAAATTCCAAACATCAAGGAAGGTCCCTTATCTAAAACTGCAGACACTAACTGATGGAAATCATAGGGGGTAGCTCTAGCATTAGAAGCCCAAGTCTTTATCATTTCCTTTACATATGCATTTTGCAAGCCAAAATTAACAATAGCCTGTTTAATTTCTTTCAGATCATTTATTGCTATTGGCATCCATCTAGCTTCTCTGACTCCCTTTGAGCCTTTAGAAGTTGACGCTTTGTCAGAATTAAGTATAGGGTATGCCGCTAAAACCCTGGGTAAGCCAGTTCTAATAGCTGGTGTTGGCTTTGTATCCTGTCCTTGTGCCTTATTACTCTGTTCACCAGCTCCCATCATTTCATCAAGCATTTCAAGTCTTTTTATTATTGTCTTTATTATTGCCTCTTTTGAATTCTGAATCTCCTGACCTGCATGAGTTTCTAGTAAAGATAGTATGGTTCTTGAGAGTACCATAATCTTCCTAAATGATAGAATATTCAAAAGAATACTAAAACCCAGTAACCAGTAAATTAAGTTATCCTCATAGTCATATAAATTTTGCATGATAAGACCCATTGTATTGGTAGCCCAAACAGTGAAAGTCATGTTGGAAACAAAAACTGCCATATTACCTATTATCCAGCTGGCCTCGAACTCACCGAAATCCGCCTGTCTCTGCTTCCCGAGTGCTGGGATTAAAGACGTATGCTACCACCACCTGGTCGGTCTCAGAGATCGTCCTGCCTCTCTGGATATTATGGGCCTGAAGGCCAAGTGTATCTCGGACTTGGCACTGGGGCCTAAGTCACAAACTAAACAAAAAACGGTGTAAAGAACTGCAGCAAGAAAGGCCAGTGCGTGATGATTTAAGTTAAACTGCTGGCTCCACGCACAAGGCACAAACTACAAGGCTGCCGCAAGGCACAAGCCCCGGCAGAGGAAGGGAGGGCTCGTTCGTGCCAAGCTGAACTTGCGGCCGGCAGCCGAGGGGGGGGGTCCTAAAAGCCAAACGTTCATTGGGCGCCAGGTGAAGGCATAAGCCACGAACAATGCCACGCCAGTTTGGAATTATTATTATAATGGTAGTATTTATTTAAAGAGGAAAAACTTACAGATCACGATCCCAGACAACAGCTCTCTGCACAACCAGAAAGGGAGTCTAGTCGCCAGTTGAGTGTTATGGTTATGATTAGGATTATGGTTATAGTTATGAATAATGGTTATGGTTAGTATTATGGTTGTTGTTAGGGTTAATGGTTAGGGTTATGGTTTAAAGTTATGGTTACGGTTATGGTTAGGGGTTAGAGGTTATGTTTATGGTTATGGTGATGGTTATGGTTAATGTTTATGGTTATGTTTAAATGTTATGGTTAGGATTATAATTAGGTTATGGTTATGGTTAGGGGTTATGATCTTGGTTATGGGTTATGGTTTAGGTTAAGTTTATGGTTATGGTTTTCTTAGCTTTAGGGTTTGGGTTAGGGTTATGGTTTGTGATTATAGGTATGGTTATGGTTACAGTTATGGTTAGGGGTTATGGATAGGTGTTATGGTTAAAATTATTGTTAGGTTTAGTGTTATGGCTATTGTTATGTTTATGAGTAATTGTTATGGTTATTGGTTATGATTATGTTTATCGTTAATGGTTATGGTTATGTGTATGGTGATGGTTATGGTTAGGGGTTATGATAATGGTTATGGGTTGTGTTTTGGGTTATTGTTATGGTTATGATTTTGTTAGCGTTAGGGTTTGGGTTAGGGTTATGGTTGGTGATTATGGTTATGGTTATTGTTACGGTTATGGTTAGGGTTATGGATAGGTGTTATGGTTAGGATTATTGTTATGGTTAGGTTTATGCCTATGGTTATATTTACGAGTAATGGTTATGGTTAGGGGTTATGATTATGTTTATGGTTAATGGTTATGGTGATGGTTATGGTTAGAGGTTATGATTATGGTTATGGGTTGTGGTTTGGGTTATATGGTTATGGTTTTGTTAGGGTTTGGGTTAGGGTTATGTTTGGTGATTAAGGTTATTGTTATGGTTACGGTTATGGTTAGGGGTTATGGATAGGTTTTATGGTTAGGATTATTTTTATGGTTAGGTTTATGGCTATGGTTATGTTTACGAGTAATGGTTATTGTTAGGAGTTATGATTATGGGTATGGTTAATGGTTATGGTTTTGTTTATGTTTAGATATTATGGTTATGGTTAGGGTTATGGTTAGGGTTAGGGTTACAGTTAGGGTTAATAGTTATGGTTAGTTTTATGGTTAATGGTTATGGTTAGGGTTATCGTTTATGTTTATGGTTACGGTTATTTGTTATGGTAATGGTTCGGGTTAGGGTTAAGATTAGGGTTAATAGTTATGGTTAAGTTTATGGTTAATGGTCATTGCTGTGGTTTTGGTTATGGTGATGGTTATTTTTAACCATTATGATTATGGTTAAGGGTTATGATTATGGTTAGGGGTTATGGTTTGGGTTATTTTTATGGTTATGGTTTTTGTTAGGGGTTATGGTTAGGGGTTAAGTTTATGGTAAGTGTTATGGTTATGGTTATTGTTATGGTTAGTGTTAATGGTTATGGCTAGGATTATGGTTATGGTTACGGGCTAGGGGTTATGGTTATGGTTAGGTTTATGCCTATGTTTAATTGTTATAGTTACGGTTATGGTTTATTTTTGTTCACTATGCATATGGTTATGTTGATGTTTATTGTTTATCATTGAGGGTTATGGTTAGGTTTATGGTTAATGGTTATCGTTACGGGTTAGGGGTTATGGTTATGGTTTGGGTTATGCTTATGTTTAATGGTTGTGGTTTAGGCTTTGTTCATGGTTATGGTTAATGGTGATGGTTATTGTTATGGTTAGGATTATAGTTAATGGTTAGTGGTTATAGTTATTCTTAAGGTTATAGTTATGTTTAATGGCTATGATTATGGATTGGTTATTGTTAATGGTTTTGGTTAGGGTTATGTTTAGGGGTTTTGAATAGGCGTTATGTCTAAGATTATGGTTATGGTTAGAGTTATGGCAAGGGTTATGTTTAATGGTTATGGTTACAGTTACGTTTAGGGTTATGGTTAATGGTAATCGTTATGGTTAGTGTTAGGATTATGATTAACTGTTTTGATTATTGTTATGGTTAGGGCTCATGTTTATGGTTATGGTTAGGGCTTATGATTATGGTTAATTGTTATGGTTAGGGGTTATGGTAACGTTTATGATTAGGGGTTATTTTTGATTGTTATGTTTATGTTTAGGCTTATGGGTTTGGTTAATGGGTATAGTTATGGTTAGGGGTATGGTTAGGGATATGAATATGGTTAATGGTTATGGTTATGGTTAGGGGTTATGATTATGCTTGGTGATTATGGTTATGGTTGTGGTTACGGTTAGTGTTGTGATTATGTTTATTGTTATGTTTAATGGTTATTATTAGGGTTATGGTTAGGGTTTATGGATAGGAATTATGTTTAGGATTATGGTTATGGTTAGGGTTATGTTATAGTTATTATTAGGGGTAATGGTTATCATTAGGGGTTATGGTTATTGTTATGAATTATTGTTATGGTTAGGGGTTATGGTAATGTTTATTTTTATGGGTTATCCTTGATCATTATGGTTATGGATATGGATAGGGGTTATCGTTGAGCGTTATGGTTATGATTAATGTTATGGTTATATTTATGTTTAATGTTTGTGGTTAGGATTATGGTTAGGGTTATGGTTATGGTTAGGGTTATTGTTAATCCTTATGTTTATGGTTACTGTTTAGGGGTTATGTTTATTTTTTGGGTTATGGTTAATGGTTAATGGTTTTGGTTTTGGTTATGGTTATGGTTAATGTTCATGGTTATGTTTATGGTTAGAAGTTATCATTGAGGGTTATGTTTATGGTTAGGGTTATTGTTAGGATTAAAGGTTATGCTTATGGTTAATGTTTTTGGTTAATGTTATGGTTCGATTTATGGACAGGCATTATTGTCATGGTTAATGGTTATGTTTATGGTTATGTTTGTGGTTAATGTTTATGTTTTGGTTGTTGTTATGGTTATGGTTAGTGTTATGGTTATGGTTAATTTCTATGGTTATGGTTAGGGTTATGGTTATCGTTAATGGTTATGGTTAAGATTATGGTTAGGGGTTATGGATAGGTGATATTGTTACGATTAATCGTTATGGTTATGGTTTGGTGTTATCATTGATAGCTATTGTTATGGTTATGTTTATGGTTAGGGGTTGTCATTGAATGATATGGTTATGGTTCGGGTAATGGTTATCGATAGTGGTTATGGTTAGGTTTATGTTTAGGGTTAATGGTTATGGTTAAGGTTAGGGTTAATGGTTATGGTGATGGTTACGGTTAACAGTTATTGTTATGGTTATAGTTATGGTTATGTTTATGGTTAGGGGTTATGATTATGGTTAGGAGTTATGGTTTGGGTTATTTTGTTTTTATTTTTTGGTTTGGGTTATTTTTATAGTTATAGTTTTTTTAGGGGTTATGATTACTGGTTAAGTTTATGGTTGGTGATTATGGTTATGGTTATGATTACGCTTACTGTCATTGTTATGATTATGGTTATGGTCATTGTTATGATTATGGTTAATGGTTATGGTTACATTTATGGTTTGGGGTTATGGATAGGCATTATGGTTAGGATTACGGTTATGGTTTGGTTTATGGCTATGTTTATGGTTATGGATAATTGTTATGCTTAGGGGTTATGGTTAATGGTTATGTTTATGGTTGTTGTTATGGTTAGCTGTTATGGTTATGGTTAATTTTTATGGTTATGGTTAGAGTTATGGTTATCGTTAATAGTTATGGTTAGGATTATGGTTAGGGGTTATGGATAAGCTTTATGGTTAGGATTATGGTTATGGTTAGTGTTATGTCAATGGTGATTTTTTAGGTTTTATCGTTTATGGTTAATGGTTATGGTTATCGTTATGGTTAATGGTTATGGTTAAGTTTATGGTTAGGGGTTATCGTTGAGCATTATAGTTATGGTTAAGTTTATGTTTATAGTCATGGTTAATGGTTATTGTTAGAATTATGGTTAGGGATATGGTTAGGTTTAACAATTATGGTTAGGGTAATGGTTAATGTTATGTTTATGGTAAATGGTTATGGTTATTGTTATGGTTAATGCTTTTGGTTAGGGGTTATTGTTATGGTTCATGTTTATTATTAGGGGTTATAGTAATGTTTATGGTTAGGGGTTATTATTGATCGTTATGGTTATGGTTATTTTTAGGGGTTACAGTTATGGTTAATTTTATAGTTAGGGGTTATCGTTAAGCGTTATATTTATGGTTAGGCTTATGATTATAATTATGGTTAATGGTTATTGTTAAAATAATGTTTAGGGTTATAGTTAGAGTTAACGGTTATGGTTAGTGTTATGGTTAATTTTTATGGTTATGGTTAATGGTTATGGTTATTGTTATGGTTAATGGTTTTGGTTAGGGGTTATTTTTATGGTTCATGCTCATGATTAGGGGTTATAGTAATCTTTATGGTTAGGTGTTATCGTTGATCGTTATGGTTATGGTTATGGTTAGGCCTTATGGTTATGGTTCAGTTTATTGTTAGGGGTTATTGTTGAGCTTTGTGGTTAACGTTACTGTTAGTGTAAATGGATATGGTTGGGGTTATGGTTATGCGTTGGTGGTTATGGTTATCTTTAGGTTCATGGTTATGTTTAATTGTTATGGTTATGCTTATGTTTATGGATAATGGTTATGGTTATGGGTTATTATTATGGTTAGGGGTTATGGTTTGAAATATAGTATGGTTATGGTTTTTTTGGGTGGTTATGGTTATGGTTAATGGTTAGTGATAGTGTTAATGGTTATGTTTACGGTTATGCTTACGGTTATGGTTAGGCTTAATGCTTATTGTTAGGGTTATGGTAATCTTTATGGTTAGGGGTTAACGTTGATTGTTATGGTTATGGTTATGTTTATGTTTAGGGGTATCATTGAGCATTATAGTTACGCTTAGATTTATTGTTATAGTTACGGTTAATGGTTATGGTTAGGATTAGGTTTAGTGTTATGGTTATGGTTATCGTTATGGTTAAAGGTTATGGTAATGGTTCCGGTTAGGGGTTATGGTTTGTATTATGGTTAATGGTTATGGTTATGGTGATGGTTAGGGTTATGGTTAGTGGTTATGGATAGGTGTTATGGTTAGGTTTATGGTTATGGTTAGAGTTATAGCCATGGTTAAGTTTAACGTTTATGGTTATGGTTAGGAGTTATTTTTATGGTTATGGTTAATTGTTATGGTTATGGTTTTCACCTGGTGTCATTGTTATGGTTATGGTTAATGGTTACGGTTATTTTTATGATTAGCGGTTATCGTTGAGGGTTATTTTAATGGTTAAGGTTATGGTTAGGGTTAATGGTTACTGTTAGTGTTATAATTAATGGTTATGTTTATGGTTTCGGGTTAGGAGATATGATTATGGTTAAAGGTTATGTTTATTGTTTTTGTTATGTTTATGGTTAATATAATGGTTAGTGTTACGGTTATTGTTAGGGTTATGTTTGTGGTTAACGGTTATATTTATGGTTATCATTTATGGTTATGGTTATGTGTTATGGTTATTGTTATGGTTAATGGTCATGGTTATTGATAATCGTTATGTTTATGGTTATAGTTGAGGATTATCATTAATCGATATGATTATGATTATGTGTATGGTTAGGGGTTATCGTTGAGCATCATGGTTAGGGTTATTGTTATACTTATGTTTAATGGTTATGGTTAGGATTATGGTTAGTGTTATGGTTAGGGTTAATGGTTATTTTTAGGAATATGTTTAAAGGTTATGATTATGGTTACAGGTTAGGGGTTATGGTTATGCTTATGGTTAGGATTCTGGTTATGTTTAATGGTTATGGTTATATTGATGGTTTTTGTTAACAGTTATGGTTATTGTTACAGATAATGGTAATGGTTATGGTTATAATTATGGTCAATGGTTATGGTGATGCTGATGGTTTTTGTTAGGGGTAATGTTTAGGGGTTAAGGATATGGTTAGGGCTACAGTTATGGTTATTGCTGGTGGTTATGTTTAGGGGTTAAGGTTATGCTTCGGGTTATGGTTATGGTTAATATTTATGGTTATGGTAATGTTTTGGGGTTATCGTTGAGGTTTACGGTAATGGTAAGGGTTATGTTTAGGGGTAATGGTTATGTGTAGGTGTTATGGTTATAATTAAGGTTATGGTTAATTTTTATGGTTATTGCTTTGGTTAGGGGTTATGGTTATGGACAGGGTTATGGTTATGGTTAATGGTTATGGTTATGGTAAGGGTTATTGTTAATCATTATGGTTAGGGTTAGGGGTTAGGGTTTATGGTTATGGTTAGTGTTATAGTTATGGTTAATGTTTCTTGTTAATTTTATGGTTATGGTTGGGAGTTATGGTTGTTCGTTATGGTTATGGTTATGTTTATGGTTAGGGGTTATCTTTGAGGGTTATGATCATTGTTAGGGTTAATTGTTACGGGTTGGGGTTATGCCTAAATGGTTGTGTTTATGGTTACCTCTTAGGGGTTATGGTTATGGTTAGGGTGATGGTTATGGTTCATGGTTATAGCTTTTTTATGGTTATGGTTAATGGTTATGTTTAGGGTTAATGTTTGGTTAGGTTATTGTTATGGTGAATGGTTATGTTTATGGTTAATGGTTATGTTATGGTGATGGTTTTGTTTAATGGTTATGGTTATGGTTAGGGTTTATGGTTATAGTTAGGGGTTATGTTTATGGTTAATGGTCATGGTTATGGTTTTGGTTATGGTGATTGTTATTTTTAATGGTTATTGTTGTGGTTAATGTTAGTTGTTATGATTAGGGTTTTGGGTTATGATTTGGGTAATCGTTATGGTTATGGTATTTGTTAGGGGTTATGTTTATGGTTAATGGTCATTGTTATGGTTTTGGTTATGGTGATGGTTATTTTAAATGGGTATTGTTGTGGTTAATGTTAGTTGTTATGATTATGGTTATCGGTTATGATTTGGGTAATCGTTATGGTTATGGTCTTTGTTAGGGGTTATGGATAGGGGTTAAGTTTATGGATAGGTTTATGGTTATGGTTAATGGTTGGTTGTGGTTTTTGTTCTGGTTATGGTTAATGGTTATGGTTATGATATTTCTTATGGTTATATTTAATGGTTATGATTATGGTTATGGTTAGGGTTATGGTTATGATTAATATTTATGGTTATTGTTAGGGGTCATGGTTATGGTTAATGGTTATGGTTAGGGGTTATTGTTGAGTGTTATGGTTCTGGTTATGATTATGGTTATAGTTATGGTTAATGGTTATGGTTAGGATTATGGTTACGGTTAATGGTTATTGTTATGGTTAATGGTTACTGTTATGGTTACAAGTGAGGGGTTTTGGTTTTGGTTATGGTTTTCCTTAATGGTTGTGTTTATCGTAATGTTTAGGGGTTAAGGTTATAGTTAGTGATTATGGTTATGGTTATGTTTAGTGTTATGGTTAGGGGTTATGGTTAGGCATTATGGTTAGGATTATGGTTAGTGTTATTTCTATGGTTAGGTTTATGACTATGGTTATGGTTAGGGGTAATGGTTATTGTTAGGAGTTATGGTTAATGTTTATTGTTATGGTCATGATTATGTTTATGGTTAGGAGTTATGATTATGGATAAGAGTTATGTTTATGGTTAATGGTCATGGTTATCGTTTTGGTTATGGTGATTATTATTGTTAAAGGTTATGGTTATGCTTATGGTTAGGGGTTATGATTATGCTTAGGGGTTATGGTTTGGGTTATTGTTATGGTTATGTATTTTGTTAGGAGTTATGATTAGGGGTTATGGTTATGTTTACGGTTATGGCTATGGCTAAATGTTATGGTTATGGTAATGGTTATTGTTAGGGTTATGGTTATGGTTATTGTTATGGTTATGATTAATGTTTATGGTTATGGTAAATGGTGTGGTTATGGTTAGGGTTATGGTGAGGTGTTATGGTAATATTTATGGTTAGGGGTTATCATTGATACTTATTGTTATAGTTATGGTTATGGTTATGCTTAGGAGTTATCGTTGATCCTCATGGTTATGGTCATGTTTAGGGGTTATCATTGAGTGTTATGGTTATGATTATGATTATGGTTATAGTTATGAATAATGGTTATGGTTAGTGTTATGGCTATTGTTAGGGTTAATGGTTAGGGTTATGGTTCAAAGTTATGGTTACGGTTATGGTTACGGGTCAGAGGTTATGTTTATGGTTATGGTGAGGGGTTATGATTATGGTTAGGGGTTATGGTTTGGGTTATCGTTAAGGTTATGGATTTTGTTAGGAGTTATGGTTAGGGGTTATGGTAATGTTTAGGGTTATGGATATGGCTAATTTTTATGGTTATGGTAATGGTTATTGTTAGGGTTATGGTTATGATTAATTGTTATGGTTATGGTTATTGTTATGGTTATGGTTAATGGTCATGATTATGTTTATGGTTATGTTTAGGTGTTATGGTAATGTTCATGGTTAGGGGTTATCGTTGATACTTATTGTTATAGTTATGGTTATGGTTACGTTTAGGGGTTATCGTTGATCCTCATGGTTATGGTTATGGTCATGTTTAGGGGTTATCACTGAGTGTTATGGTTATGATTAGGATTATGGTTATAGTTATGAATAATGGTTATGGTTAGTATTATGCTTATGGTTAGGGATAATGGTTAGGGTTATGGTTTAAAGTTTTGGTTACGGTTATGGTAACGGGTTAGAGGCTATTGTTATGCTTATGGTGATGGTTATGGTTAATGTTTATGGTTATGTTTAAATGTTATGGTTAGCATTATGTTTAGGTTATGGTTATGTTTATTGTTATGGTTAGGGGTTATGATTTTGGTTATGGGTTATTGTTTTGGTTAAGGTTATGGTTATGGTTTTCTTAGCATTAGGTTTTGGGTTAGGGTTATGTTTTATGATCATGGGTATGGTTATGGTTATAGTTATGGTTAGGTGTTATGGATAGGTGTTATGGTTAGGATTATTGTTAGGTTTAGTGTTATGGCTATTATTATGTTTATGAGTAATTATTATGGTTATTGGTTATGATTATGATTATCGTTAATGGTTATGGTTATGTTTATGATGATGGTTATGATTAGGGTTTATGATTATGGTTATGGGTTGTGTTTTGGGTTATTGCTATGGATATGATTTTGTTAGCGTTAGGGTTTGTGTTAGGGTTATGGTTGGTGATTATGGTTATGGTTATTGTTACGGTTATGGTTAGGGGTTATGGAAAGTTGTTATGGTTAGGATTATTGTTATGGTTAGGTTTATTGCTATGGTTATATTTAAGAGTAATGGTTATGCTTAGGGGTTATGATAATGTTTATGGTTAATGGTTACGGTTATGGTAATGGTTATGGTTAGAGGTTATGATTATGGTTATGGGTTATGGTTTGGGTTATATGGTTATGGTTTTGTTAGGGTTTGGGTTAATTTTATGGTTGCTGATTATGGTTATTGTTATGGTTACAGTTATGGTTAGGGGTTATGAATAAGTTTTATGGTTAGGATTATTTTAAGGTTAGGTTTATGGCTATGGTTATGTTTACGAGTAATGGTTATGGTTATGGGTTATGATTATGGGTATGGCTAATGGTTATGGTTTTGTTTATGTTTAGATATAATGGTTATGGTTAGGGTTACGGTTAGGGTTAATAGTTATGGTTAGGTTTATGGTTAATGGTTATGGTTAGGGTTATCGTTTATGGTTATGGTTATGGTTATGGTTATTTGTTATGGTAATGGTTAGGGTTAAGTTTAGGGTTAATAGTTATGGTTAAGTTTATGGTTAATGGCCATGGTTATGGTTTTGGTTATGGTGATGGTTATTTTTAACCATTATATTTATTGGTAAGGGTTATGATTATGGTTAGGGGTTATGGTTTGGGTTATTTTCATGGTTATGGTTTTTGTTAGGGGTTATGGTTAGGGGTTAAGTTTATGGCAAGGGTTATGGTTATGGTTATTGTCATGGTTAGTGTTAATGGTTATGGCTAGGATTATGGTTAAGAGTTATGATTATGGTTACGGTCTAGGGTTTATGGTTTTGGTTATGGTTAATGTTTAGGGTTAGTGTTAATGGTTATGTTTACGGTTATGCTTAGGGTTATGGTTAGGGTTAATGGTTATTTTTAGGGTTATGGTTATCTTTATGATTAGGGGTGAACGTTTATTGTTATGGTTATGTTTATGTTTAGGGGTATCGTTGAGCATTATAGTTATGGTTAGCGATATTTTTATAGTTATGGTTAATGGTTATGGTTCCGATTAGGGTTAGGGTTAGGGTTATTGTTATGGTTATGGTTAAAGGTTATGGTAATGGTTCTGGTTAGCAGTTATGGTTAGGATTATGGTTAATGGTTATGGTGATGGTTAGGGTTAGGGTTATGGTTAGTGGTTATGGATAGATGTTATGGTTAGGATTATGGTTATGGTTAGAGTTATAGCCATGGTTAAGTTTAGGTTTAATGGTTATGGTTAGGGGTTATTTTTATGGTTATGGTTAATTGTTATGGTTATGGTTTTGGCTCAGTGTTATTGTTATGGTTACTGGTTACAGTTATTTTTATGGTTAAGTGTTATCGTTGATCGTTATGGTTATATTCATGATTAGGGGTTATCGTTGAGGGTTATTTTAATGATTAAGGTTAAGGTTAATGGTTACTGTTAGTGTTATGGTTTATGGTTATGTTTATGGTTTTTGTTATTGTTATGGTTAATGGTTATGGTTACGGTTATCGTTAGGGTTATGTTTGTGGTTAATGGTTATATTTATGGTTAATATTTATGGTTATGGTTCTGGGTTATGGTTATTGTTATGGTTAATGGTTATGGTTATTGATAATGGTTATGTTTATGGTTATAGTTGGGTATTATCATTAATCGATATGATTATAATTATGTTTATGTTTAGGGGTTATCGTTGAGCGTTATGTTTAGGGTTATTGTTATATTTATGTTTAATGGTTATGGTTAGGGTTATGTTAGGATTAATGGTTATTTTTAGGGATATGTTTAAAGGTTATGATTATGGTTACAGGTTAGGGGTCATGATTATGCTTATGGTTAGGATTCTGGTTATGTTTAATGGTTATGGTTATGTTGATGGTTTTTGTTAACAGTTATGGTTATTGTTAGAGTTTATGGTAATGGTTACAGTTATAATTATGGTCAATGGTTATGGTGATGGTGATGGTTCTTGTTAGGGGTTATGTTTAGGGGTTAAAGATATGGTTAGGGTTACAGTTATGGTTATTGTTGGTGGTTATGTTTAGGGGTTAAGGTTATGCTTCGGGTTATGTTTATGGTTAATGTTTATGGTTATGGTAATGTTTTGGGGTTACTGTTGAGTTTTATGGTAATGGTAAGGGTTATGTTTAGGGGTAATGGTTATGCGTAGAAGCTATGGTTATAATTATGGTTATGGTTAATTTTTATCCTTATAGTTTTGGTTGGGGTTAGGTTATGGTTATGGTTATGGTTAATGGTTATGGTTATATTAATGGTTATGGTTCCAGTTAGTGGTTATGGTTTGGATTATGGTTAATTGTTATGGTTATGGTTAGTGGTTATGGATAGGTGTTATGGTTAGGATTATGGTTATGGTTAAAGTTATAGCCATGGTTAAGTTTAGGGTTAATGGTTATGGTTAGGGGTTATTTTTATGATTATGGTTAATTGTTATGGTTATGGTTTTGGCTCAGTGTTTATGTTATGGTTAATGGTTACGGTTATTTTTATGGTTAGGGGTTATGGTTGATCATTATGGTTATGTTTATGATTAGGGGTTATTTTAATGGTTAAGTTTATTGTTAGGTTTAATGGTTACTGTTAGTGTTATGGTTAATGGTTATGTTTATGGTTTCGGGTTAGGTTATATGTTTATGGTTAATGGTTATGTTTATGGTTTTTGTTACGGTTATGGTTAATGGTTATGGTTAGGGTTACGGTTATGGTTAGGTTATGTTTGCGGTTAATGGTTATATTTATGGTTAATATTTATTGTTATGGTTATGGGTTATGGTTATTGTTATGGTTAATGGTTATGGTTATTGATAATGGTTATGTTTATGGTTATAGTTGGGGATTATCATTAATCGATATGATTATGTTTATGGTTAGGGGTTATAGTTGAGCGTTATGGTTAGGGTTATTGTTATATTTATTTTTAATGGTTGTGGTTATTTTTAGGGATAGATGTAAAGGTTATGATTATGGTTACAGGTTAGGGGTTATGGTTATGCTTATGGTTAGGATTCTGGTTATGTTTAAGTGTTATGGTTATGTTGATGGTTTTTGTTAACAGTTATGGTTAGGGTTATTGCTATATTTATGTTTAATGGTTATGGTTAGGTTTATGGTTAGGGTTAATGGTTATTTTTAGGGATAGGTTTAAAGGTTATGATTATGGTTATTGTTAGAGTTTATGGTAATTGTTACGGTTATAATTATGGTCAATGCTTAATGTTATGGTGATGGTTTTTGTTAGGGGTTATGTTTAGGGGTTAAGGTTATGCTTCGGGTTATGGTTATGGTTAATGGTTATGGTTATGGTAATGTTTTGGGGTTATCGTTGAGGTTTATTGTAATGGTAAGGGTTATGTTTAGGGGTAATGGTTATGTGTAGGAGTTATGGTTATAATTTAGGTTATGGTTAAATTTTATGGTTATAATTTTGGTTAGGGGTTATGGCTATGGTTAGTTTTATGGTTATGGTTAATGGTCATGGTTATGGTAAGGGTTAATGGTTATGGTAATGGTTATTGTTATTCGTTATGTGTAGGGTTATGGGTTAGGGTTTATGGTTATGGTAAGTGTTATGGTTATGGTTAATGTTTCTTGTTATGTTTATGGATATGGTTGGGAGTTATTGTTGTTTGTTATGGTTATGGTTATGTTTATCGTTGAGGGTTATGATTATTGTTAGGGTTAATTGTTACGGGTTAGGGTTATGCCTAAATGGTTGTGGTTATGGTTACGTGTTAGGGGTTATGGTTATGGTTAGGGTGATGGTTATGTTTCATGGTTATAGCTTTTGTTATGGTTATGGTTAGTGGTTATGTTTAGGGTTAATGTTATGGATATTTGTAAATGTTATTGTTTGGATTATGTTTAGGTTATGGTTATATTTATGGTTATGGTTAGGGGTTATGATTTTGGTTAAGGTTTTTGTTTTGCTTAAGGTTATGGTTATGGTTTTCTTAGCATTAGGGTTTGGTTTAGGGTTATGATTTGTGATTATGGGTATGGTTATGGTTACAGTTATGGTTAGGGGTTATGGATAGGTGTTATGGTTAGGATTATTGTTATGTTTAGTGTCATGGCTATTGTTATGTTTATGAGTAATTGTTATGGTTATTGGTTATGATTATGTTATCATTAATGATTATGATTATGTTTAGGGTTAGGGTTAGTGTTTATGATTATGGTTATGGGTTGTGTTTTGGGTTATTTTTATGGTTATGAATTTGTTAGCATTAGGGTTTGGGTTAGGGTTATGGTTGGTGATTATGGTTATTGTTACGGTTATGGTTAGGGGTTATTGATAGGTGTTATGGTTAGGTTTATGGCTATGGTTATGTTTATGAGTAATGGTTATGGTTCGGGGTTATGATTATGTTTATTAATAATGGTTACGGTTATGGTGATGGTTATGGTTAGAGGTTATGATTATGGTTATGGGTTATGGTTTGGGTTATATGGTCATGGTTTTGTTAGGGTTTGGGTTAGGATTATGGTTGGTGATTATGGTTATTGTTATGGTTACGGTTATGGTTAGGGGTTATGGATAGGTTTTATGGTTAGGATTATTTTTATGGTTAGGTTTATATTTACGAGTAATGGTTATGGTTATGGATTATAATCATGGGTATGGTTAATGGTTATGGTTTTGTTTATGTTTAGATATTATGGTTATGGTTATGGTTAGGGTTATGGTTAGGGTTAATAGTTATGGTTAGGTTTATGGTTAATGGTTTTGGTTAATGGTTATGTTTAGGGTTATTGTTTATGGTTATGATTATGGTTACGATTATGTGTTATGGTAATGGGTCGGGTTAGGGTTAAGTTTAGGGTTAATAGTTATTCTTAGGTTTATGGTTAATGGTCATGGTTGTGGTTTTGGTTATGGTGATGGTTATTTTTAACCGTTATGGTTATGGGTAAGGGTTTTGATTATGGTTAGGGGTTATGGTATGGGTTATTTTTATGGTTATGGTTTTTGTTAGTTGTTATGGTTAGGGGTTTAGTTTATGGTAAGTGTTATGGTTATGGTTATTGTTATGGTTAGTGTTAATGGTTATGGCTAGGATTATGGTTAAGAGTTATGGTTATGGTTACGGGCTAGGTGTTAAGGTTAAGGTTAGGTTTATGCCTATGTTTAATGGTTATGGGTACGGTTATGGGTTATTATAGTTCATTATGGATATTGTTATGTTTATGTTTATTGTTTACCATTGTGGGTTATGGTTAGGGTTATGGTTAATGGTTATCATTACGGGTTAGGTTTATTGTTATGTTTAATGGTTTTGGTTGAGGCTTTGTTCATGGTTATGGTTAATGGTGATGGTTATTGTTATGGTTAGGATTATGGTTAATGGTTAGTGGTTATAATTATTCTTAGGGTTATGGTTATGTTTAATGGTTATGGTTATGGTCTTGGTTATGGTTAATGGTTATGGTTAAGAGTTACAGTTATGTTTAGTGATTAGCGTTAGGGTTATGGATATGGTTAATTGTAATAATTAGGTTTATGTTTAATGTTTATTTTCTGGTTATGGTTATGGGTTATTGTTGGTGATTATGGTTATGCTTATCGTTATGGTTAGGGTTATGGTTATTGTTAATGGTTATCTTTAGTGTTATGCTTAGGGGTTATGGATAGGCGGTATGTTTAAGTTTATGGTTATGGTTATATTTATGGCAAGGTTTATGGTTAATGGTTATGTTTATGCTTAGGGTTATGTTTAATGGTAATGGTTATGGTTATGGTTAGTGTTAGGATTATGATTAACTGTTAGGGTTATTGTTATGGTTAGGGCTCATGGTTATGGTTATGGTTAGTTGTCATGGTTATGGTTAATTGTTATGGTTAGGGGTTGTAGTAACGTTTATGATTAGGAGTTATCATTGATTGTTATGGTTATGTTTAGGGATATGGCTTAGGTTAATGGGTATGGTTATGGGTAGGGGTATGGTTAGGATTATGGATATGGTTAATGGTTACGGTTATGGTTAATGGTTATGGTTATGGTTAGGGGTTATGATTATGGTTTTTGATTATGGTTATGGTTACGGTTAGTGTTGTGGTTATGTTTATTGTTATGGTTAATGGTTATTGTTAGGGTTATCGTTAGGATTTATGAATAGGAGTTATGTTTAGGGTTATGGTTATGGTAGGGTTATGGTATAGTTATGGTTAGGGGTAATGCTTATCGTTAGGGTTTATGGTTATTTTTATGATTAATTATTATGGTTAGGGGTTATGGTAATGTTTATTTTTATGGGTTATTCTTGATCATTATGGTTATGGTTATGGATAGGGGTTATTTTGAGTGTTATGGTTGTGGGTATTGTTATGGTTATATTTATGGTTAATGTTAGTGGTTAGGATTATGGTTAGGGTTATGGTTATGGTTATGGTTAATCCTTATGTTTATGGTTACAATTTAGGGGTTATGTTTATGTTTCCGGTTATGGTTAATGGTTTTGGTTAATCCTTATGTTTATGGTTATGATTTAGGGGTTATGTTTATGTTTCCGGTTATGGTTAATGGTTTTGGTTTTGGTTATGGTTATTGTTAATGTTCATGATTATGTTTATTTTTAGAGGTTATCGTTGAGGGTTATGCTTATGGTTAGGGTTATTGTTAGGGTTAAAGGTTATGCTTATGGTTAATGCTTTTGGTTAGGGTTATGGTTAGGGGTTATGGATAGGCGTTATTGTCATGGATAATGGTTATGTTTATGGTTAATGGATATGTTTTAGGTTGTTGTTATCGTTAGCTGTTATGGTTATGGTTAGTGTTATGGTTATGGTTAATTTTTATGGTTATGATTAGGGTTATGGTTATCGTTAATTGTTATGGTTAGGGTTATGGTTAGTGGTTATGGATAGGCGATATTGTTACAATTAATCATTATGGTTATGGTTTGGTGTTTTCGTTGATAGTTATTGTTATGGTTATGTTTATGGTTATGGGTTATCATTGATTGAAATGGTTATGGTTTGGGTAATGGTTATGGATAATGGTTATGGTTATGTTTACATTTAATGGTTACGGTTGAGGTTAGGGTTAATGGTTATGGTGATGGTTATGGTGAACAGTTATCATTATGGTTATAGTTATGGTTATGTTTATGGTTAGGTGTTATGATTATGGTTAGGAGTTATGGTTTGGGTTATGTTTTTGGTTTTGGTTATTTTTATAGTTATAGAATTTGTTAGGGGTTATGGTTACTGCTTAAGTTTATGGTTGGTTATTATGGTTATGGTTATTATTACGGTTAGGGTTATTGTTATAATTATGGTTAATGGTTATGGTTACATTTATGGTTTGGGGTTATTTATAGGCATTATGGTTAAGATTACGGTTATGGTTTGGTTTATGGCTGTGGTTATGGTTATGGATAATCGTTATGGATAGGGGTTATGGTTAATATTTATGTTTATGGTTGTTGTTATGGTTAGCTGTTATGGTTATGGTTAGTGTTGTGGTTATGGTTAATTTTTATGGCTATGGTTAGTGTTATGGTTATCGTTAATGGTTATGGTTTGGTTTATGGTTAGGGGTTATGGATAGGCATTATGGTTAAGGTTATGGTTATGGTAAATGGTTATTTTTATTGTTATGGTTAATGGTTTTGGTTAGGGGTTATTGTTATGGATCATGGTTATGATTAGGGGTTATAGTAATGTTTATGGTTAGGGGTTATTATTGATCGTTATGGTTATGGTTATTGTTATGTGTTATGGTTATGGTTAAGTTCATGGTTAGGGGTTATCGTTGAGTGTTATAGTTATGGTTAATCTTATGATTATAATTGTGGTTAATGGTTATTGTTAGTATAATGGTTAGGGTTATGGTTAGAGTTAACGGTTATGGTTAGTGTTATGGTTAATTGTTATGGGTATGGTCAATCGTTATTGTTATGGTTAATGGTGTTGGTTAGGAGTTATTGTTATGGTTCATGGTCATGATTAGGGATTATAGTAATATTTATGGTTAGGTGTTATCGTTGATCATTATGGTAATGGTTATGGTTAGACCTTATGGTTATGGTTAAGTTTATGGTTAGGGGTTATTGTTGAGCTTTGTGGTTAACGTTATTGTTAGTGTAAATGGTTATGGTTAGGGTTATGGTTATGGGTTAGTGATTATGTTTATTTTTAGGGTTATGGTTATGTTTAATTGTTATGGTTATGCTTATGTTTATGGATAATGGTTATGGTTATGGGTTATTATTATGATTAGGGGTTATGGTTTGAATTATAGTATGGTTATGTTTTTTTTTAGGTGTTATGGTTATGGTTATGGTTAATGGTTAGGGTTAGTGTTAATGGTTATGTTTACGGTTATGCTTATGGTTATGGTTAGGGTTAATGCTTATTGTTAGGATTATGGAAATCTTTATGGTTATAGGTTAACGTTGATTGTTATGGTTATGGTTATGTTTAGGGGTATCGTTGAGCATTATAGTTACAGTTAGAGTCATTGTTATAGTTATGGTTAATGGTTATGGTTAGGATTAGGGTTAGGGTTTTTTTTATGGTTATGGTTATGGTTAAATGTTATTGTTATGCTTCCGGTTAGAAGTTATGGTTAGGATTATGGTTAATGGTTATGGTTATGGTGATGGTTAGGGTTATGGTAAGTGGTTATTGATAGGTGTTATGGTTAGGATTATGGTTATGGTTAGAGTAATAGCCATGGTTAACTTTAGGGTTAATGGTTATGTTTAGGTGTTATTTTTATGGTTATGGTTAATTTTTTTGGTTATGGTTTTTGCTCGGTGTTATTGTTATGTTTATGATTAGAGTTATTTTTATTGTTAGGGGTATCGTTGATCGTTATGGTTATGTTTATGATTATGGGTTATTGTTGAGGGTTATTTTAATGGTTAAGGTTATGGTTAGGGTTAATGGTTACTGTTAGTGAAGGCAGATTTAATTAATTCAGGCAACTACTGATATATCAAATTCATGGACACTAAGGTTCCCGCGGAGCACAGGAGACAGGAAGCAAGCAAGGGCCGCACAGAGTCAGCGCACCTTATTTAACAGTCAAAGTCTGCCCCAGGCGAGCCCACCCACTAGGGGGGTGGGGCTCATCACTACATCTCCCCCTTTTGTCTAAATAAGACAGAACTAAACCAAATACAACTATAAACAATAATAACATGAAATAAATATAATAAACAATATTGAGAACAAAAGTTTTACCAGACAGTCTATCTCAAAGAGTCTAAATAATATAGAGAGTAATTACAGTTATATAATCTCCAACTCCATCAAAGATCTGAGAAGGGAATAAATATTACTTAACAAGTGAGAGATATCCAAAATGTGCCAAAAATGACAGAGACAACTGACTACCTGGGCAATCACCCAAATTCTCGTTTGCAATGTTGAGTCAACCAACTTTGGCTAAGGCCCAACATAACTGACATGCCATTATCAAATGCAAGGAACTTTCTTAGAATCATCCTGCCCTGTCTTGGCAAGATAAGACAATCCTGTTTCATAACTTTGTCAGTAGTTGAGGTATGGGCTTTTCTTAACCCAAAGGCCAGTTCTACCAAGAACACAAGCTCCCAGTGGAGTGTCTTTGGTGCTCAATGTTCTCTCGGGAGTAGAGTGGCATTGCCAGGAGTTACTGTGTCTCGTTGGCACAGAATTCTAGGTTAGATTAAAGGCCATTTTCTACAGCTCTTTAAAGAGGCTGAAGATTATACTATCTATACTGAATATAATCTCTATGTATCTAGAAGACCTGATTAACCTACAAATAAACATGGCAAACATATAATTCTCAATACCTATCTAACTTGAAGATTAAAAGAATAAACTGTGCAATATATGAAGACAATGATCTTCATCTGTAAACAATGTCATTACATATCAAATGTAAACAATGGAAGGAGCTCGCATTCAATATTGATATTACATAAATAGTATCAGAGGTAGAAATGTACATTGTAATATGGTAGATGTATCAATACAATATAAGCATACTCTTACTTAAGTAGAGGTAGGAACACTCACATTCAATATTCAATATATCAATATACAGGAAACAGTACCAATACAATTTTCTAAAATCAGTAACTCACAAATACCAATCATCAAACCAGTTAATCCCCCTTTGTTTGTTTTTTTTTAACATACCCCTTATTCCATAAAACATCCCCCCATCCCCTCAACCCCAAACCAACCACTAAAAGATGTCCCTAACCCTAAGGGCAAACTCTTTTGGGAGAGGGGACGTCATCCTCTAAGATTGCTTCAAGCTGACATGGGGGTGATGTTCTCCTTAGGGGCTCCCGTGAAAGCAAATGATGATAAAATTCCCAAATTAACCTTTGACCTAAGAAAATTGTAACTAGTCTCTGTGTATCTTTAGAAGGTCTGGACAGAGTGTTGTCAAAAATGTGCACCATTTGAAATTGTCTCGTGCAGATGGTACCAAAAACCAAGTCTAATATTAGCGCTTAAAAAGAAATAAGAAAAAAAAATGTATATAATCATAACGTCATAAAAACCAGATTGAGTTGATGTTGTGGGGCCCCATCTTCATCCTGAAAACTTCAAAAATTACTGTAGGAAAATTTGTTGTTTGTTATGGGAAATTTAAACATTAACAACAAAGACACATACTGACATATAAAGAAAGACACAGATATGAGAAAAAGCGAAGAAAGTTTACCAAGTATATAATTATTCTTATTCTGTGAGATATCTCTTATCAACAGGTTTGGAATTGAAGAGGGACTGGGCCAGAGTCCAACTCCAAAACTAGCTCTACATATTTATAAAAAAGTGTTCAATAAAACATATAGATATGTATATATATACAAAATACTTACCGATCTTTAGTGGGTTGTAACCATTTTCCATCCATCATTGATTAAATATTCAGGGTTCCTTAAATTTTTTGAAGATCAGTATTTACCTGTGGAGACAAGAAAAGAACCCTGCCCCCAACCTATGTATGTTCCTTACCATTAGTATGCTCGTCATCCTTGTGTATGAATTGTTATTTATCTTTTCCAAATGGCTTGTCTTCTTCATACTGAACCTTTATCAGTTTTGATGGTATCCACAATTTTTCTTCACCTGTGGAGATAAGAGCAAAACCCCTTCCCCAACGCAGCACATCTCCTGGCTTCCATTGTGAGGTTAGCACATCCTTGAAATAAACTGGTTGATTTAGTTCAGTAGACTTTTCCATTATCCAATGTCTTTCTGCAGCCATTGTTCCCTTCTCATTAATGTTAAGAAAATTCAAGGTTAACAAAGCATTATGTAACCTATTTCTGGGGGTGTTTTCCACCCTTTTCTGTTTGTTCAACATATCCTTTATAGTTCTATTTGATCTTTCTATGACTGCCTGACCTGTAGGATTGTATGGTATACCTGTAACATGCTTGATATTGTAATAGTCAAAAAACCGTTTCATTTTCCTAGAGACATAAGCAGGACCATTATCCGTCTTTATCTGTGTAGGTATACCCATGATAGCCATGACTTCTAATAAATGAGTAATTACTGAATCAGCCTTTTCTGAACTTAAAGCAGTTGCCCACTGAAAGCCTGAATAAGTGTCAATGGTGTGATGAACATTCTTCAATTTGCCAAATTCTGCAAAGTGGAACACATCCATCTGCCAGATTTCATTCCTATGGGTGCCCTTAGGATTAGCCCCTGCTGGCAGTGGCATTTGGTTATAGAAAGAGCAAGTAGGGCACTTCTTTACAATCTCCTTAGCTTGTTGCCATGTAATAGAAAACTCTTTCTTCAAGCCTTTGCTATTAACATGATGTTTTTTATGAAATTCAGATGCTTGTAGCACACTACCAATCAATAATTGATCAATATCCACATTACCTTGTGCTAGAGGACCTGGCAGACCCGTATGGGATCGGATGTGTGTTATGTACACAGGGCAAAGCCTGTTCCTGATCAAATCTTGAACCTGGATAAACAATGAGGTTAGTTCTGTATCATCAGGTATAAATTCAGCAGTTTCAATATGTAAAATAACTCTTTCTGCATATTGTGAATCAGTAACTATATTAATAGGTTCTTTAAAACCCCTTAGCACCATAAGAATGGCATATAATTCTGCCTTCTGGACAGAATCATAAGGACTTTGTTCCACTTTACCCAAGTCTTCTGATTTGTAACCTGCCTTCCCTGTTTTATTGGCATCAGTATAGAATGTACGGGCTCCAGTTATTGGAGCATCACGGATAATTCGAGGAAGGATCCAAGAAGTTCTCTTTATGAAGTTAAGCCTCTTGCTTTTTGGATAGTTGTTATTAATGTCTCCAAAAAAATTAGCACAAGCTCTTTGCCATGGTTCATTATCTTCCCATAATTTCCTTAGTTCATCAGCAGTGAAAGGCACTATAATTTCTGCTGGGTCTATGCCTGCTAGTTGACAAAGTCTCAGCTTGCCTTTTCTAATTAACTCAGAGACTTTTTCCACATAAGTTTTTGGTTTCTTACTTGGTTTATGTGGTAAAAAGATCCATTCCAAGATAATATCATCTCTCTGCATTAAAATTCCTGTAGGAGAAATTTTTGATGGTAATATGACGAGAATACATTCGAGCTCTGGATTCACCCTGTTCACATGTGCATGTTGTAATTTTTCCACAATCATTGTCAGTTCCTTTTCTGCTTCAGCTGTTAATTCTCTGGGACTGTTTAAATCTTTATCACGTTCCAAGGTTTTGTTCAAATGAATTATTAGATCAGGTGTTATCCCAATAGCTGGTCGTAGACTGGAAATGTCTCCTAACAGTTTTTGAAAGTCATTAAGAGTTCGTAGGCAATCTCTCCTAATTTGTGCCTTTTGTGTCTTGATTTTTTGCAAACCTATTTTATAACCTAAATAATTAATGGAATCTCCCTTCTGTATTTTTTCAGGAGCAATTTGCAATCCCCATTTAGGTAAAAGTATCTTTATTTCATCAAACAGTCTGTTCAAGGTATCCATGTTTGGATTGGATAACAATCCATGTAGTGATAAATAATGGATTTGGGGAATTTCCTGTGTATTATTTGCAATGGTTGGTTCACAAAGTATTGGCACAAGGAGGGGCTATTTAACATACCCTGGGGGAGGATGGCCCAGTGGTACCTCTTGGAAGGTTGAGAATTGTTGTAAGTAGGCATTGTGAAGGCAAATTTTTCTCTATCTTCTTTTTGTAAAGGTATTGTGAAAAAACAATCCTTTAAATCAATAACTATAAGAGGCCATCCTTTTGGTAACAAAGAGGGCAATGGGATTCCAGATTGCAGAGAGCCCATAGGTTGAATAACCTTGTTGATTGCTCTGAGATCTGTCACCATTCTCCATTTACCTGATTTTTTCTTAACCACAAATACAGGAGAATTCCAAGGGCTGGTAGATTCTTCTATATGTCCAGCATCTAATTGCTCTTATACCAGCTGTTCTAAAGCTTGTAACTTTTCCTCAGCTAGAGGCCACTCTTTTGTCCATATTGGTTTCTCAGTCAACCATTTTAAAGGCAAGGCTGTTGGTATCTCTGAAGGGACTTCAATTGCTTGTTCTTGTATGGCCCGAATGGCCGGTTTTCTCCGTTTATAATATCTTTTAATATTATCTTCAGAACTATAAACTCTAGAAGTAGCAGGAATGTTATTTTGGGTATTCCATTGTTGTAATAGGTCACGACCCCATAAATTCATTGCAATATTGGCTACATATGGCCTTAATTTTCCTATTTGTCCCTCAGGCCCTATACATTCAACCCATCTTGTGCTCTGTCTTACTCGAGATAGGGTTCCAATTCCCAGGAGCTGGACATTCACATTCTGAAGAGGCCAATACGGATGCCAAGATTCTGGGGTAATGATACTTACGTCAGCACCTGTGTCCAGCAGGCCAGTAATAAAAATGCGATTTACACATACTCTCAGCTTAGGTCTTTGATCATTTATAGAAGTTTGCCAAAACATGTAACTCATCTTTCTGATCATTATTGCTTGTAACAGTAGGCATGGGGTTTCCTAATTGTCCTGCCAAGGCACGTTCTCCGCTGGAACTGGAAATGATTGAAACATGTGTGCCATGGGGGCCTGTGAGACCCCCCCTCTCACGTTTCCCATCTGTATCAGGTTGCCTTGTCTATCCCTTGTAGATCTACATTCATTCGTTTAGTGTCTGCCCTTTCCACATCTTCTACATAAACCTGAAGGCTGAGTCCTCCTATTTCTGTTATTTCTAGAAGATGCATTATTATTATTTCTGAAAGTCCGTTGTTTACAATTTCTTTTCATATGACCCATTTTGCCACAATTAAAACATTTGGTATTCTGGTGTCTCCTTTTACCATTGGAAATTGCTTCTTCCACCCATGCTTCAGTGCCATAATCAAATGTATCAACATCCAGTGTATGTAAGACCCATTCTTCCAAGGGTGCTGATCTTACCCTTAAAGGCCACAAAATCCTTTTGCATTCCGAATTTGCATTTTCATAAGCCAAATTTTCAATCATTATACGCCTTGTGTCTGGGTCAGGTATCCCTATTTGCACAGCCTTAGTAAGCCTTTGTAAAAAATCACTAAAGTGTTCTCTCTGACCTTGTTTAATTTTGAGAAATGATTCTGTTTTCTGTCCTGGGTCTTGTACTCTGTCCCACGCATTTAAGGCTGCTGTAGTGCACAGGAACAGTGTATCTTCGTCCAGATTAACTTGGTCCTGAGGGTCAGAAAAGAGTCCTTCACCTAGAATTTTATCTATGGAAATGGTACCTCCCTTCGCCCTTTCTTGCTGTTCCAAACGTCTAGCTTCTTGCCTGAATAAGCATTTCCATTTTAAATGCGGCCCGCTCTCAAGTTCCACAGAGCTCAGTTGTATCCAATCCATAGGGGTTACTCTGCTTGTTGTTACCCAGGATTTTAGCATTTCCTTAACAAAAGAGGCGTGCATCCCAAAAGTCATGACAGCCTGTTTAATTTCTTTGAGGTCATTCATACGGACAGGCTCCCATGTATCCTCCTTGATGACCCTAGGGTTTCTGGAACCAATCACCTTCTCTGTTGTTATTACTGGAAAGGCAGGTAGAGCTTTGTGGAAATTTTCCTGGAGGGATTTACCCACAGATGTAGTTAAAATTTGCCTTTCTACCATTTGTTCTTCTTTATCAGAATTTAGAAATTCCTCAAACTTTTCAATTCTATTCACCATTGCCTTCTGCAATGTTTGAATCTCCTGTCCAGAATTCTGTTCCAAAGCCTTCATTGAGGATTCTAAAGTATGAAGTTTGTCCATTAGAGATAAGTTCTCATCTTTGGACATAATTTTTATGGCGTAAACCATGCCTTCTTGTACTGGCAATCTTTCCGCCAATCTGTCACAAGTTTTAGACAAAATTCGATTGTCACATTCAACCATTTTGGTTCTCTCAGTTAATGTTTCAATTCCTTCAGAAAGTGACCGCTGGAATTTACTGTTTAAATCAGCTGATACTTCTTCCATAGTATTAAATCTCTCCTTAATATCATCTAGTAATGTTTCAGTCCCTAAAGAAAGGGATTGAAGTCTACGGTCCAACTCAGCTGTTCCCCTTTCCATAGTAATGAATTTCTCCTCAATATCGGCCTGAACCTTTTCTAAATTTTGCTCAGTTACCAGAGTCTTATTAAACAAAGATCTGTTTTCTTCCTGTAGCAGTTCAAGCTGATTGTTGAGAAGATCGTTATCGTACCTGATAATTTTGAGACATTCCACCTCTGCCTTAAGAATTTTGGATTTGTCCTCAATAATTTTGAGACGTGCAGCTTCTGCCTTAAGGATCCTGGATTCGTCTCTTAAAGATTCTATCATATCCCTGCTGTCAAGCCATTTGGAGACAAAGAAAATTACTAATCCCAGAAGGATGCATAGATATGGGGTGTTAGACACCTCTTGTAAGATTTCCCACATGGCACACTCAAAGAAACTGTCAAAATTCTCATTTGTAAAATTATCCGACATTTTATTTATGAAAAAAAAATTTTTACCTGCAATGACTGGTTCCTGCCAGAGGTGGCAGAAGAGTCCACTTGATTCCACATGGAGAGCCGAGCTGAAACAGGAACTCAAAACCAAGATTTATTTATCTGCGTGCCGAGCTCGCTTTGAATCAGACCAATGCTGTGGCGCAGGCAGGGAGGCAGGGTTTGATTCAAAGCAGCTGCTACAGCGGAGCACGCAAAACTACTCCGGCGGCTGTGCTCAAAATGGCGGCAGGCGCCGGGAGGTGCAGTTGAGGGAACCGGCCAGGCTGCAGTGGCGGCGGTGAACCTAGGGGCCCGCTCAGCTCCAGCAGCGAAGCGAGCGTGTGAGCGGCCTGGTAAGGGCCTTAGGCATGCACGGCACAGATTGTATCTCTTGTGGCCGGCTCAAAGCAGCGGCCTGAGGTGCGCGGCACGGAATCTAAGTCTGGAGATGTGGGCTCCGAGAGGCCCGGAGCTGCGGGCTGCGGCGGGTGGCTAGGGAGTTCCGGCGCGTGTCCCCGCGCGGGCTCCGTAGCGCGTGTACTGCCTGATGCAGCCCCGCGGGCCCTCCTCCCTCTCTGGGCGGCCTCGGACAAGAGGAGTTCGGGGCGAGCGCACAGGCGAGAGGGAGTTGCAATGAGCCGGGCCTGCTCTACGTGGATCAATCACAACCACGTGGGGCGCCAATTGAAGGCGGATTTAATTAATTCAGGCAACTAGTGATATATATATATATATATATATATATATATATATATATATATAAAACTTTAATGTAAACAAACTCACGGACACTAAGGCTTCCGCGGAGCACAGGAGAGAGGAAGCAAGCAAGAGCCGCGCAGCGTCTGTGCACCTTATTTAAGAGTCAAAGTCTGCCCCAGGCGAGCCCACCCACTAGGGGGGTGGGGCTCATCCCTACATGTTAGTGTTATGGTTAATGGTTATGTTTATGGTTTCGAGTTAGGGGATATGTTTATGGTTAATGGTTATGTTTATGGTTTTTGTTACGATTATGGTTAATGGTTATGGTTAGGGTTACGGTTATGGTTAGGGTTATGTTTGTGGTTAATGGTTATATTTATGGTTAATATATATGGTTATGATTATGGGTTATGGTTATTGTTATGGTTAACGGTTATGGTTATTGATAATGGTTATGTTTATGGTTATAGTTGGGGGTTATCATTAATCGATGTGATTATGTTTATGGTTTAGGGGTTATCCTTGAGCGTTATGTTTAGGGTTATTGTTATATTTATGTTTAATGGTTATGGTTAGGTTTATGGTTAGGGTTAATGGTTATTTTTAGGGATATGTTTAAAGGTTATGATTATGGTTACAGGGTAGGGGTTATGTTTATGCTTATGGTTAGGATTCTGGTTATGTGTAATGGTTATGGTTATGTTGATGGTTTTGTTAACAGTTATGGTTATTGTTAGAGTTTATGGTAATGGTTACGGTTATAATTATGGTCAGTGGTTATGGTTATGGTGATTGTTTTTGTTAGAGGTTATATTTAGGGGTTAAAGATATGGTTAGGGTTACATTTATGGTTGTTGTTGGTGGTTATGTTTAGGGGTTAAGGTTATGCTTCAGGTTATGGTTATGGTTAATGGTTATGGTAATGTTTTGGGGTTATCGTTGTGGTTTATGGTAATGGTAAGGGTTATGTTTAGTGGTAATAGTTATGTGTAGGGGTTATGGTTATAATTAAGGTTATGGTTAATTTTTATGGTTATAGTTTTGGTTAGGGGTTATGGTTATAGTTATGGTTAATGGTTATGGTTATGGTAAGGGTTAATGGTTATGGTAAGGGTTATTGTTAATAGTTATGGTTAGGGTTATGGGTTAGGGTTTATGGTTATGGTTAGTGTTATGGTTATGGTTAATGTTTCTTGTTATGTTTATGGTTATGGTTGGGAGTTATTGTTGTACGTTATGGTTATGGTGTTGTTTATGGTTAGGGGTTGTTGTGGAGGGTTATGATTATTGTTAGGGTTAATGGTTACGGGTTAGGGTTATGCCTAAATGGTTGTGGTTATGGTTACATGTTAGGGGTTATGGTTATGGTTAGGGTGATGGTTATGGTTCATGGTTACAGCTTTTGTTATGGTTATGGTTAATGGTTATGGTTAGGGTTATTGTTATGGTTAGGATTTGTTTTATTGTTATGGTGAATGGTTATGGTTATGGTTAATGGTTTTGTTATGGTGATGATTTTGTTTAACGGTTATGGTTATGGTTTATGGTTATAGTTAGGGGTTATGTTAATGGTTAATGGTCATGGTTATGGTTTTGGTTATGGTGATGTTTATTTTTAATAGTTATTGTTGTTATTAATGTTAGTTGTTTTGATTATGGTTATGGGGTATGATTTGGGTTATTGTTATGGTTATGGTCTTTGTTAGGGGTTATGGTTAGGGGTTAAGATTATGGTTAGGTTTATGGTTACGGTTAGTGGTTGTGGTTATGGTTTTTGTTCTGGTTATGGTTAATGATTATGGTTATGATTTTTCTTACCGTTATGGTTAATGGTTATGGTTATGGTTAGAGTTATGGTTGTGATTGATGGCTATGGTTATGATTAATGGTCATGGTTATGGTTAGGGTTATGTTTATGTGTTATGGCAATGTTCATGGTTAGGGTTTATCATTGATACTTATTGTTATAGTTATGGTTACGGTTAGTATTATGGTTATGGTTAGGGTTAATGGTTATGGTTATTGTTAGGGGTCATGGTTATGGTTAATGGTTATGGTTATGTTTATGGTTAGGTGTTATTGTTGAGCGTTATGGTTATGGTTAGGATTATGGTTATAGTTATGGTTAATGGTTATGGTTAGGATTATGGTTATGGTTAATGGTTATTGTTATTGTTATGGTTAATGATTACTGTTATGGTTTATGTTATGGTTTTGGTTAATGGTTATGGTTATCGTTATGTTTAGGGGTTAAGGTTATAGTTAGTGATTATGGTTATGGTTAGTGTTATGGTTAGGGGATATGGTTAGGGGTTATGGTTAGGATTATGGTTAGTGTTATGGCTATGGTTAGGTTTATGACTATGGTTATGGTTAGGGGTAATGGTTATTGTTAGGGGTTATGGTTAATGTTTATGGTTATGATTATGTTTATGGTTAGGAGTTATGGTTATGGATAGGGGTTATGTTTATGGTTAATGCTCATGGTTATCGTTTTGGTTATGGTGATGATTATTGTTAATGGATATGTTTATGCTTATGGTGAGGGGTTATGATTATGGTTAGGGGTTATGGTTTGGGTTATTGTTATGGTTATGGATTTTGTTAGGAGTTATGGTTAGGGGTTATGTTTATGTTTAGGGTTATGGATATGGCTAATTGTTATAGTTATGGTAATGGTTATTGTTAGGGTTCTGGTTAGGGTTATGGTTATGATTAATTTTTATGGTTATGGTTAAGGGTAATGGTTATGTTTATGGTTATGTTTAGGGGTTATGGTAATGTTCATGGTTAGGGGTTATCGTTGATACTTATTGTTATAGTTATGGTTATGGTTACTTTTAGGGGTTATCGTTGATCCTCATGGTTATGGTCATATTTAGGGTTTATCGCTGAGTGTTATGGTTATGATTAGGATTATGGTTATAGTTATGAATAATGGTTATGGTTAGTATTATGCTTATGGTTAGGGTTAATGGTTAGGGTTATGGTTTAAAGTTATGGTTATTGTTATGGTAACAGGTTAGAGGTTATGGTTATGCTTATGGTTATGGTTAATGTTTATGGTTATTTTTAAATGTTATGGTTAGGATTATGTTTAGGTTATGGTTATGTTTATTGTTATGGTTAGGGGTTATGATTTTGGTTATGGCTTATGGTTTTGGTTAAGGTTATGGTTATGGTTTTCTTAGTGTTAGGGTTTGGGTTAGGGTTATGGTTTGTGATTATGGGTATGATTATGGTTACAGTTATGGTTAGGGGTTATGGATAGGTGTTATGTTTATCATTATTGTTAGGTTTAGTGTTATGGCTATTGTTATGTTAATGAGTAATTGTTATGGTTATTGGTTATGACTATGTTTATCGTTAATGGTTATGGTTATGTTTATGGTGATGGTTATGGTTAGGGGTTATGATAATGGTTATGGGTTGTGTTTTGGGTTATTGTTATGGTTATGATTTTGTTAGCATTAGGGTTTGGGTTAGGGTTATGGTTGGTAATTATGGTTATGGTTATTGTTACAGTTATGGTTGGGGTTATGGATAGTAATTATGGTTAGGATTATTATTAGGATTAGGTTTATGCCTATGGTTATATTTATGAGTAATGGTTATGGTTAGGGGTTATGGTTATGTTTATGGTTAATTGTTACGGTTATGGTGATGGTTATGGTTAGAGGTTATGATTATGGTTATGGGTTATGGTTTGGGTTATATGGTTATTGTTTTGTTAGGGCTTGGGTTAGGGTTATGGTTGGTGATTATGGTTATTGTTATGGTTACGGTTATGGTTAGGGGTTATGGATAGGTTTTATGGTTAGGATTATTTTTATTGTTAGGTTTATGGCTATGGTTATGTTTACGAGTAATGGTTATGGTTAGGGGTTATGATTATGGGTATGGTTAATGGTTATGGTTTTGTTTATGTTTAGATATTATGGTTAAGTTTAGGGTTATGGTTATCGTTAAGTTTAGGGTTAAAAGTTATGATTAGGTTTATGGTTAATGGTTATGGTTAGGGTTATCATTTATGGTTATGCTTATGGTTAGTGTTATTTGTTATGTTAATGGTTCGGGTTAGGGTTAAGTTTAGGGTTTATAGTTATGGTTAGGTTTATGGTTAATGGTCATGGTTTTGGTTTTGGTTATGGTGATGGTTATTTTTAACCGTTATGGTTATGGCTAAGGGTTATTATTATGGTTAGGGGTTATTGTTTGGGTTATATTTATGGTTATAGTTATGGTATTTGTTAGGGGTTATGGTTAGGGGTTAAGTTTATTGTAAGGGTTATGGTTATTGATATGGTTAGTGTTAATGGTTATGGCTAGGATTATGGTTAAGAGTTATGGTTATGGTTACGGGCTAGTGGTTACGGTTATGGTTAGGTTTATGCCTATGTTTAATGGTTATGGTTACGGTTAGGGTTTATTTTTGTTCATTATGGATATGGTTATGTTTATGTTTATTGTTTATCATTGAGGGTTATGGTTAGGGTTATTGTTAGGTTTATGGTTAATGGTTATCGTTACGGATTAGGGGTTATGGTTATGGTTATGGTTTGGGTTATGGTTATGTTTAATGGTTATGGTTGAGGCTTTGGTCATGGTTATGGTTAATGGTGATGTTTCTTGTTATTTTTAGGATTATGGTTAATGGTTAGTGGTTCTAGTTATTCTTAGGGTTATGGTTATGTTTAATGGTTAGGGCTATGGTCTTTGTTATGGTTAATGGTTATGTTTATGGTTATGGTTAATAGTTATGGTTATGTTTAGGGATTAGGGCTATGGTTATGGATATGGTTAATGGTAATAATTAGGTTTATGGTTAATGTTTATGTTATGGTTATGGTTAGGGGTTATTGTTGGTGATTATGGTTATGCTTATCGTTACGGTTAGGGTTATGGTTATTGTTAATGGTTATGGTTAGTGTTATGGTTAGGGGTTATGGATAGTCGTTATGTTTAAGATTATGATTATGGTTAGAATTATTGCAAGGGTTAGGGTTAATGGTTATGGTTATGGTTACGGTTAGGGTTATGGTTAGTGGTACTAGTTATGGTTACTGTTAGTATTATGATTAACTGTTACGGTTATTGTTATGGTTAGGGCTCATGGTTATGGTTATGGTTAGGGGTTATGGTTATGGTTAATTGTTATGGTTAGGGGTTATTGTAACGTTTATGATTATGGTTTATCGTTGATTGTTACGGTTATGTTTAGGGTTATGGTTTTGGTTAATGGGTATGGTTATTGTTAGGGGTATGGTTATAGTTAAGGATATGGTTAATGTTTGTGGTTATGGTTAATGGTTTTGGTTATGGTTAGGGTTATGATTATGGTTGGTGATTATGGTTATTGTTTTGGTTACAGTTAGTGTTGGGGTTATGTTTATTGTTATGGTTAATGGTTATTGTTAGGGTTATGGTTAGGGTTTATGGATAGGAGTTATGTTTAGGATTATGGTTATGGTTAGGGTTATGGTATAGTTATGGTTAGGGGTTATGGTTTTGTTATGATTAACTGTTATGGTTAGGGGTTATGGTAATGTTTATTTTTATGGGTGATCCTTGATCATTATGGTTATGGTTATGGTTATGGATAGGGGTTATCGTTGAGCGTTATTGTTATGCTTATTGTTATGGTTATATTTATGGTTAATGTTTGTGGTTAGGATTATGGTTAGGGTTATGGTTATGGTTAGGGTTATGGTTAATCCTTATGTTTATGGTTATGGTTTTGGGGTTATGTTTATGTTTCGGGTTATGGTTAGTGGTTAATGGTTTTGGTTATGGTTATGGTTAATGTTCATGGTTATGCTTATGGTTAGAGGTAATCTTTGAGGGTTATGCTTTTGGTTAGGGTTATGATTACGAGTTATTGATAGGCATTATTGTCATGGTTAATGGTTATGTTTATGGTTATGTTTATGTTTAATGGTTTTGTTTTGGTTGTTGTTATGGTTAGCTGTTATGGTTATGCTTAGTGTTATGGTTAATTTTTATGGTTATGGTTAGGGTTATAGTTATCATTAATGGTTATGGTTAGGGTTATGGTTAGGGGTTAGGGATTGGTGATATTGTTACGATTAATTGTTATGGTTATGATTTGGTGTTATCATTGATAGCTGTTATTATGGTTATGTTTAGGTTTAGTGGTTATCATTGATTGATAGGGTTATGGTTTGAGTAATGGTTAAGGATAATGGTTATGGTTAGGGTTATGTTTATGGTTAATGGTTACACTTAAGGTTAGGGTTAATGATTATGGTGGTGGTTATGCTTAACAGTTATCGTTATGGTTATAGTTATGACTATGTTTATGGTTAGGGGTTATGGTTTGGGTTATTTTTTTTTATTTTTTGTTTTCGGTTATTTTTATAGTTATAGTTTTTGTTAGGGGTTATTATTACTGGTTAAGTTTATGGTTGGTGATTATGGTTATGGTTATGATTATGGTTAGGTTTATTGTTGTGATTATGGTTAATGGTTATGGTTACATTTATGGTTTGGGGTTACGGATAGGTCTTATGGTTAGGATTACGGTTATGGTTTGGTTTATTGCTATGGTTATGGTTATGGATAATCGTTATGGTTAGGGGTTATGGTTAATGGTTATGTTTATGGTTAGTTGTTATGGTTCTGGTTAGTGTTATGGTTATTGTTAATTTTTATGGTTATTGTTAGGGATATGTTTATTGTTAATGGTTATGATTAGGATTATTATTAGGGGTTATGGATAGGCATTATGGTTAGGATTATGGTTATAGTTAGTTTTATGTCAATGGTGATAGTTAGGTTTTATGGTTTATGGTTAATGGTTATGGTATGGTTATGGTTAGTGGTTATGGTTAAGTTTATTGTTAGGGGTTATCGTTGAGCATTATAGTTATGGTTAGGTTTATGTTTATAGTCATGGTTAATGGTTATTGTTAGAATTATGGTTAGGGATATTGTTAGGCTTAATGGTTATGGTTATGGTTATGGGTAAGGTCATCGTTATGGTAAATGGTTATGGTTATGGTTAGTGGTTATGGTTAAGTTTACAGTTAGGGTTTATCTTTGAGCATTATAGTTATGTTTAGGGTTATGTTTATAGTCATGGTTAATGGTTATTGTTGGAATTATGGTTAGGGATATGGTTAGGCTTAACGGTTATGGTTAGGGTTACAGTTAATCGTTATGGTTATGGTTAAGGTTATGGTTATGGTAAATGATTATGGTTATTATTATGGTTAATGGTTTTGGTTAGGGGTTGTTGTTATGGTTCATGGTTATTATTACGGGTTATAGTAATGTTTATCGTTATGGGTTATTATTGATCACTATGGTTATGGTTATTGTTAGGGGTTATGGATATGGTTAAGTTCATGGTTCGGGGTTATCATTGAGCGTTATAGTTATGGTTAGGCTTATGATTATAATTATGGTTAATGGTTATTGTTAGAATAATGTTTAGGGTTATGGTTAGAGTTAACGGTTATGGTTAGTGTTATGGTAAATTGTTATGGCTATGGTAAATGGTTATGGTTATTGTTATGGTAAATGGTTATGGTTATTGTTATGGTTAATGGTTTTGGTTAGGGGTTATTGTTATGGTTCTTGGTCATGATTAGGGTTTATAGTAATATTTATGGTAAGGTGTATTCATTGATTGTTATGGTTATGGTTAGGCCTTATGGTTATGGTTAAGTTTATGGTTAGGGGTTATCGTTGAGCTTTGTGGTTAACGTTATTGTTATTGTAAATGGTTATGGTTAGGGATGATGTTATGGGTTAGGGGTTGGTTATGTTTAGGGTTATGGTTATGTTTAATTGTTATGGTTATGCTTATGTTTATGGATAATGGTTATGGTTATGCTAATGGTTATTTATATGGTTCATGGTTATCGCTTTTGTTATGGTTATAATTAATGGTTATTGTTAGGGTTTATGTTATGGTTAGGGTTTGTTTTATTGTTGTGGTGAATATTTATGGTTATGGTTAATGGTTTTGTTATGGTGATGGTTTTGTTTAACGGTTATGGTTACGGTTACGGTTATGGGTAGGGTTATGTTTGTGGTTAATGGTTATATTTATGGTTAATATTTATGGTTATGGTTATGGTTATGTTTATGGGTTATGGTTATTGTTATGGTTAATGGTTATGGTTATTGATAATCATTATGTTTATGGTTATAGTTGGAGATTATCATTAATCGATATGATTATGATTATGTTTATGGTTAGGGGTTATCGTCGAGCATCATGGTTAGGGTTATTGTTATACTTATGTTTAATGGTTATTGTTAGGAGTATGGTTAGTGTTATGGTTAGGGTTAATGGTTATTTTTAGGGATATGTTTAAAGGTTATGATTATGGTTACAGGTTAGGGGTTATGGTTATGCATATGGTTAGGATTCTGGTTATGTTTAATGGTTATGGTTATGTTGATGGTTTTTGTTACCAGTTATGGTTATTGTTAGAGTTTATGGTAATGGTTACGGTTATAATTATGGTCAATGGTTATGGTTATGGTGATGGTTTTTGTTAGGGGTTATTTTTAGGGGTTAAGGATATGGTTAGGGTTACAGTTATGGTTATTGTTGGTGGTTATGTTTAGAGGTTAAGGTTATGCTTCAGGTGATGGTTATGGTTAATGGTTATGGTTATGGTAATGTTTTGGGGTTATTGTTGAGGTTTATGGTAATGTTAAGGGTTATGTTTAGAAGTAATGGTTATATGTAGGGGTTATGGTTATAATTAAGGTTATGGTTAATTTTTATGGTTATAGTTTTGGTTAGGTGTTATGGTTATGGTTAGAGTTGTGGTTATGGTTAATGGTTATGGTAAGAGTTAATGATTATGGTAAGGGTTATTGTTAATCGTTATGGTTAGGGTTATGGGTTAGGGTTTATGGTTAGTGTTATGGTTATAATTAATGTTTCTTGTTATGTTTATGGATTTGGTTGGGAATTATTGTTGTTCGTCATGGTTATGGTTATGTTTATGGTTAGGGGTTATCGTTGAGGCTCATGATTATTGTTAGGGTTAATTGTTACAGGTTAGGGTTATACCTAAATGGCTGTGGTTATGGTTACATGTTAGGGGTTATGTTTATGGTTAGTGTGATTGTTATGGCTCATGGTTATAGCTTTTGTTATGGTTATGGTTAATGTTTATGGTTAGGGTTATTGTTATGGATATTTTTAAATGTTATGGTTAGGATTATGTTTAGGTTATGGTTATGTTTATGGTTATGGTTAGGGGTTATGATTTTGGTTATGGGTTTTGTTTTGGTTAAGGTTATGGTTAAGGTTTTCTTAGTGTTAGGGTTTGGGTTAGGGTTATAATTTGTGATTATGGGTATGGTTATGGTTACAGTTATGGTTAGGGGTTATGGATAGGTGTTATGTTTAGGATTATTGTTATGTTTAGTGTTTTGGCTATTGTTATGTTTATGAGTAATTGTTATAGTTATTGGTTATGATTATGTTTATCGTTAATGGTTATGGTTATGTGTATATGATGGTTATGGTTAGGGGTTATGATTATGGTCATGGGTTGTGTTTTGGGTTATTGTTATGGTTATGATTTTGTTAGCGTTAGGGTTTGGGTTAGTGTTATGGTTGGTGATTATGGCTATTGTTACGCTTATGGTTAGGGGTTATGGATAGGTGTTATTGTTAGGATTATTGTTATGGTTAGGTTTATGGCTATGGTTATGTTTACGAGTAATGGATATGGTTAGGGGTTATGATTATGTTTATGGGTAATGGTTACAGTTATGGTGATGGGTATGGTTAGAGGTTATGATTATGGTTATGGGATATGGTTTGAGTTATGTAGTTATGGTTTTCTTATGGTTTGGGTTAGGGTTATGGTTGGTGATTATGGTTCTTATTTTGGTTACGGTTATGGTTAGGGGTTATGGATAGGTTTTATGGTTAGGATTATTTTTATGGTTAGGTTTATGGCTATGGTTATGTTTACGAGTAATGGTTATGGTTAGGGGTTAGGATTATGGGTCTGGTTAATGGTTATGGTTTTGTTTATGTTTAGATATTATGGTTATGGTTAGGGTTATGGTTATGGTTAATAGTTACGGTTATGGCTAGGGATTAGGGTTAGGGTTATGGATATGGTTAATGGTAATAATTAGGTTTATGGTTAATGTTTATGTTATGGTTATGGTTAGGGGTTATTGTTGGTGATTATGGTTATGCTTACCGTTACGGTTAGGGTTATGGTTATTGTTAATGGTTATGGTTAGTGGTTATGGATAGGCGTTATGTTTAAGGTTATGGTTATGGTTAGAGTTATGGCAAGGGTTATGGTTAATAGTTATGGTTACGGTTACGGTTAGGGTTAGGGTTAATGGTAATGTTTATGGTTATGGTTAGTGTTAGGATTATGATTTACTGTTATGGTTATTGTTATGGTTAGGGCTCATGGTTATGGTTATGGTTAGGGGTTATGGTTATGGTTAATTGTTATGCTTAGGGGTTATTGTAACATTTATGATTAGGGGTTATCGTTGATTGTTATGGTTATGTTTAGGGTTATGGTTTTGTCAATGGGTACGGTTATGGGTAGGGGTATGGTTAGGGTTATCCATATGGTTAATGGTTACAGTTATGGTTAATGGTTATGGTTATGGTTAGGGGTTATGATTATGGTTGGTGATTATGGTTATGGTTATCATTACGGTTAGTGTTGGGGTTATGTTTATTGTTATGGTTAATGGTTATTGTTAGGGTTTTGGTTAGGGTTTATGGATAGGAGTTATGTTTAGGATTATGGTATAGTTATGGTTAGGGGTAATGGTTATCGTTAGGGGTTATGTTTATTGTTAAGATTAATTGTTATGGTTTGGGGTTATGGTAATGTTTATTTTTATGGGTTATCCTTGATCATTATGGTTATGGTTATGGTTATGGATAGGCGTTATCGTTGAGCGTTATGGTTAGGGTTATTGTTATGATTATATTTATGGTTAAAGTTTGTGGTTAGGATTATGGTTAGGGTTATGGTTATGGTTAGGGTTATGGTTAATCCTTATGTTTATGGTTACTGTTAGTGTTATGGTTCATTTTTATGGTTATGGTTAGGGTTATGGTTATCGTTAATGGTTATGATTAGGGGTTATTTATAGGTGATATTTTTACGATTAATCGTGGGTTATTTTTTTATTTTTTGGTTTGGGTTATTTTTATAGTTATAGTTTTTGTTAGGGGTTATGATTACTGGTTAAGTTTATGGTTGATGGTTATGGTTATGATTACGGTAGGGTTATTGTTATAATTATGGTTAATGGTTATGGTTACATTTATGGTTTGGGGTTATGGATAGGCATTATGGTTAGGATTTCGGTTATCGTTTGGTTTATGGCTATGTTTATGGTTATGGATAATCGTTATGGTTAGGGGTTATAGTTAATGGTTATGTTTATGGTTGTTGTTATGGTTAGTTGTTATGGTTATGGTTAGTGTTATGGTTATGGTTAATTTTTATGGTTATGATTAGGGTTATGGTTATCGTTAATGGTTATGGTTAGGATTATGGTTAGGGCTTATGTATAGGCATTATGGTTAGGATTATGGTTATGGGTAGTGTTATGTCAATGGTGATGGTTAGGTCTTATGGTTTATGGTTAATGGTTATGGTTATGGTTAAGTTTATAGTTAGGGTTTATCGTTGAGCATTATAGTTATGGTTAGCGTTATGTTTATAGTCATGGTTAATGGTTATTGTTAGAATTATGGTTAGGGATATGGTTAGGTTTAACCATTATGGTTAGGGTTATGGTTATCATTAATGGTTATGGTTAGGATTATGGTTAGCGGTTATGGATAAGCGTTATGGTTAGGATTATGGTTATGGTTAGTGTTATGTCAATGGTTATTGTTAGGTTTTATGGTTTATGGTTATTGGTTATGGTTATGGTTAGTCGTTAGGGTTATGGTTAATTGTTATGGTTAGGGGTTGTGGTAACGTTTATGATTTGGGGTTATCATTGATTGTTATGGTTATGTTTAGGGTTATGGTTATGTTTAATGGTTATGGTTATGGTCTTGGTTATGGTTAATGGTTATGGTTAGGGTTATGGTTATGGTTAAGAGTTACGTTTATGGTTAGGGATTAGGGTTAGGGTTATGGATATGGTTAATGGTAATAATTAGGTTTATGGTTAATGTTTATGTTATGGTTATGGTTAGGGGTTATTTTTGGTGATTATGGTTATGTATTTGCTTACGGTTATGGTTATTTTTATTGTTAATGGTTATGGTTAGTTTTATGGTTAGGGGTTATGGATAAGCATTATGTTTAAGATTATGGTTATGGTTAGAGTTATAGCAAGGGTTATGGTTAATGGTTATGGTTACTCTTACGGTTAGGGTTATGGTTAATGGTAATAGTTATGGTTAGTGTTAGGATTATGATTAACTGTTATGGTTATTGTTATGGTTCGGGCTCATGGTTATGGTTATGGCTAGGGGTTATGGTTATGGTTAATTGTTATGCTTAGGGGTTATGGTAACGTTTATGATTATGGGTTATCATTGATTGTTATGGTTATGTTTAGGGTTATAGGTTTGTTTAATGGGTATGGTTATGGTTCGGGGTATGGTTTGGGTTATGGATATGGTTAATGGTTACGGTTATGGTTAATGGTTATGGTTATTGGTTATGATTATGGTTGGTGATTATGGTTATGGTTGTGGTTACGGTTAGTGTTGGGGTTATGTTTATTGTTATGGTTAATGGTTATTGTTAGGGTTATGGTTAGTGTTTATGGATAGGAGTTATGTTTAGGATTATGGTTATGGTTCGGGTTATGTTATAGTTATGGTTAGGGGTAATGATTATCTTTAGGGGTTATGGTTATTGTTATGATTAATTGTTATGGTTAGGGGTTATGGTAATGTTTATTTTTATGGGTTATCCTTGATCATTATGGTTATGGTTATGGTTATGGATAGGGTTTATCATTGAGCGTTATGGTTATGGTTATTGTTATGGCTATATTTTTGGTTAATGTTTGTGGTTAGGATTATGGTTAATCCTTATGTTTATGGTTACGTTTTAGGATTTATGTTTATGTTTCAGGTTATAGTTAATGGTTAATGGTTTTGGTTTTGGTTATGGTTTTGGTTAATGTTCATGGTTATGTTTTGGTTAGAGGTTATCGTTAAGGGTTATGCTTATGGTTAGGGTTATTGTTAGGGTTAAAGGTTATGCTTATGGTTAATGTTTTTGGTTAGGGTTATGGTTAGGAGTTAAGGATAGGCGTTATTGTCATGGTTAATGGTTATGTTTATGATTAATGGTTATGTTTTTGGTTGTTGTTATTGTTAGATGTTATGGTTACGGTTAGTGTTATGGTTAATTTTTATGGTTATGGTTAGGTTTATGGTCATCGTTAATGGTTATGGTTAGGGGTTATGGATAGGTGATATTTTTATGATTAATCATTATGGTTATGGTTTGGGGTTATCGTTGATAATTATTGTTTTGGTTATGTTTATGGTTAGGTGTTATCATTGATTGATATGGTTTGGGTAATGGTTATGGATAATGTTTATGGTTAGGGTTATGTTTAGGGTTAATGGTTACGGTTAAGGTTAGGGTTAATTTTGATGGTGATGGTTATGTTTAACAGTTATCATTATGGTTATAGTTATGGTTATGTTTATGGTTACGGGTTATGAATATGGTTAGGAGTTATGGTTTGGGTTATTTTTTTATTTTTTGGTTTGGGTTATTTTTATAGTTATACTTTTTGTTAGGGGTTATGATTACTGGTTAAGTTTATGGTTGGTGATTATGGTTATGGTTATGATTACGGTTAGGGTTATTGTTATGATTATGGTTAATGGTTATGGTTACATTTATGGTTTGGGGTTATGGATAGGCGTTATGGTTAGGATTAAGGTTATGGTTTGGTTTATTGCTATGGTTATGGTTATGGATAATCGTTATGGTTAGGGGTTACGGTTAATGGTTATGTTTATGGTTGTTATGGTTAGTTGTTATGGTTCTGGTTAGTGTTAAGGTTATGATTAATTTTTATGGTTATGGTTAGAGATATGGTTATCGTTAATGGTTATGGTTAGGATTATGTTTAGGGGTTATGGATAGGCGTTATGGTTAGGATTCTGGTTATAGTTAGTGCTATATCAATGGTGATGGTTAGGTTTTATGGTTTATGGTTAATCGTTATGGTTATGGTTAGTGGTTATGGTTATGGTTAAGTTTATGGTTAGGGGTTATTGTTGAGCATTATAGTTATGGTTAGCGTTATGTTTATAGTCATGGTTAATGGTTATTTTTAGAATTATGGTTAGGGATATGGTTAGGTTTAATGGTTATGGTTAGGGTTATGTTTAATCGTTATGGTTATGGTTAAGGTTATGGTTATGGTAAATGGTTATGGTTATTGTTATGGTAAATGGTTATGGTTATTGTTATGATTAATGGTTTTGGTTAGGGGTTATTGTTATGGTTCATGGTTATGATTAAGGGTTATAGTAATGTTTATGGTTAGGGGTTATTATTGATCATTATGTTTATAGTTAATGTTAGGGGTTATGGTTATGGTTAAGTTTATGGTTAGGGGTTATCGTTGAGCATTATAGTTATGTTTAGGCTTATGATTATAATTATGGTTAATGGTTATTGTTAGAATAATGGTTAGGGTTATAGTTAGAGTTAATGATTATGGTTAGTGTTATGGTTAATTGTTATGGTTATGGTAAATGGTTATGGTTATTGTTATGGTCAATGGTTTTGTTTAGGGGTTATTGTTTGGTTCATGTTCATGATTAGACGTTATAATAATATTTATGGTTAGGTGTTATCGTTTATCATTATGGTTATGGTTATGGTTAGGCCTTATGGTTATGGTTAAATTTATCGTTAGGGGTTATCGTTGAGCTTTGTGGTTAACGTTATTGTTAGTGTAAATGGTTATGGTTAGGGTTATGGTTATGGGTTAGTGGTTATTGTTATGTTTATGTTTATGATTATGTTGAATTGTTATGGTTATGCTTATGTTTATGGATAATGGTTTATGGTTATGGTTATGGGTTATTATTATGGTTAGGGGTTATGGTTTGAATTATAGTATGTTTATGGTTTTTGTAGGGGTCATCTTTATGGTTATGGTTAATGGTTAGGGTTAGTGTTAATGGTTAATTTTACGGTTATGCTTAGAGTTATGGTTAGGGTTAATGGTTGTTGTTAGGGTTATGGTAATCTTTATGGTTAAGGGTTAACGTTGATTGTTATGGTTATGTTTATGTTTGTATTAATTGGTATCATTGAGCAATATAGTTACGGTTATAGTTATTGTTATAGTTATGGTTAATGGTTATGGTTAGGATTAGGGTTAATGTTATGGTTATGGTTATGGTTAAAGGTTATGGTAATGGTTCCGGTTTGGGTTATGGTTAGGAATATGCTTAATGGTTATGGTTATGGTGATGGTTAGGGTTATGGTTAGTGGTTATGGATAGGTGTTATGGTTAGGATTATGGTTATGGTTAGATTTATAGCCATGGTTAAGTTTAGGGTTAATGGTTATGGTTAGGAGTTATTTTTATGGTTATGGTTAATTGTTATGGTTATGGTTTTCACTTGGTGTCATTGTTATGGTTATGGTTAATGGTTACGGTTATTTTTATAATTAGCGGTTATCGTTGAGGGTTATTTTAATGGTTAAGGTTATGGTTATGGTGATGGTTAGGGTTATGGTTAGTGGTTATGGATAGGTGTTATGGTTAGGATTATGGTTATGGTTAGAGTTATAGCCATGGTTAAGTTTAGGGTTAATGGTTATGGTTAGGAGTTATTTTTATGGTTATGGTTAATTGTTATGGTTATGGTTTTCACTTGGTGTCATTGTTATGGTTATGGTTAATGGTTACGGTTATTTTTATGATTAGCGGTTATCGTTGAGGGTTATTTTAATGGTTAAGGTTATGGTTAGGGTTAATGGTTACTGTTAGTGTTATGGTTAATGGTTATGTTTATGGTTTCGGGTTAGGGTATAAGTTTATGGTTAAAGGTTATGTTTATTGTTTTTGTTATGGTTATGTTTAATATTATGGTTAGGTTAACGGTTATTGTTAGGGTTATGTTTGTGGTTAACGGTTATATTTATGGTTAACATTTTTGGTTATGGTTATGGGTTATGGTTATTGTTATGGTTATTGGTCATGGTTATTGATAATCGTTACGTTTATGGTTATAGTTGGGGATTATCATTAATCGATATGATTATGATTATGTTTATGGTTAGGGGTTATCGTTGAGGGTTATTGTTATACTTATGTTTAATAGTTATGGTTAGGATTATGGTTAGCGTTATGGTTAGGGTTAATGGTTATTTTTAGGAATATCTTTAAAGGGTATGATTATGGTTACAGGTTAGAAGTTATGGTTAAGCTTATGGTTAGGTATCTGGTTATGTTTAATGGTTATGGTTATGTTGATGGTTTTTGTTAACAGTTATGATTATTGTTAGAGTTTATGGTAATGGTTACGGTTATAATTATGGTCAATGATTATGGTCATGGTGATGGTTTTTGTTAGGGGTTATGTTTAGGGGTTAAGGATATGGTTAGGGTTACAGTTATGGTTATTGTTGGTGGTTATGTTTAGGGGTTAAGGTTATGCTTCTGGTTATGGTTAATGGTTATGGTTATGGCAATGTTTTGGGGTTATCATTGAGGTTTATGGTAATGGTAAAGGTTATGTTTAGGAGTAATGGTTATGTGTAGGGGTTATGGTTATAATTAAAGTTATGGTTAATTTTTATGGTTATAGTTTTGGTTAGGGGTTATGGTTATGGTTAGGGTTATGGTTAATGGTTATGGTAAGGGTTAATCGTTATGGTCAGGGTTATTGTTAATCGTTATGTTTAGGGTTATTGGTTAGGGTTTAAGGTTATAGTTAGTGTTATGGTTATGGTTAATGTTTCTTGTTATGTTTATGGTTATGGTTGGGAGCTATGGTTGTTCGTTATGGTTATGTTTATGTTTATGGTTAGGAGTTATCTTTGAGGGTTATGATTATTGTTAGGGTTAATGGATTACGGGTTAGGGTTATGCCTAAATGGTTGTGGTTATGGTTACGTGTTAGAGTTTACGGTTATGGTTAGGGTGATGGTTATGGTTCATGGTCATAGCTTTTGTTATGGTTATGGTTAATGGTTAGGGTTAATGTTATGTTTAGGGTTTGTTTTATTGTTATGGTGTATGGTTATGGTTAATGGTTTTGTTATGGTGATGGTTTTGTTTAACTGTTATTGTTTTGGTTAGTATTTATGGTTATAGTTAGGGGTTATGTTTATGGTTAATGGTCATTGTTATGTTTTTGGTTATGGTGATGGTTATTTTTAATGGTTATTGTTGTGGTTAACGTTAGTTGTTATGATTATGGTTATGGGTTATGATTTGGGTTATTGTCATGGTTATGGTCCTTGTTAGGGTTTATGGTTAGGGGTTAAGGTTATTGATAGGTTTATGGTTATGGTTAATGGTTGTTGTTATGGTTTTTGTTCTGGTTATGGTTAATGGTTATGTTTATGATTTTTCTTATGGTTATGGTTAATGGTTATGGTTAGGGTTAGGGTTATGGTTATGATTAATGGTTATGGTTATAGTTGTGGTTATTGTTGGGGGTCATGGTTATGGTTAATGGTTATGGTTATGTTTATGGTTAGGGGTTATTGTAGAGCATTATGTTTATATTTAGGATTATGGTTATAGTTATGGTTAATGGTTATGGTTAGGATTATGGTTACGGTTAATGGTTATTGTTATTGTTATGGTTAATGGTTACTGTATGGTTACAAGTGCAGGGTTATAGTTTAGGTTATGATTTTGGTTAAAGGTTATGGTTATCGTTATGTTTAGGAGATAAGGCTTTAGTTAGTGATTATGGTTATTGTTATGGTTAGTGTTATGGTTAGGGGTTATGGTTAGCCATTATGGTTGGAATTATGGTTATTGTTATGGCTATAGTTAGGTTTATGACTATGGTTATGGTTAGGGGTAATGGTTATTGTTAGGGGTTATGGTTAATATTTATGGTTATGATTATGTTTATGGTTAGGAGTTATGGTTATGGATAGGGGTTATGTTTATGGTTAATGGTCATGGTTATCGTTTTGGTTATGGTGATGATTATTTTAATTGTTATGGTTATTCTTATGGTTAGGGGTTATGATTTGGGTTATTGTTATGGTTATGGATTTTGTTAGTAGTAATGATTAGGGGTTATGGTTATGTTTAGGGTTATGGATATGGCTAATTGTTATGGTTATGGTAATGGTTATTGTTAGGGTTATGGTTATGGTAAGGGTTATGGTTATGATTAATTGTTATGGTTATGGTTATAGTTAATGGTCATGGTTATGGTTAGGGTTATGTTTAGGGGATATGGTAATGTTTATGGTTAGGGGTTATCATTGACACTTATTGTTTTAGTTATGGTTATGTTTATGTTAGGGGTTATCGTTTTTTCTCATGGTTATGGTTATGGTCATGTTTAGGTGTTATCGTTGAGTGTTATGCTTATGATTAGGATTATGGTTATAGTTATGAATAAATGTTATGGTTATTATTATAGTTATGGTTAGGGTTAATGGTTAGGGTTATGGTTTAAAGTTATGTTTACGGTCATGGTTACGGGTTAGAGGTTATGGTTACGGTGATGGTTATGGTTAATGTTTATGGTTATGTTTAAATGTTATGGTTGGGATTATGTTTAGGTTATGGTTATGTTTATGGTTATGGTTAGGGGTTATGATTTTGGTTATGGGTTATGGTTTTGGGTAAGGTTATGGTTATGGTTTTCGTAGCGTTATTGTTTGGGTAAGGTTTATGGTTTGTGATTATGGGTATGGTTATGGTTACAGTTATGGTTAGCGGTTATGGATAGGTGTTATGGTTAGGATTATTGTTATGTTTAGTGTTATGGCTATTGTTATGTTTATGAGTAATTGTTATGGTTATTGGTTATGATTATATTTATCCTTAATGGTTATGGTTATGTTTATGATGATGGTTATGGTTAGGGTTTATGATTATGGTTATGGGTTGTGTTTTGGGTTATTGTTATGGTTATGATTTTATGAGCATTAGGGTTTGGGTTAGGGTTATGGTTGGTGATTCTGGTTATGGTTATTGTTACGGTTATGGTTAGGGGTTATGGATAGGTGTTATGGTTAGGATTATTGTTATGTTTAGTGTTATGGCTATTGTTATGTTTATGAGTAATTGTTATGGTTATTGGTTATGATTATGTTTATCCTTAATGGTTATGGTTATGTTTATGATGATGGTTATGGTTAGGGTTTATGATTATGGTTATGGGTTGTGTTTTGGGTTATTGTTATGGTTATGATTTTATGAGCATTAGGGTTTGGGTTAGGGTTATGGTTGGTGATTATGGTTATGGTTATTGTTACGGTTATGGTTAGGGGTTATGGATAGGTGTTATGGTTAGGATTATTGTTATGGTTAGGTTTATGGCTATGGTTATGTTTACGAGTAATGGTTATGGTTAGGGGTTATGATTATGTTTATGGGTAATGGTTACGGTTATGGTGATGGTTATGGTGAGAGGTTATGATTATGGTTATGGGTTTGGGTTAGGGTTATGTTTGGTGATTGTGGTTATTGTTACAGTTAGGGTTAGGGGTTATGATTATGGTTATGGGTTATGGTTTGGGTTATATGGTCATGGTTTTTTTAGGGTTTGGTTTAGGGATATTGTTGGTGATTGTGGTTATTGTTATGGTTATGGTTATGTGTTATGTTACGGTTATGGTTAGGGCTTATGGATAGGTGTTATGGTTAGGATTATTGTTATGGTTGGGTTTATGGCTATGGTTATGTTTATAAGTAATGGTTATGGTTAGGGTTTATGATTATGGGTAAGGTTAATGGTTATGGTTTTGTTTATGTTTAGATATTATGGTTAAAGTTAGGGTTATGGTTAGGGTTACGGTTAGGGTTAATAGTTGTGGTTATTTTATGGTTAATGGTTATGGTTAGGGTTATTGTTTATGGTTATGGTTACGGTTATGTGTTATGGTAATGGTTCGGGTTAGGGTTAAGTTTAGGGTTAATAGTTATGGTTAGGTTTATGGTTATTGGTCATGGTTGTGGTTTTGGTTATGTTGATGGTTATTTTTAACCGTTATGGTTATGGGTAAGGGTTATAATTATGGTTAGGGGTTATGGTTTGGGTTATTTTTATGGTTATGTTTTTTGTTAGGGGTTATGGTTAGGTGTTAAGTTTATGGTAAGGGTTATAGTTATGGTTATTGTTATGGTTAGTGTTAATGGTTATGGCTAGGATTATGGTTAAGAGTTATGATTATGGTTACGGGCTAGGGGTACTGTTATGGTTAGGTTTATGCCTATGTTAAATGGTTATGGTTACGGTTATGGTTTATTATTGGTCATTATGGATATTTTTATGTTTATGTTTATTGTTTATCATTGAGGGTTATCGTTAGGGTTATGGTTAGGTTTATGGTTAATGGTTATCGTTATGGGTTAGGGGTTATGGTTATGGTTAGGGTTATGGTTATGTTTAATGGTTATGGTTGAGGCTTTGGTCATGGTTATGGTTAATGGTTATGGTTAATGTTATGGTTAGGATTATGGTCAATGGTTAGTGGTTATAGTTATTCTTAGGGTTATGGTTATGTTTAATGGTTATGGTTATGGTCTTGGTTATGGTTAATGGTTAGGGTTAGGTTTAGGGTTATGCATATGGTTAATGGTAATAATTAGGTTTATGGTTAATGTCTATGTTATGGTTATGGTTAGGAGTTATTGTTGGTGATTATGGTTATGCTTATGGTTACGGTTATTGTTATGGTTATTGTTAATGGTTATGGTTAGTGTTATGGTTAGGGGTTATGGATAGGCGTTATGTCTAAGATTATGATTATGGTTAGAGTTATGGTAAGGGTTACGGTTAATGGTTATGTTTACGGTTACGGTTAGGGTTATGGTTAATGGTAATGGTTATGGTTAGTGTTAGGATTATGATTAACTATTATGGTTATTGTTGTGGTTTGGGCTCATGTTTATGGTTATGGTTAGAGGCTATGGTTATGGTTAATTGTTATGGTTAGGGGTTATGGTAACGTTTATGATTAGGGGTTATCGTTGATTGTTATGGTTATGTTTAGGGTTATGGTTTTGGTTAATGGGTATGATTATGGTTAGGGGTATTGTTAGGGTTATGGATATGGTTAATGGTTATGGTTATGGTTAGTGGTTATGATTATGGTTGGTGATTACGGTTATGGTTATGGTTACGGTTAGTGTTGGGGTTATGTTTATTGTTATGGTTAATGGTTATTGTTAGGGTTATGGTTAGGGTTTATGTATAGGAGTTATGTTTAGGATAATGGTTATGGTTAGGGTTATGGTATAGTTATGGTTAGGGGTAATGGATATCGTTAGGGGTTATGGTTATTGTTATGATTAATTGTTATGGTTAGGGGTTATGGTAATGTTTATTTTTATTGGTTATCCTTGATCATTATGGTTATGGTTATGGATAGGGTTTATCATTGAGCGTTATGGTTATGGTTATTGTTATGGCTATATTTATGGTTAATGTTTTTGGTTAGGATTATGGTTATGGTTATGGTTAATCCTTATGTTTATCGTTACGTTTTAGGATTTATGTTTATGTTTCGGGTTATGGTTAATGGTTTTGGCTTTGGTTATGGTTTTGGTTAATGTTCATGGTTATGTTTTGGTTAGAGGTTATCGTTGAGGGTTATGCTTATGGTTAGGGTTATTGTTAGGGTTAAAGGTTATGCTTATGGTTAATGTTTTTGGTTAGGGTTATGGTTAGGAGTTAAGGATAGGCGTTATTGTCATGGTTAATGGTTATGTTTATGGTTAATGGTTATGTTTTTGGTTGTTGTTATGGTTAGCTGTTATGGTTATGGTTAGTGTTGTGGTTATGGTTAATTTTTATGGTTATAGTTAGGGTTATGGTTATCTTTAATGGTTATGGTTAGGGTTATGTTAGGGGTTATGGATAGGCGATATTGTTACTATTAATCGTTATGGTTATGGTTTGGTGTAATCGTTGATAGTTATTGTTATGGTTATGTTTATGGTTAGGGGTTATCATTGATTGATATGGTTATGGTTTGTGTAATGGTTATGGATAATGGTTATGGTTAGGGTTATGTTTAGAGTTAATGGTTACGGTTGAGGTTAGGGTTAATGGTTATGGTGATGGTTATGGTTAACAGTTATCGTTATGGTTATAGTTATGGTTATGTTTATGGTTAGGGGTTATGATTATGGTTAGGAGTTATGGTTTGGGTTATTTTGTTTTTATTTTTTGGTATGGGTTATTTTTATAGTTATAGTTTTTGTTAGGGGTTATGATTACTGGTTAAGTTTATGGTTGGTGATTATGGTTATGATTACGGTTAGGGTTATTGTTATGATTATGATTAATGGTTATGGTTACATTTATGGTTTGGGGTAATGGATAGGCGTTATGGTTAGGATTACGCTTATGGTTTGGTTTATGGCTATGGTTATGGTTATGGATAATCGTTATGGTTAGGGGTTATGGTTATTGGTTATGTTTATGGTTGTTGTTATGGTTAGTTGTTATGGTTATGTTTAGTGTTACAGTTATGGTTAATTTTTATGGTTATAGTTATCGTTAATGGTTAGGGTTAGGATCATGGTTAGGGGTTATGGATAGGCGTTACCGTTTGGATTATGGTTATGGTTAGTGTTATGTCAATGGTGATGGTTAGGTTTTGTGGTTTATGGTTAATGGTTTTGGTTATGTTTATGGTTAGTGGTTATGGTTAAGTTTATGGTATGCGGTTATCGTTGAGCTTTATAGTTATGGTTAGGCTTATGATCATAATTATGGTTAATGTTTATTGTTATAATAATGGTTAGGGTTCTCGTTAGAATTAACGGTTATGGTTAGTGTTAAGGTTATTGTTATGGTTATGGTAAATGGTTATTGTTATGGTTAATGGCTTTGGTTAGGGGTTATTGTTATGGTTCATGGTCATGATTAAGTGTTATAGTAATCTTTATGGTTAGGTGTTATCGTTGATCATTATGGTAATGGTTATGGTTAGACCTTATGGTTATGGTTAAGTTTATGGTTAGGGGTTATCGTTGAGCTTTGTGGTTAACGTTATTGTTAGTGTAAATGGTTATGGTTAGGGTTATGGTTATGGCTTAGTGGTTATGGTTATGTTTAGGGTTATGGTTATGTTTAATTGATATGGTTATGCTTATGTTTATGGATAATGGTTATGGTTATGGGTTATTATTATGGTTAGGGGTTATGGTTTGAATTATAGTATGGTTATGGTTTTTTTAGGGGTTATGGTTATGGTTAATGGTTAGGGTTAGTGTTAATGGTTATGTTTACAGTTATGCTTAGGGTTATGGTTAGTGTTAATGGTTATTGTTATGGTTATGGTAATCTTTATGTTTAAGGGTTACCGTTGATTGTTATGGTTATGTTTATGTTTAGGGGTATCGTTGAGCATTATAGTTATGGTCAGAGTTATTGTTATAGTTATGGTTAATGGTTATGGTTAGGATTAGGGTTATGGTTATGTTTAAAGGTTATGGTAATGGTTCCGGTTAGGGGTTATGGTTAGGATTATGGTTAATGGTTATGGTTATGGTGATTGTTAGGGTTATGTTAGTGGTTATGGATAGGTGTTATGGTTCGGATTATGGTTATGGTTAGAGTTATAGCCATATTTAAGTTTAGGGTTAATGGTTATGGTTAGGGGTTATTTTTATGGTTGTGGTTAATTGTTATGGTATGGTTTTTGCTCGGTGTTATTGTTATGGTTATGGTTAATGGTTACATTTATTTTTATGGTTAGGGGTTATCGTTGATCATTACGGTTATGTTTATGATTACGGGTTATTGTTGGGGGTTATTTAATGGTTAAGTTTATGGTTAGTGTTAATGGTTACTCTTAGTGTTATGGTTAATGGTTATGTTTATGGTTTTGGGTTAGGGGATATGTTTATGGTTAATGGTTATGTTTATGGTTCTTGTTGCGGTTATGGTTAATGGTTATGGTTAGGGTTATGTTTGTGTTTAATGGTTATATTTATAGTTAATATTTATGGTTATGGTTATGTGTTATGATTATTGTTATGGTTAATGGTTATGGTTATTGATAATGGTTATGTATATGGTTATAGTTGGGGATTATCATTAATCGATATGATTATGATTATGTTTATGGTTAGGAGTTATCGTTGAGCGTTACGGTTAGGGTTATTATTATATTTATGTTTAATTGTTATGGTTAGGATTATTGTTAGGGTTGTGGTTAGGGTTAATGGTTATTTTTAGGGATAGGTTTAAAGGTTATGATTATGGTTGCATGTTAGGGCTTATGGTTAAGATTATGGCTAGGATTCTGTTTATGTTTAATGGTTATGGTTATGTTGATGGTTTTTGTTAACAGTTATGGTTTTTGTTACAGTTTATGGTATTGGTTACGGTTATAATTATGGTCAATGGTTATGGTTATGGTGATGGTTTTTGTTAGGGGTTATGTTTAGGGTTTACGGATATGGTTAGGGTTACAGTTATGGTTATTGCTGGTGGTTATGTTTAGGGGTTAAGGTTATGCTTCGGGTTATGGTTATGGTTAATGGTTATGGTTATGGTAATGTTTTGGGGTTATCGTTGAGGTTTACGGTAATGGTAAGGGTTATGTTTAGGGGTAATGGTTATGTGTAGGGGTTATGGTTATAATTAAGGTTATGGTTAATTTTTATGGTTATTGTTTTGGTTAGGGTTTATGGTTATGGTAAGGGTTAATGGTTATGGTAAGTGTTATTGTTAATCATTATGGTTAGGGTTCTGGGTTAGGGTTTATGATTATGGTTAATGTTATGGTTATGGTTAATGTTTCTTGTTATGTTTATGGTTATGATAGAAAGTTATTGTTGTTCGTTATGGTTATGGTTATGTTTATGGTTAGGTGTTATCGTTGAGGGTTATTATTATTGTTAGGGTTAATGGTTACAGGTTAGGGTTATGCCTAAATGGTTGTGGTTATGGTTAAGTGTTTGGGGTTATTTTTTATGGTTAGGGTGATGGTTATGGTTCATGGTTATAGCTTTTGTTATGGTTATGGTTAATAGTCATGTTTAGGGTTAATGTTATCGTTAGGGTTTGTTTAATTGTTATGGTGAATGGTTATGGTTATGGTTAATGGTTATGTTATGGTGATGGTTTTGTTTAACAGTTATAGTTATGGTTTATGGTTATAGTTAGGTGTTATGTTTATGGTTATGGTCATGATTATGGTTTTGGCTATGGTGATGGTTATTTTTAATGGCTATTTTTGTGGTTAATATTAGATTTTATAATTATGGTTATGGGTTGTGGTTTTGTTTATTGTTAGTTATGGCCTTTGTTAGGGGTTATGGTTAGGGGTTAAGGTTATGGATAGGTTTATGGTTATGGTTAATGGTTGTGGTTATAGTTTTGGTTCTGGTTATGATTAATGGTTATGGTTATGATTTTTCTTATGGTTATGGTTAATGGTTATGGTTAGGGTTAGGGTTATAATTATGATTAATGGTTATGGTTATTGTTAGGGGTCATTGTTATGGTTAATGTTTATGGTTATGTTTATGGTTAGGGGTTATTGTTGAGAGTTATGTTTATGGTTAGGGTTATGGTTATAGTTATGGTTAATGGTTATGGTTAGGATTATGGTTACAGTTAATGGTTATTGTTATTGTTATGGTTAATGGTTACTGTTATGGTTACAAGTGAGGGGTTATGGTTTAGGTTATGATTTTGGTTAATATTTATGTTTATCGTTATGTTTAGTGGTTAAGGTTATAGTTAGTGATTATGGTTATGGTTATGGTTAGTATTATGGTTAGGGGTTATGGTTAGGCGTTATGGTTGGGATTATGGTTATTGTTATGGCTATGGTTAGGTTTATGACTATGGTTATGGTTAGGGGTAATGGTTATTGTTAGGGGTTATGATTATGTTTATGGTTAGGAGTTATGGTTATGGATAGGGGTTATGTTTATGGTTAATGGTCATGGTTATCGTTTTGGTTATGGTGATGATTATTTTAACGCTTATGGTTATGCTTATGCTTAGGGGTTATGATTTGGGTTATTGTTATGGTTATGGATTTTGTTAGGAATAATGGTTATGGGTTATGGTTATGTTTAGAATTATGGATATGGCTAATTGTTATGGTTATGGTAATGGTTATTGTTAGGGTTATGGTTATGGTTAGGGTTATGGTTATGGTTAATGGTCATGGTTATGGTTAGGGTTATGTTTAGGGGATATGGTAATGTTTATGGTTGGGGTTATCGTTGATACTTATTGTTTTAGTTATGGTTATGTTTACGTTTAGGGGTTATCGTTTTTTCTCTTGGTTATGGTTATGGTCATGTTTAGGTGTTATCGTTGAGTGTTATGGTTATGATTAGGATTATTTTTATAGTTATGAATAATTTTTATGGTTATTATTATGGTTATTGTTAAGGTTAATGGTTAGGGTTATGGTTTAAAGTTAGGGTTATGGTCATGGTTACGGGTTAGAGGTTATGTTGATGGTTATGTTTAATGTTTATGGTTATGTTTAAATGTTATGGTTAGGATTATGTTTATGTTATGGTTATGTTTATGGTTATGGTTAGGGGTTATGATTTTGGTTATGGGTTATGGTTTTGGTTAAGGTTATGGTTATGGTTTTCTTAGTGTTAGGGTTTGGGTTAGGGTTATGGTTTGTGATTATGTGTATGGTTATGGTTACAGTTATGGTTAGGGGTTATGGATAGGTGTTATGGTTAGGATTATTGTTATGTTTAGTGTTACGGCTATTGTTATGTTTATGAGTAATTGTTATGGTTATTGGTTATGATTATGTTTATTGTTAATGGTTATGGTTATATTTATGGTGATGGTTATGGTTAGGGGTTATGATTATGGTTATGGGTTGAGTTTTGTGTTATTGTTATGGTAATGATTTTGTTAGCGTTAGGGTTTGGTTTAGGGTTATGGTTGGTGATTATAGTTATTGTTATGGTTTGGTTATGGATAGGGGTTATCGTTGCGCGTTATGGTTATGGTCAATTTTATGTTTATATTTATTATTAATGTTTGTGATTAGGCTTATGATTAGGGTTATGGTTAGGGTTATGGTTAATCCTTATGTTTATGGTTACGGTTTAGGGGTTATGTTTATGTTTTGGGTTATGCTTAATGGATAATGGTTTTGGTTTTGGTTATGGTTAATGTTCATGGTTATGTTTATGGTTAGATGTTATCATTGAGAGTTATGCTTATGGTTAGGGTTATTGTTAGGGTTAAAGGTTATGCTTATGGTTAATGTTTTTGGTTAGGGTTATGATTAGGAGTTACGGATAGGCGTTATTGTCGTGGTTAATGTTAATGTTTATGGTTATGTTTATGGTTAATTTTTATGTTTTTGTTTGTTGTTATGGTTAGCTGTTATGGTTATGGTTAGTGTTATAGTTATGGTTAATTTTTATGGTTATGGTTAGGGTTATGGTTATCGTTAATGTGGTTAGGGTTATGGTTAGGGGTTATGGATAGGTGATATTGTTACGATTAATCATTATGGATATGGTTTGGTGTTATCGTTGATAGTTATTGTTATAGTTATGTTTATGGTTAGGGGTTATCATTGATTGATATGGTTATGGTTTGGGTAATGATTATGGATAGTGGTTATGGTTAGGGTTATGTTTAGGGTTAATGGTTACAGTTAAGTTTAGGGTTAATGGTTATGGTGATGTTTAATATTAACAGTTATCGTTATGGTTATAGTTATGGTTATTTTTATGGTTAGGGGTTATGATTATGGTTAGGAGTAATGGTATGGGTTATTTTTTTATTTTTTAGTTTGTGTTATATTTATAGATATACTTTTTGTTAGGGGATATGATGACTGGTTAAGTATATGGTTGTTGATTATGGTTATGGTTATGAATACGGTTAGGGTTATTGTTATGATTATGGTTTATGGTTATGCTTACATTTATGGTTTGTGGTTATAGATAGGTGTTATGGTTAGGATTATGGTTATGGTTTGGTTTATGGCTATGGTTATGGTTATGGATAATCGTTATGGTTAGGGGTTATGGTTAATGGTTATGTTTATGGTTGTTGTTAGGTTATCTGTTATTTTTATGGTTAGTGTTATGGTTATGGTTAGGGTTATGGTTATTGTTAATGGTTATGGTTAGGGTTAGGTTTGGGGATATGGATAGGCATTATGGTTAGTATTATGGTTATGGTTAGTGTTATCTCAATGGTGATGGTTAGGTTTTATGCTTTATGGTTTATGGTTAATGCTTATGGTTATGGTTTTGGTTAGTGGTTATGGTTATGGTTAAGTTTATGGTTAGGGGTTATCATTGAGTATTATAGTTATGGTTAGGGTTATGTTTATAGTCATGGTTAATGGTTATTGTTAGAATTATGGTTAGGGATATGGTTAGTTTTAAAGGTTATGGTTAGGGTTATGGTTAATCGTTATGGTTATGGTTAAGGATATGGTTATGGTAAATGGTTATGGTTATTTTTATGGTTAATGGTTTTGGTTAGGGGTTGTTGTTATGGTTCATGGTTATGATTAGGGGTTATAGTAATGTTTATGGTTAGGGGTTATTATTGATCGTTTTGGTTATGGTTATTGTTAGGGGTTAGGGTTATGGTTAAGTTCATGGTTAGGGGTTTTCGTTGAGCGTTATATTTATGGTTAGGCTTATTATTATTATTATGGTTAATGGTAATTGTTAGAATAATGGTTAGGGTTATGGTTATAGTTAACGTTTTTGGTTAGTGTTATGGTTAATTGTTATGGTTATGGTTATGGTAAATGGTTATCGTTATTCTTATGGTTAATGGTTTTGGTTAGGGGTTAATGTTATGGTTCATGGTCATGATTAGGGGTCATAGTAATATGTATGGTTAGGTTTTATCTTTGATCGTTATGCTTATGGTTAGGCCTTATGGTTATGGTTAAGTTTGTGGTTAGGGGTTATCGTTTAACTTTGTGGTTAACGTTATTGTTAGTATAAATGGTTATGGTTAGGGTTATGGTTATGGGTTAGTGGTTATGGTTATGTTTAGGGTTATGGTTATGCTTATGTTTATGGATAATGGTTATGGTTACGGTTATGGGTTATTATTATGGTTAGGGGTTATGGTTTGAATTATAGTATGGTTATGGTTTTTTTAGGGGTTCTGGTTAATGGTTAGGGTTAGTGTTAATGGTTATGTTTACGGTTATGTTTAGGGTTAATGGTTATTGTTTGGGTTATGGTAATCTTTATGGTTAGGGGTTAACTTTGATTGTTATGGTTATGTTTATGTTTAGGGGTATTGTTGAGCATTATAGTTACAGTTAGAGTTATTGTTATAGTTATGGTTAATGGTTATGGTTAGTATCAGGGTTAGGGTTATGGTTATGGTTAAAGGTTATGGTAATGGTTCCGGTTAGGAGTTATGGTTAGGATTATGGTTAATGGTTATGGTTATGGTGATGGTCAGGGTTATGGTTAGTGTTTATTTATAGGTGTTATGGTTAGGATTATGGTTATCATTAGAGTTATAGCCATGGTTAAGTTTAGGGTTAATGGTTATAGTTAGGGGTTATTTTTATGGTTATGGTTAATTGTTATGGTTATGGTTTGGCTCGGTTTTTTTGTTATGGTTATGGTTAATGGTTACGGTTATTTTTATGGTTAGGGGTTATCGTTGATCGTTATGGTTATGTTTATGATTAGGGGTTATCGTTGAGGGTTATTTTAATGGTTAAGGTTATGGTTAGGGTTAATGGTTACTGTTAGCGTTATGGTTAATGGTTATGTTTATGGTTTCGGGTTAGGGGATATGTTTATCGTTAATGGTTATGCTTAGGTTTTTTGTTACGGTTATGGTTAATGGTTATGGTTAGGGTTACGGTTATGGTTAGAGTTATGTTTTTGGTTAATGGTTATATTTATGGTTATTATTTATGGTTATGATTATATGTTATGGTTATTGTTATGGTTCATGGTTATGGTTATAGATAATGGTTATGTTTATGGTTTTAGTTGGGGATTATCATTAATCGATATGATTATGATTATGTTTCTTGTTAGGGGTTATCGTTGAGTGTTATGGTTAGAGTTATTGTTATATTTATGTATAATGGTTATGGTTAGGATTATGGTTAGTGTTATGGTTAGGGTTAATGGTTATTTTTAGGGATATGTTTAAAGGTTATGATTATGGTTACAGGTTAGGGGTTATGGTTATGCTTATGGTTAGGATTATGGTTATGTTTAATGGTATTGGTTATGTTGATGATTTTGGTTAAGAGTTGTGGTGTTTGTTAGAATTTATGGTAATGGTTACGGTTATAATTATGGTCAATGGTTATTGTTATGATGATGGTTTTTGTTAGAGGTTATGTTTAGGAGTTAAGGATATGGTTAGGGTTACAGTTATGGTTATTGTTGGTGGTTATGTTTAGGGGTTAAGGTTATGCTTCGGATTATGGTTATGGTCAATGGTTATGGTTATGGTAATGTTTTGGGGTTATCGTTGAGGTTTATGGTAATGGTAACTGTTATGTTTAGGGGTAATGGTTATGTGTAGGGGTTATGGTTATAATTAAGGTTATGGTTAATTTTTATGGTTATAGTTTTGGTTAGGGGTTATGGTTATTGTTATGGTTATGGTTAATGGTTATGGTTCTGATAAGGGTTAATGGTTATGGTAAGGGTTATTGTTAATCGTTATGGTTAGGGTTATTGGTTAGGGTTTATGGTTATGGTAGTGTTATGGTTATGGTTAATGTTTCTTGTTATGTTTATGGTTATGGTTGGCGACTTATTGTTGTTTGTTATGGTTATGTTTACGTTTATGGTTAGGGGTTTTCGTTGAGGGTTATGATTATTGTTAGGCTTAATGTTTACGGGTTAGGGTTATGCCTAAATGGTTGTGGTTATGGTTACGTGTTAGGGGTTATGGTTATGGTTAGGGTGATGGTTATGGTTCATGGTTATAGCTTTTGTGATTGTTATGGTTAATGATTATGGTTAGGGTTAATGTTATGGTTAGGGTTTGTTTTATTGTTATGGTGAATGTTTATGGTTACGGTTAATGGTTATGTTATGGTGATGGTTTTGTTTAACGGTTATGGTTATGGTTAGGGTTTATGGTTATAGTTGGGGTTATGTTTATGGTTAATGATCATGGTTATGGTTTTGGTTATGGTGTAGGTTATTTTTAATGGTTATTGTTGTGGTTAATGTTAGTTGTTATAATTATGGTTATAGGTTATGATTTGGGTTATTGTCATGGTTATGGTCCTTGTTAGGGTTTATGGTTAGGGGTTAAGGTTATGGTTAGATTTATGGTTATGGTTAATGGTTGTGGTTATGGTTTTTGTTCTGGTTATGGTTAATGGTTATGGTTATGATTTTTCTTATGGTTATGGTTAATGGTTATGGTTATGATTAATGGTTATGGTTATTGTTAGGGGTCATCGTTATGGTTAATGGTTATGATTATGTTTATGGTTAGGAGTTATTGTTGAGCATTATGGTTATGGTTAGGATTATGGTTATAGTTATGGTTAATGGTTATGTTTAGGATTATGGTTACGGTTAATGGTTATTGTTATGGTCAATGGTTACTGTTATGGTTACAAGTGAGGGGTTATGGTTTAGGTTATGGTCTTGGTTAATGGTTAAGTTTATCATTATGTTTAGGGGTTAACGTTATAGTTAGTGATTATGGTTATGGTTACGGTTATGTTTAATGTTATGTTTAGGGGTTATGGTTAGGATTATTGTTAGTGTTATGGCTATGGTTAGGTTTATGACTATGGCTATGGTTATGGGTAATGGTTATTGTTAGGGGTTATGGTTAATGTTGATGCTTATGGTTATGATTATGTTTATGGGTAGGAGTTATGGTTATGGATAGGGGTTTTGTTTATGGTTAATGGTCATGGTTATCATTTTGGTTATGGTGATGATTATTGTTAACGGTTATGGTTGTGCTTATGGTTATGGGTTCTGATTATGGTTAGGGGTTATGGTTTCTTTTATTGTTATGGTTATGGATTATGTTAAGAGTTATGGTTAGGGGTTATGGTTATGTTTAGGGTTATGGATATGGCTAATCGTTATGGTAATGGTTATTGTTAGGGTTATGGTTATGGTTATGATTAATGATTATGGTTATGGCTAATGGTCATGGTTATGGTTAGGGTTATGTTTAGGAGTTATGGTAATGATTTTGGTTAGGGGTTATCATTGATACTTATTGTTATAGTTATGGTTATGGTTATGTTTAGGAATTATTGTTGATCCTTATGGTTATGGTTATGGTCATGTTTAGGGGTTATTGTTGAGTGTTATGGTTGTGATTATGATTATGGTTATAGTTATGAATAATGGTTATGGTTAGTATTATGGTTATGGTTATGGTTAATGGTTTGGGTTATGGTTTAAAGTTATGGTTATGGTTATGGTTACGGGTTAGCGGTTATGGTTATGGTAATGGTGATGGTTATGTTTAATGTTTATGGTTATGTTTAAATGTTATGGTTAGGATTATGTTTAGGTTATGGTTATGGTTATACTTAGGGGTTATGATTTTGGTTATGGGTTATGGTTTTGGTTAAGGTTATGGTTATGGTTTTCTTAGCGTTAGGGTTTGTGTTAGGGTTATGGTTTGTGATTATGGGTATGGTTATGGTTACAGTTATGGTTAGGGGTTATGGATAGGTGTTATGGTTAGGATTATTGTTATGTTTAGTGTTATGGCTATTGTTATGTTTATGAGTAATTATTATGGTTATTGTTTATGATTATGTTTATCGTTAATGGTTATGGTTATGTTTTTGGTGAAGGTTATGGTTAGGGGTATGATTATGGTTATGGGTTGTCTTTTGGGTTATTGTTATGGTTATGATTATGTTAGCGTTAGGGTTTGGGTTAGGGTTATGGTTGGTGATTATGGTTATTGTTATGGCTACGGTTATGGTTAGGGGTAATGTATAGGTTTTATGGTTAGGATCATTGTTATTGTTAGGTTTATGTCTATGGTTATGTTTACGAGTAATGGTTATGGTTAGAGGTTATGATTATGTTTATGGTTAATGGTTACGGTTATGGTGATGGTTATGGTTATAGGTTATTGTTTGGGTTATATAGTTATGGTTTTGTTAGGGTTTGAGTAGGGGTTATGGTTGGTGATTATGGTTATTGTTATGGTTACGGTTATGGTTAGGGGTTATGGCTAGGTTTTATGGTTAGGATTATTTTTATGGTTAGGTTTATGGCTATGCTTATGTTTACCAGTAATGGTTATGGTTAGGGGTTATGATTATAGGTATGGTTAATGGTTATGGTATGTTTATGTTTAGATATTATAATTATGGTTAGGGTTATGGTTATGGTTAGGGTTACAGTTACGGTTAATAGGTATGGTTAGGTTTATGGTTAATGGTTATGATTAGGGTTTTCGTTTATGGTTATGGTTACGGTTATGTGTTATGTTAATGGTTCAGGTTAAGGTTAAATTTAGGGTTAATAGTTATGGTTAGGTTTATGGTTAATGGTCATGGTTGTGGTTTTGGTTATGGTGATGATTATTTTTAACCGTTATGGTTATGGGTAAGGGTTATGATTATGGTTAGGGGTTATGGTTAGGGTTAGGGTTTTTGTTAGGGGTTATGGTTAGGGGTTAAGTTTATGGTAAGGGTTATGGTTATGGTTATTTTTATGGTTAGTGTTTATGGTTATGGCTAGGATTATGGTTAAGAGTTATGGTTATGGTTACTGGCTAGGGGTTACGGTTTTGGTTAGGTTTATGCCTATGTTTAATGGTTATGGTTACGGTTATGGTTTATTATTGTTCATTATGGATATGGTTATGTTTATGTTTATTGTTTATAATTGAGGGTTATGGTTAGGGTTATGGTTAGGTGTATGGTTAATGGTTATCGTTACGGGTTAGGGGTTATAGTTATTGGTAGGGTTATGGTTATGTTTAATGGTTATGGTTGAGGCTTTGGTCATGGTTATGGTTATTGGTGATGGTTATTGTTATGGTTAGGATTATGGTTAATGGTTAGTCGTTTTAGTTATTCTTAGAGTTATGCTTATGGTTAATGGTTATGGTTATGGTCTTGGTTATGGTTAATAGTTACGGTTATGGTTAGTGATTAGGGTTAGGGTTATGGATATGGTTAATGGTAATAATTAGGTTTGTGGTTAATGTTTATGTTATGGTTATGGTTAGGGGTTATTGTTGGTGATTATGGTTATGCTTATGGTTACGGTTAGGGTTATGGTTATTGTTTATGGTTATGGTTAGTGTTATGGTTAGGGGTTATTGATAGGCATTATGTTTAAGATTATGGTTATTGTTAGAGTTATGGCAAGGGTTATGATTAATGGTTAGGGTTACGGTTACAGTTAGGGTTATGGTTAATGGTTATGGTTAGTATTAGGATTATGATTAACTGTTATGGTTATTGTTATGGTTAGGGCACATGGTTATGGTTAGGGGTTATGGTTATGGTTAATTGTTATGGTTAGGGGTTATCGTAACATTTATGATTAGAGGTTATCGTTGATTGTTATGGTTATTTTTAGGGTTATGGTTTTGGTTAATGGGTATGGTTATGGTTAGGGTTATGGATATGGTTAATGGTTACGGTTATGGTTAATGGTTATGGGTATGGTTAGGGGTTATGATTATGTTTGGTGATTATGGTTATGGTTACGGTTAGTGTTGGGGTTATTTTTATTGTTATGTTTAATGGTTATTGTTAGGGTTATAGTTACGGTTTATGGATAGGAATTATATTCTGGATTATGGTTATGGTTAGGTTTATGGTATAGTTAAGATTTGGGGTAATGGTTATCGTTAGGGGTTATGGTTATTGTTATGTAAATGTTATGGTTAGGGGTTATGATAATGTTTTTTTATGGGTTATCCTTGATCATTATGGTTATGGTTATGGATAGGGGTTATCGTTGAGCGTTATGGTTATGGTTATTGTTATGGTTATATTTATGGTTAATGTTTGTGGTTAGGATTATGGTTAGGGTTATGGTTAGGGTTAGGGTTATGTGGTTAATCCTTATGTTTATGGTTACGGTTTAGGGGTTATGTTTATGTTTCGTGTTATGGTTAATGGTAAATGATTTTGGTTTTGATTATTGTTAATGTTCATGGTTATGTTCATGGTTAGAGGTTATCGGTGAGGGTTATGCTTATTGTTAGCGTTATTGTTAGGGTTAAAGTTTATGCTTATGGTTAATGTTTTTGTTTAGGGTTATGGTTAGGGGTTTTGGATAGGCGTTATTGTCATGGTTAATGGTTATGTTTATGGTTATGTTTATGGTTAATGGTTATGTTTTTGGTTGTTGTTATGGTTAGCTGTTATGGTTACGGTTAGTGTTATGGTTATGGTTAATTTTTATGGTTATGGTTAGGGTTATGGTTATCGTTAATGGTTATGGTTAGGGTTATGGTTATGGGTTATGGATAGGCGATATTGTTACGATTAATCATTATGTTTACGGTTTGGTGTTATCATTGATAGTTATTGTTATGGTTATGTTTATGGTTAGGGGTTATCATTGATTGATATGGTTATGGTTTGGGTAATGGTAATGGATAATGGTTATAGTTAGTGTTATGTTTAGGGTTAATGGTTACGGTTAAGTTTAGGATTAATGGTTTTGGTCATGGTTATTGTTATGATTATGGTAAATGGTTATGGTTATATTCATGGTTTGGGTTTATTGATAGGCATTATGGTTAGGATTATTGTTATGGTTTGGTTTATGGCTATGGTTATGGTTATGGATAATCGTTATGGTTAGGGGTTATGGTTAATGGTTATGTTTATGGTTGTTGTTATGGTTAGCTGTTATGGTTATGGTTAGTGTTATGGTTAATTTTTATGGTTATGGTTAGGGTTATGGTTATCGTTAATGGTTATGTTTAGTATTATGGTTAGGGGTTATGGATAGGTGTTATGGTTAGGATTATGGTTATGGTTAGTGTTATGTCAATGGTGATGGTTAGTTTTTATGGTTCATGGTTAATGGTTATGGTTATGGTTAAATTTATGGTTAGGGGTTATCGTTGAGCATTATAGTTATGGTTAGGGTTATGTTTATAGTCATGGTTAATGGTTATTTTTAGAATTATGGTTAGGGATATGGTTAGGTTTAACAGTTATGGTTAGGCTTATGGTTAATCATTATGGTTATGGTTAAGGTTATGGTTATTGTTATTGTTAATGGTTTTGGTTAGGGGTTATTGTTTTGGTTCTTGGTTATGATTAGGTTTTATAGTAATGTTTATGGTTAGGGGATATTATTGATCATTATGTTTATGGTTATTGTTAGGGGTTACAGTTATGATTAAGTTTATGGTTAGGGGTTATCGTTGAGCTTATATTTATTGTTAGGCTTATGATTATAATTATGGTTAATGTGTTTGTTAGAATAATGGTTAGGGTTATGGTTAGAGTTAACGGTTATGGTTAGTGTTATGGTTAATTTTTATGGTTATGGTTATGGTAAATTGTTATGGTTAATATTTTTGGTTAGGGGTTATTGTTATGGTTCATGGTCATGATTAGGGGTTATAGTAATATTTATGGTTATGTGTTATCGTTGATCATTATGGTTATGGTTATTTTTAGGCCTTATGATTATGGTTTAGTTTATTGTTAGGGGTTATCATTGAGCTTTTGGTTAAATTTATTGTTAGTGTAAATGGTTATGGTTAGGGTTATGGTTCTGGGTTAGTGGTTATGGTTATGTTTAGGGTTATGGTTATGTTTAATTGTTATGGTTATGCTTATGTTTATTGATAATGGTTGTGGTTATGTTTATGGGTTATTATTATGGTTAGGGGTTATGGTTTGAATTATAGTATGGTTATGGATTTTTTAGGAGTTATGGTTATGGTTAATGGTTAGGGTTAGTGTTAATGGTTATGTTTACGGTTATGGTTAGGGTTAATGGTTATTGTTATGGTTATGGTAATCTTTATGGTTAGGGGTTAACGTTGATTGTTATGGTTATGGTTATGTTTATGTTTAGGGGTATTGTTGAGCATTATAGTTACGGTTAGAGTTATTGTTATAGTTATGGTTAATGGTTATGGTTAGGATTAGGGTTATGGTTATGGTTATGGTTATGGTTGAACGTTATGGTAATGGTTCCGGATAGGGGTTATGGTTAGGATTATCGTTAATGGTTATGGTTATCGTGATTTTTAGGGTTATGGTTAGTGGTTATGGATAGGTATTATGGATAGGATTATGGTTATGGTTAGATTTATAGCCATGGTTAAGTTTAGGCTTAATGGTTATGGTTAGGGTTATTTTTATGGTTATGGCTAATTGTTATGGTTATGGTTTTGGCTCGGTGTTATTGTTATGGTTAATGGTTACGGTTATTTTTATGGTTAGGGGTTATCGTTGATCGTTATGTTTATGTTTATGATTAGGGGTTTATCGTTGAGGATTATTTTAATGATTAAGGTTATGGATAGGGTTAATGGTTACTGTTAGTGCTATGGTTAATGGTTATGTTTACGGTTTCAGGTTAGGGGATATGTTTATGGTTAATGGTTATGTTTATGGTTTTTGTTACGGTTATGGTTAATGGTTATGGTTAGGGTTACAGTTATGGTTAGGGTTATGTTTGTGGTTAATGGTTATATTTATGGTTAATATTTATGGTTATGGGTTATGGTTATTGTTATGGTCAATGGTTATGATTATTTATAATGGTTATGTTTATGGTTATAGTTGGGGATTATCATTAATCGATATGATTATGATTATGTTTCTTGTTAGGGGTTATCGTTGAGCATTATGGTTAGTGTTATTGTTATATTTATGTTTAATGGTTATGATTAGGGTTATGGTTAGTGTTAATGGTTATTTTTAGGGATATGTTTAAAGGTTATGATTATGGTTACAGGTTAGGGGTTATGTTTATGCTTATGGTTAGGATTCTGGTTATGTTTAGTGGTTATCGTTATGTTGATGGTTTTTGTTAACAGTTATGGTTATTGTTAGAGTTTATGGTAATGGTTACGGTTATACTTATGGTCAATGGTTATGGTTATGGTGATGGTTTTTGTTAGGAGTTATGTTTAGGGGTTAAGGATATGGTTAGGGTTACAGTTATGGTTATTGTTGGTGGTTAGGTTTAGGGCTTAAGGTTATTCTTTGGGTTATGGTTATCGTTAATTGTTATGGTTATGGCAATGTTTTGGGGTTATTGTTGAGGTTTATGGTAATGGTAAGGGTTATGTTTAGGGTAATGGTTATGTGTAGGGGTTATGGTTATAATTAAGGTTATGTTCAATTTTTATGGTTATAGTTTTGGTCAGGGGTTATGGTTATGGTTATGGTTATGGTTAATGGTTATGGTTATGGTAAGTGTTAATTGTTATGGTATGGGTTATTGTTAATTGTTATGGTTAGGGTTATGGGTTTGGGTTTATGGTTATGGTTAGTGTTATGGTTATGGTTAATGTTTCTTGTTATGTTTATGGTTATGGTTGGGACTCATTGTTGTTCGTTATGGTTATGTTTATGTTTATGGTTAGGGCTTATCGTTGAGGGTTATGATTATTGATAGGGTTAATGGTTATGGGTTAGGGTTATGCTTAAATGGTTGTGGTCATTTTTACGTGTTAGGGGATATGGTTATGGTTAGGGTTATATGGTTAGGGGATATGGTTATGGTTCATGGTTATAGCTTTAGTTAAGTTTATGGTTAATGGTCATGGTTAGGGTTAATGTTATGGTTAGGCTTGTTTTATTGTTATGGTAAATGGTTTTGTTTATGGTTAATGGTTATGTTATGGTGATGGTTTTGTTTAACGGTTATGCTTGTGGTTAGGATTTATGGTTACAGTTATAGGTTAAGTTTATGGTTAATGGTCCTGGTTATGGTTTTGGTTATGGTGATGGTTATTTTTAATGGTTATTGTTTTGGTTAATGTTAGTTGTTATGATTATGGTTATGGGTTATGATTTGGGTTATTGTTATAGTTATGGTCTTTGTTAGGGGTTATTGTTAGGGGTTAAGGTTATGGTTAGGTTTATGGTTATGGGTAATGGTTTTGGTTATGGTTTTTGTTCTGCTTAATGGGTATGGTTATGGTTACTGTTATGGTTATGATTAATGGTTATGGTTATTGTTATTGTTAGGGCTCATGGTTATGGTTAATGTTTATGGTTATTGTTATGTTTAGGGGTTAAGGTTATAGTTAGTGATTATGGTTACGGTTATGGTTAGTGTTATGGTTAGGGATTATGGTTAGGCGTTATGTTTAGGATTATGATTAGTGTTATGGCTATGGTAGGGTTTATGACTATGGTTATGGTTAGGGGTAATTGTTATTGTTAGGGGTTATGGTTAATGTTTATGGTTATGGTTATAATTATTTTTATGGTTAGGAGTTATGGTTATGGATAGGGGTTTTGTTTATGGTTAATGGTTATGGTTATCATTTTGATTATGGTGATGATTATAGTTAAGGGTTATGGTTATGCTTATGGTTAGGGGTTATGGTTTGGGTTATTGTTATGGTTATGGATTTTGTTAAGAGTTATGGTTAGGGGTTATGGTTATGTTTAGGGTTATGGATATGGCTAATTGTTATGGTATGGTAATGGTTATTGTTAGGGTTATGGTTATTGTTTGGGTTAGGGTTATGGTTAGAGTTATGGGTATAATTAATGGTTATGGTTTTGGTATGGTTATGGTTTATGGTCATGGTTATGGTTAGGGTTATGTTTAGGGGTTATGGTAATGTTTATGGTTAAGGGTTATCGTTGATACTTATTGTTATAGTTGTGGTTATGGTTATGTTTAGGGGTTATCGTTGATCCTCATGGTTTTGGTTATGGTCATGTTTAGGGGTTATCGTTGAGTGTTATGATTATGATTATGGTTATAGTTATGAATAATGGTTATGGTTAGTATTATGGTTATGGTTAGGGTTAATGGTTTGGGTTATATTTTAAAGTTATAGTTATGGTTATGGTTACGGGTTAGAGGTTATGGTTATGGTGATCGTTATAGTTAATGTTTATGGTTATGTTTAAATGTTATTTTTAGGATTATGTTTAGGTTATGTTTATGGTTAGGGTTTATGATTTTGTTTATGGGTTATGGTTTTAGTTAAGGTTATGGTTATGGTTTTCTTAGCTTTAGGGTTTGGTTTAGGGTTATGGTTTGTGATTATGTGTATGGTTATGGTTACAGTTACGGTCAGGGGTTATGGATAGATGTTATGGTTAGGATAATTTTTATGTTTACTGTTATGGCTATTGTTATGTTTATGAGTAATTGTTATGGTTATTGGTTATGATTATGTTTATCGTTAATGGTTATGGTTATGTTTATGGTGATGGTTATAGTTAGGGGTTATGATTATGGTTATGGGTTATGGTTTGGGTTATTGTTATGGTTATGACTTTGTTAGTGATAGGGTTTGGGTTAGGGTTATGGTTTGTGATTATGGTTATGGTTATTGTTACGGTTATGGTGAGGGGTTATGGATAGGTGTTATGGTTAGGATTATTCTTATGGTTAGGTTTATGGCTATGGTTATGTTTACGAGTAATGGTTATGGTTAGGGGTTATGAATATGTTTATGGTTAATTGTTACGGTTATAGTGATGGTTATGTTTAGAGGTTATGATTATTTTTATGGGTTATGGTTTGGTTATATGGTTATGGTTTTGTTAGGGTTTGTGTCAGGGTTATGGTTGGTGATTATGGTTATTGTTATGGTTACAGTTATGTTTAGGGGTTATGGATAGGTTTTATGGTTAGGATTATTTTTATTGTTAGGTTTATGGCTATGGTTATGTTTACGAGTAATGGTTATGGTAGGGGTTATGATTATGGGTATGGTTAATGGTTACGGTTTTGTTTATGTTTAGATATTATGATTATGGTTAGGCTTATGGTTATGGTTAGGGTTACGGTAAAGGTTAGTAGTTATGGTTAGGTTTATGGTTAATGGTTATGGTTAGGGTTATCGTTTATGGTTATGGTTATGTTTACGGTTAGGTTTTATGGTACTGGTTCAGGTTAGGGTTAAGTTTAGGGTTAATAGTTATTCTTAGGTTTATGGTTAATGGTAATAGTTGTGGTTTTAGTTATGGTGATGGTTATTTTTAACCGTTATGGTTATGGGTAAGGGTTATGATTATGGTTAGGGGTTATGGTTTGCGTTATTTTTATGGTTATGGTTTTTGTTAGGAGTTATGGTTAGGGGTTAAGTTTATGGTAAGGTTTATGGTTATGGTTATTTTTATGGTTAGAGTTAATGGTTATGGCTAGGATTATGGTTAAGAGTTATGGTTATGGTTACAGGCTAGGGGTTACGGTTATGGTTAAGTTTATGCATATGTTTAATGGTTATGGTTACGGTTATGATTTATTATTGTTCATTATGGATATGGTTATGTTTATATTAATTGTTTATCATTGAGGGTTATGGCTAGGGTTATGGTTAGGTTTATGGTTAAAGGTTATTTTTACGGGTTATGGTTATGGTTAAGGTTATGGTTATGTTTAATGGTTATGGTCGAGGTTTTGGTCATGGTTATGGTTAATGTTGATGGTTATTGTTATGGTTAGGATTATGGTTAATGGTTAGTGGTTATAGTTATTCTTAGTGTTATGGTTATGTTTAATGGTTATGGTTATGGTCTTGGTTATTGTTATGGTTAAGTTTATGGTTAGGGGTTATCGTTGAGCATTATAGTTATGGTTAGGTTTATGTTTATAGTCATGGTTAATAGTTATTGTTAGAATTATGGTTAGGGATATGGTTAGGTTTAACAGTTATGGTTAGGGTTATGGTTAATTGTTATGGTTATGGTTATGGTAAATGGTTATGGTTATGGTTTTGGTTAATGGCTATGGTTATGGTTATGGTCAGGGTTATTGTTAATCATTATGGTTAGGGTTATGGGTTAGGGTTTATGTTTATGGTTAGTGTTATGGTTATGGTTAATGTTTCTTGTTATGTTTATGGTTATGGTTGTGACTCATTGTTGTTCGTTATGGTTATGTTTATGGTTAGGGTTTATCGTTGAGGGTTATGATTATTGTTAGGGTTAATGGTTACGGGTAAGGGTTATGCCTAAATGGTTGTCGTTATTGTTGCGTGTTAGGGGTTATGGTTCTGGTTAGGATGATGGTTATGGTTCATGGTTATAGCTATTGTTATGGTTATGGTTAGGGTTAATGTTATGGTTAGGGTTTGTTTTATTGTTATGGTGAATGGTTATGGTTATGGTTAATGGTTATGTTATGGTGATGGTTTTGTTTAACGGTTATGGTTATCGTTTATGGTTATAGTTAGGGGTTATGTTTATGGTTAATGATCATGGTTATGGTTTTGGTTATGGTGATGGTAATTTTTAATGGTTATTGTTGTGGTTAATGTTAGTTGTTATGATTATGGTTATGGGTTATGATTTGGATTATTGTTATAATTATGGACTTTGTTAGGGGTTAGAGTTAGGGGTTAAGTTTATGGATAAGTTTATGGTCATGGTTAATGGTTATGGTTATTGATATTTATTCTGGTTAGGGTTAATGGTTATGGTTATGATTATTCTTATGTTTATGGTAAATGGTTATGGTTATGTTTAGGGTTATGGTTATGATTAATGGTTATGGTTATGGCTATTGTTAGGGGTCATGGTTATGGTTAATGGTTATGGTTATGTTTATGGTTGGGGGTCCTTGTTGAGCCTTATGGTTATGGTTAGAATTATGTTTATAGTAATGGTTAATGATTATGGTTAGGAATATGGTTACAGCTAATGTTTATTGTTATTGTTATGGTTAATGGTTGCTGTTATGGTTACAAGTGGGGGGTTATGGTTTAGGTTATGGTTTCGGTTAATGTTTATGGTTATCGTTATGTATAAAATGTACCCAAAATATACACAAAATGTACACACTGTACAGAAAATGTATACAATGCACATAATGTACACACTCTACACAAAATGTACACAATGTACGGAGAATGTACACACTGTACAAACTTTACATAAAATGTACAAAATGTACACACTGTACACAAAATGTACACAATGTATACAAAGTACACACTGTACACAGAATGGACACAATGTACACAAAATGCACACTTAATGTTCACAATATGTACACAATGTATACAATGGACACCAAATGTACACAAAATGTGCACAATGTACACAAAATGTACACAATGTACCCAAGATGTACAAAATATACACACTGTACACATGTACACAAAATATACACAAAATGTGCACAATGTACACAAAATGTACACAAAATGTACACAAAATGTACACAATGTACACAAGATGTACAAAATATACACACTGTACACAATGTACACAAAATGTACACAAAATTTACACAAAATGTACACAACGTACACAAGACGTACAAAATATACACACTGAACACAAAATGTATACAACGTACACTGTACACAATGTACACAATATACACAAAATGTAAGACAATGTACACAATATACCCAATGTACACAAAATGTACACAATGTTTACACTGTCCACACAACGTACACAATATACAGAAAATATACACAATGCACACAAAATGTACACACTGTACACAAAATGTATACAATTCACACAATGTACATAAAATGTACACACTGGAAACACAGTTACAAAATAAACACAATGTACACACGGTACACAAAATGTACACAATGTATACAAAGTACACACTGTACACAGAATGTACACAATGTACAAAAAATGTACACTAAATGTTAATAATATGTACACAATGTACAAAAAATGTACACAAAATGTTAATAATATGTACACAATGGACAAAAAATGTACACAAAATGTTCACAATGTACACAAAATGTACACAATGTACCCAAGATGTACAAATGTACACTGTGCACAAACAACACCACATACACAAAATGTACACAAAATGTACACAGTATACACAATGTACACAAAATGTACACAATGTACACACTGTCCACACAATGTACACAATATTCAAAAAATATACACAATGTACACAAAATGTATACAATGTACACAAGATGTACAAAATATACACACTGTACACCATGTGTAAACACTGTACATACAATGTACACAATGTACACAAAATATACAAAATATATACAAAATGTACATACTGTACACAAAATATATACAATGCAAACAATGTACACACTCTACACAAATATACACAATGTACACAGAATGTACACACTATACACACTGTACACAATACGTACACACTGTACACAAAATGTACACAATGTACACACTGTACACAAAATATGCACAATGTATACAAAGTACACACTGTACACACAATGTACACAATGTACACAAAATACACACAAAATGTTCACAATATGTACACAATGTATACAATGGACAAAAAATGTACATAAAATGTACACAAAATGTGCACAATGTACACAATGTACACAAAATGTACACATTGTACACACTGTCCACACAATGTACACAATATACACAAAATATACACAATGCACACAAAATGTACACACTGTACACAAAATGTATACAATGCACACAATGTACACAAAATGTACTCACTGTACACAATGTACACACTGTAAACAAAATGTACACAATATATACAAAGTACACACTGTACACAGAATATACACAATGTACACAAAATGCACGCTAAATGTTCACAGTATGTACACAATGTATATAATGTACACAAAATGTACATAAAATGTACACAAAATGTATACAAAATGTACACCATGTACACAATGTACACACTGTACATACAATGTACAAAATGTGCACAAAATATACACAATGTACACAAAATGTACACACTGTACACAAAATGTATAAAATGCACACAATGTACACACTCTACACCAAATGTATAAAATGTACAGAGAATATACACACTGTAAACACTGTTCAAAAAATGTACACAATGTACACACTGTACACAAAATGTACACAATGTATACAAAGTACACACTGTCCACAGAATGTACACTATGAACAAAAAATGCACATTAAATGTTCACAATATGTACACAATGTATACATTGGACACTAAATTACATAAAATGTACACAAAATGGGCACAATGTACACAAAATGTACACATTGTATCCAAGAAGAACAGAAGGTACACAATGTACACAAAATGTACCCAATGTACACTGTGAACAATGTACACAAAATGTACACAATGTACACACTGACCACACAATTTACACAATATACAGAAAATATACACAATGCACACAAAATGTACACACTGTACACAAAATGTATACAATGTACACTGTGAACAATGTACATAATATACACAAAATGTACACAAAATATACACAATATACACAATGCACACAAAATGTACACACTGTACATAAAATGTATACAATGCACACAATATACATAAAATGTACATACTGGAAAAACTGTACAGAAAATGTACACAATGTACACACTGTACACAAAATGTACACTAAATGTTCACAATATGTACACAATGTATACAATGGACACAAAATTTATACAATTCCGACAATGTACACACTGTACAAAAAATGTACACAATGTACACACTGTACATACAATGTACACAATGTACACAAAATATACGCAGTGTACAAATAATGTACACACTATGTACACAATGTACACAAGATGTACAAAATATACACACTGTACACAATGTACACAAAATGTGCACAATGTACACAAAATGTACACAACGTACACAAGATGTACAAAATATACACACTGAACACAAAATATATACAACGTACATTGTACACAATGTACACAATATACACAAAATGTAAGACAATGTACACAATATACCCAATGTACACAAAGTGTATACAATGTACACACTGTCCACACAATGTACACAATATACACAAAATAAACACAGTGCACACAAAATGTACACACAAAATGTATACAATGCTAACAAAGTACACACTGTACACAAATGTACACAATGTACACACTGTACACAAAATGTACACAGTGTATACAAAGTACACAGTACACAGAATGAACACAATGTAAACAAAATGCACACTAAATGTTCAAAATATGTAAACAAAGTAAACAATGTAAACAATGTACAAAAAATGTGCACAATGTACCCAAAATGTACACAATGTACACAAGATGTATAAAATATACACACTGTACACAAAATTCACACAATGTACACTGTACGCAATGTACACACTGTACAGAATGTACACAAAATGTACACAATGAACACACTGTACGTAATGTACACACATGTGCACAATGTACACACTGTACATAATCTTCACAATGTGCACAAAATGTACACGATGTATACAATGTACACAAAATGTACACAATGTACACACTGTACACACTGCACACAAAATGTATACAATGCACACAGAGCACACACTGTACACACCGCACACAAAATTTACACACTGTACAGAATGTACACGGAATGTACACACTGTTCACACGGCACACACAATGTACACAGAATGTACACACAGTATGCACTGCACACACAATGTACACACTGTACACACTGTACAGAATGTACACAGAATGTACACAAAATGTACCCAATGTACACAAAATGTAAACAATATACACAAAATGTACACAATGCACACAAAATGTACACACTGTACACAATGTACATAATGTACAAAAAATGTACAGATTATGCACAAAATGTTCACAATATACACAAAATGTACACAATGTACACAAAATGTATACAATGCTCACAATGTACACACTGTACACAAAATGTACAAAATGTACACACTGTACACAATAGGTACACAATGTACACACTGTACACAAAATGTACACACTGTACACAATGTAAACACATTGTACACAGAATGTACACAGTATACACACTGTACACAAAATGTACACACTGTACACAATGTAAACACATTGTACACAGAATATACACAGTATACACACTGTACACAAAATGTACACAAAGTACACACTGAACACAAAATGTACACACTGTAAACAAAAGGACACAATTTATCCACAGTACAAACTGTACACAGAATGTACACAATGTACACAATATGCACACTAAATATTCACAATATGTACACAATGTTTATAATGTACCCTATGTACACATAATGTGCACTATGTACCCAAAATGTACACAATGTACACAAGATGTCCAACATATACACACTGTATACAAAATGTACACAATGTACACACTGTACAGAATGTATACATATGTGCTCAATGTACACACTGTACATAATGTCCACATTGTACACAAAATGTACACGATATAAACACTGTACACAAAATGTACACAATGAACACATTGTATACACTGTAAACACTGCACACAAAAAGTATACAATGCACACAATGTACACACTGTACATACCGCACACTAAATGTACACACTGTACATACCGCACACAAAATGTACACACTGTACAGGATGTACACAGAATGTACACACTGTACACAATGTACACAGAATGTACACACTGTACAAACTGCACACACATGGTACACACTGTACACAATGTACAGAATGTACACAGAATGTACAGAGAATGTACCCAATGTACACAAAATGTAAACAATATACACAAAATGTACACAATGGACACAAAATGTGCACAATGTACACAAAATGCACACTAAATGATCACAATCTGTACACAATGTATACAATGGACACAAAATGTACACAAAATGTGCACAATGTACACACAATGTACACACTGTACACGAGATGTACAAAATGTACACAATGTACATATTGTACACTGTACACAACGTAAACAATATACACAAAATGTACACAAAATTTACACAATATACACAAAATGTGCACAAAATGTACATGATGTACACAAAATGTACACAATGTACACACTGTACATTCAATGTACACAATGTACACAGGATATACACACTGCACACACTGTACACAAAATGTGTAATATGCACACAATGTACACACTGGACACAAAATGTACACAATGTACACAATGTACATAAAATGTACGCATTGCACTCAAAATATACACAATGTACACACTGTAAACAAAATGTACACAATGTACACACTGTACACAAAATGTACACAATGTATACAATGTACAAGCTGTACACAGAATGTACACAATGTACACAAAATGCACACTACATGTTCACAATATGTACACAATGTATACAATGGACACAAAATGTACACAATATGTACACAAAATGTGCACAATGTACACAAAATGTACACAATGTCCCAAGATGTACAAAATGTACACAAAATGTACACAATGTACACACTGTACACAAAATATACAAAATGTACACAAAATTTACACAATGTACACACTGTACAAATAATGTACACAATGTACACAGAATGTACACACTGTACACAAAATGTACAACTGTACACACTGTACACAAAATGTACACAATATACACACTGTACACAAATATACACAATATATACAAAGTACACACTGTACACAGAATGTACACAATGTACACAATATGCACACTAAATGATCACAATCTGTACACAATGTATATAATGGAAACAAAATATACACAAAATGTGCACAATGTACACACTGTACAGAATGTACACAAAATAAACACAATGTACTCACTGTATACAAAATGAACACAATGTACACAATGTACAAACTGTATACACCACACACACAATGAACACAAAATGTAATCACTGTACAAAATGTACACAGAATGTACACACTGTACACAAATTGTACACAATGTACACAAAAAGTACACACTGTACACAAAAGGTACACAATGTACATTCTTTCCACAAAATATATACAATGTACACACTGTAGACAAAATGTACACAATGTATAGAAAGTACACACTGTACACATAATATACAAAATGTACACAAAATGCACACTAAATGTTCACAGTATGTACACAATGTACACAATATGTGCACAATGTACACAAGATGTACAAAATGTACACAATTTACACAAAATGGACACAATGTACAAACTGTATATACAATATACACAATGTACACAAAATATACACATTGTACACAAACAGTACACACTGTACACAAAATATATACAGTGCACACAAGGTACACACTCTACACAAAATGTACACAGTGTACACAGAATGTACACACTATACAACGTACACAAATTGTACAAATTGTACACACTGTACACAAAATTTACACAATGTACACTGTATACAACATACACAATATACACAGAATGTACACAATATACACAATGTACACAAAATGTACACAATGTACACACTGTCCACACAATGTACACAATATACACAAAATATACACTATGCACCCAAAATGTACACACGGTACACAAAATGTATACAATGCACACAATGTACACAAAATGTACACAATGTACACAAAATGTACACAATGTACTCACTGTACACAAAATGTACACAATGTACCCACTGTCCACACAATGTACACAATATACACAAAATATACACATGCACACAAAATATACACACTGTACACACTGTACTCAATGCACACAAATGTACAACAAGGCACACAGAATGTACACATTGTACACAATGCACACAAAATGTACACAATGTACACAATGCACAAAATGTACACACTGTACACAATGCACACAATGAACACAATATGCACAGAACATGCACACTGTACACACTATACACAATGTACACAGAATGTACACAAAATAAACACAATGTTCACAAAATGTGCACAAAATGTACACAATGTACACAAAATGTACACAATGTACACAAAATGTACACAATGTACACACTGTATATACAATGTACACAATGTACTCAAAATATACACAATGTATACAAAATATTCACAAAATGTACACACCGTACACAAAATGTACACAATGTAAACACTGTACACAAAATGTACACAATGTACACACTGTACACAAAATGTACACAATGTATACAAAGTACTCACTTTTAACAGAATATACACAATGTACAAAAATGCACACTAAATGATCACAATATGTACACAATGTATGCAATGGAAATGAAATGTACATAAAATGTATACAAAATGTACCCAATGTACTCAAAATATACACAATGTACACAAAATATGCACAAAATGTACATGCTGTACAAAAATTGTATACAATGTACACACTGTACATTCAATGTACACAATGTACAAAGAATGTACACACTGCACACACTCTACACAAAATGTGTAATATGCATACAATGTACACACTGGACACAAAATGTGCACAATGTACACACTGTACACAAAATGTACACAATGTATACAAAGTACACAAAATATACAAAATGTATACATAATGTACACAATGTACACACTGTACAAATAATGTACACAATGTACACACTGTACACACTCTACACAAAATGTACACACTGTACACACTGTACACAAAATGTACACAATGTACACACTGTACACAAATGTACACAATATATACAAAGTACACACTGTACACAGAATGTACACAATGTACACAAAATGCACACTAAATGATCACAATCTGTACACAATGTATACAATGGACACAAAATATACACAAGTACACAATGTACACAAATTGTACACAATGTACACAAGATGTAAAAAATGTACACATTGTACACGGTACACACGTAAACAATATACACAAAATGTACACAATATACACAATGTACACAAAGTGTATACAATGTACACACTGTCCACACAATGTACACAATATACACAAAATAAACACAGTGCACACAAAATGTACACACTGTACACAAAATGTATACAATGCTAACAATGTACACACTGTACACAAAATGTACACACTGTACACAATCTAAACAGATAGTACTTAGAATGTACACAATATACACACCGTACACAAATGTACAAAAAGTACACACTGTATACAAAATGTACACAATGTACACACTGTACACAAAATGTACACAATGTATACAAAGTACACAGTACACAGAATGTACACAGTGTATACAAAATGCACACTAAATGTTCAAAATATGTACACAAAATATACAATGTAAACAATGTACACAAAATGTGCACAATGTACCCAAAATGTACACAATGTACACAAGACGTACAACATATACACACTGTACACAAAATGTACACAATGTACACTGTACGCAATGTTCACATTGTACATAATGTACACAAAATGTACACAATGAACTCTTTGTACGTAATGTACACACATGTGCGAAGTGTACACACTGTACTGAATGTACACAAAATGTACACAATGTACACACTGTACAGAATGTACACAAAATGTGCACTATGTACACACTGTAGAGAATGTACACAAAATGTACACAATGTACACACTGTATACAAAATGAACACAATGTACACACTGTACACACTGCACTAAAAATGTATACAATACAAACAATGTACACACTGTACACACCGCACACACAATGTACACACAATGTACACACTGGACAAAATGTACACAAAATGTACACACTGTACACAAATTGTACACAATGTACACAGAATGTACACCCTGTACACACTGTACACAAAAGGTACACAATGTACATTCTGTCCACAACATATATACAATGTACAAACTGTAGACAAAATGTACACAATGTATAGAAAGTACACACTGTACACGGAATATACACAATGTACACAAAATGGACACTAAATGTCCACAATATGTACACAATGTAGACAATGGACACAAAATATGCACAATGTACACAAGATGTACAAAATGTACACAAAATTTACACAATGTACACAAAATGCACACTACATGTTCACAATATGTACACAATGTATACAATGGACACAAAATGTACACAAAATGTAAAGAATGTAAACAAAATGTACACAATGTATCCAAGATGTACAAAATGTACACAACATGTACACAATGTGCACACAGTACAAAATATGTACACAGAATGTACACACTGTACATATTGTACACAAAATGTAAACACTCTACACACTAAACACAAAATGTACACAATGTACACACTGCACACAAATGTACACAATATATACAAAGTACACACTGTACACAGAATGTACACAATGTACACAAAATGCACACTAAATTTTCACAATATGTACACAATGTATACAATGGACACAAAATGTACACAAATGTACACAAAATGCACAATGTACACAAGATGTACAAAATGTACACATGTACACAAAGAGTACACAATGTACACACTGTACATTCAATGTACACAATGTACAGAAAATATATACAATGTACACAGAATGTACACACTGTACACACTGCACACAAAATGTAAACAATGTACACAAAATGTACACACTGTACACAAACTGTACACAATGTACATATTGTACAAAAATGTATGCAATATGCACAAAATGTACACAATGTAAACAAAATGTACACAAGGTACACAAAATGTACATGATGTATCCAAGATGTTCAAAATGTACACAATGTACACAAAGTGTACACAATGTACACTGTACAGTACGTACACAATATACACAAAATGTACACAAAATGGACACAAAATACACAATGTACACAAAATGTACACAATGTACACACTGTACAGAATGTACACAAAATATGCACAATGTACACACAGTACATAATGTACACAATGTCCACAAAATGAACACAATGTACACACTGTACACAATGTACACAGAATGTACATAAAATGTGCACAATGTACACAAAATGTATACATTATACACACTGTAGACAAAATGTACACAATGTATAGAAAGTACGCACTGTACACAGAATATACACAATGTACACAAAATGAACATTAAATGTTCACAATATGTACACAATGGACACAAAATGTGCACAATGTACACAAAATGTACACAATGTCCCAAGATTTACAAAATGTACACAATGTACACACTGTACATACAATGTTCACAATGTACACAAAATGTACACAATGTACACACTGTACAAATCATGTACACAATGTACACAGAATGTACACACTGTACACAAAATGTACAACTGTACACACTGTACACAAAATGTACACAATATACACACTGTACACAAATGTACACAATATATACAAAGTACACACTGTACACAGAATGTACACAATGTACACAAAATGCACACTAAATGATCACAATCTGTACACAATGTATACAATGGACACAAAATGTACACAAAATGTGCACAATGTACACAAAATGTACACAATGTATACAAAGTACCCAGTACTCAGAATGTACACAATGTAAACAAAATGCACACTAAATGTTCAAAATATGTACACAAAGTATACAATGTAGACAATGTACAAAAAATGTGTACAATGTACCCAAAATGTACACAATGTACACTGTACACAATGTACACACTTTACAGAATGTACACAAAATGTACACAATGTACACACAGTACAAAATATATACATATGTGCTCAATGTACACACTAAACATAATGTCCACAATGTACACAAAATGTACATGATGTACACACTGTACACAAAATGTACACAATGAACACATTGTATACACTGTACACACTGCACACAAAAAGTATACAATGCACACATTGTACACACTGTACATACCGCACACAAAATGTACACACTGTACATACCGCACACAAAAAGTACACACTGTACAGGATGTACATGGAATGTACACACTGTACACAATGTACACAGAATGTACACACTGTACACACAGCACAAAGAATGTACACACTGTACACAATGTCCAGAATATACACAGAATGTACAGAGAATGTACCCAATGTACACAAAATATAAACAATATACACAAAATGTACACAATGAACACAAAATATGCAAAATGTACACAAAATGTACACACTGTACACAAACTGTACACAATGTACATAATGTACAAAAATGTACACAATTTGTACACAATGTACACACTGTACACAAAATGTACACAATGTTTACAAAGTACACACTGTACACAGAATGTACACAATGTATCCAAAATGCACACTAAATGTTAACAATATGTACACAGTGTATACAATGGACACAAAATGTACACAAAATATGCACAATGTACACAAAATGTATACAATATACAAACTGTAGACAAAATGTACTAAATGTATAGAAAGAACACACTGTACACAGAATATACACAATGTACACAAAATGCACACTAAATGTTCACAATATGTACACAATGGACACAAAATGTGCACAATGTACACAAGATGTACAAAATGTACACAATGTAAACAAAATGTACACAATGTACAAACTGTACATACAATATACACAATGCACACAAAATATACACTATGCACTCAAAATGTACACACTGTACACAAAATGTATACAAGGCACACAATGTACACACAATGTACACAATGTACACAATGTACACAAAATGTACACAATGTACCCACTGTACACAAAATGTACACAATGTACACACTGTCCACACAATGTACACAATATACACAAAATATACACATGCACACAAAATATACACACTGTACACACTGTACTCAATACACACAAATGTACCCAAGGCACACAGAATGTACACATTGTACACAATGCACACAAAATGTACACAATGTACACAATGCACAAAATGTACACACTGTACACAATGCACACAATGAACACGACGTGCAGAGAACATACACACTGTATACACTATATACAATGGACACAGAAATAAACACAATGTTCACAAAATGTGCACAAAATGTACATAATGTACAAAAAATGTACACAATGTACACACTGAACATACAATGTACACAATGTACTCAAAATATACACAATGTACACAAAATGTGCACAAAATGTACATGATGTACACAAAATGTATACAATGTACACACTGTACACACAATGTACACAATGTACACAAAATGTGCACACTGTAAACACTGTACATAAAATGTATACAAAGCACACAATGTACACACTGTATAAACAATGTACACAATGTACTCAAAATATACACAATGTATACAAAATATGCACAAAATGTACACACCGTACACAAAATGTACACAATGTACACTGTATGCAATATACACACTGTACAGAATGTACACAAAATGTACACAATGAACACACTATACGTAATGTACACACATGTGCAAAATGTACACACTGTACAAATAACGTATACAATGTACACAGAATGTACTAACTGTACACACTGTACACAAAATGTACACACTGTACACACTGTACACAAAATGTACACAATGTACACACAGTACAGAAATGTACACAATATATACAAAGTACACACTGTACACAGAATGTACACAATGTACACAAAATGCACACTAAATGATCACAATCTGTATACAATGTATACATTGGACATAATGTACACAAACTGTGCACAATGTACACAAAATGTACACAATGTACACAAGATATACAAAATGTACACAATGTACACATTGTACAATGTACACAATGTAAACAATATACACAAAATGTACACAAAATGTACACAATATACACAATGTACACAAAGTGTATACAATGTACACACTGTCCAGACAATGTACACAATATACACAAAATAAACACAGTGCACACAAAATGTACAGACTGTACACAAAATGTATACAATGCTAACAATGTACACACTGTACACAAAATATACACACTGTACACAATGTACACTGATTGTACATAGAATGTACACAATATACACACTGTACACAAAATGTACACAAAGTACACACTGTACACAAAATGTCCACAATGTACACACTGTACACAAAATGTACACAATGTATACAAAGTACACAGTACACAGAATGTACACAATGTAAACAAAATGCACACTAAATGTTCAAAATATGTACACAAAGTATACAATGTAAACAATGTACACAAAATGTGCACAATGTACCCAAAATGTACACAATGTACAAAAGATGTACAAAATATACACACTGTACTCAAAATGTACACAATGTACACTGTATGCAATGTACACACTGTACAGAATGTACACAAAATGTTCACAATGAACACACTATACGTAATGTACACACATGTGCAAAATGTACACACTGTACAGAATGTACACAAAATGTACACAATGTACACACTGTACAGAATGTACACAAAATGAACACAATGTACACACTGTATACAAAATGAACACAATGTACACAATGTACACACTGTACACACTGCACAAAAAATGTATACAATACACACAACCTACACCCTGTACAAACGGCACACACAATATACACAAAATGTACACACTGTACAAAATGTACACAGAATGTACACACTGTACACAAATTTTACACAATGTACACAGTATATACACACTGTACACACTGTACACAATAGGTACACAATGTACATTCTGTCCACAAAATATATACAATGTACACACTGTAGACAAAATGTACACAATGTATAGAAAGTACACACTGTACACAGAATATACACAATGTACCCAAAATGCACAGTAAATGTTCCCAATATGTACACAATGTAGACAATGGACACAAAATGTGCACAATGTACAAAATGTACACAAAATGTACAAAATGTACAGAATGTACACAAAAAGTACACAATGTACACAAAATGCATACTACATGTTCACAATATGTACAAAATGTATAAAATGGACACAAAATGTACACAAAATGTAAACAATGTACACAAATTGTACACAATGTGCACACAGTACAAAAAATGTACACAGAATGTACACGCTGTACATACTGTACACAAAATGTAAACACTGTACACACTGTACACAAAATGTACACAATGTACACACTGCACACAAAGGTACACAATATATACAAAGTACACACTGTACACAGAATATACACAATGTACACAAATAGCACACTAAATGTCCAAACTATGTACACAATGTATACAATGGACACAAAATGTACACAAATGTACACAAATTTGCACAATGTACACAAGATTTACAAAATGTACACATGTACACAAACTGTACACAATGTAAACACTGTACATACAATGTACACAATGTACAGAAAATATATACAATGTACACAGGATGTACACACTGTACACAAAATGTAAACAATATACACAAAATGTACACACTGTACACAAACTGTACACAATGTACATATTGTACAAAAATGTACACAATATGCACAAAATGTACACAATGTAAACAAAATGTACACAATGTACACAAATGTACATGATGTACCCAAGATGTACAAAATGTACACAATGTACACAAAGTGTACACAATGTACACTGTACACTACGTACACAATATACACAAAATGTACACAAACTACACAATGTAAAGAAAATGTACACAATGTACACACTGTACAGAATGTACACAAAATATGCACAATGTACACACTGTACATAATGTACACAGAATGTACACACTGTACACAAATTGTACACAATGTACACAGAAAGTACACACTGTACACAAAAGGTAAACAACGTACATTCTGTCCACAAAATATATAAAATGTACACACTGTGAAAAAAATGTACACAATGTATGGAAAGTACACACTGTACACAGAATATACACAATGTACACAAAATGCACACGAAAGGTTCACAATATGTACACAATGGACACAAAATGTGCACAATGTACACAAGATGTACAAAATGTACACAATATACAAACTGTACATACAATATACACAATGTACACAAAATATACACATTGTACACAAAGTGTACACACTGTACACAAAATATATACAGTGCACACAATGTACACACTCTACACAAAATGTACACAGTGTACACAGAATGTACACACTATACACCGTACACAAAATGTACAAAATGTACACACTGTACACAAAACTTACACAATGTACACTGTATACAACGTACACAATATACACAGAATGTACACAATATACACAATGTAAACAAAATGTACACAATGTACACACTGTCCACACAATGTACACAATATACACAAAATATACACTATGTACCCAAAATGTACACACTGTACACAAAATGTAAACAATGTATACAAAGTACTCACTTTTCACAGAATATACACAATGTACAAAAAATGCACACTAAATGTTCACAATATGTACACAATGTATACAATGGAAATGAAATGTACATAAAATGTATACAAAATGTACCCAATGTACTCAAAATATACACAATGTAAACAAAATGTCCAGAAAATGTACATGATGTACACAAAATGTACACAATGTACACACTTTACATTCAATGTACACAATGTACACAGAATGTGAACACTGCACACACTGTACATAAAATGTGTAATATGCACACAATGTACACACTGTACATTCAATGTACACAATGTACACAGAATGTGAACACTGCACACACTGTACATAAAATGTGTAATATGCACACAATGTACACACTGGACACAAAATGTACACATTGTACACACTGTACATACAATGTACGCAATGCACTCAAAATATACACAATGTACACAAAGTAAAAAAATGTACACAATGTACACACTGTACACAAATGGACACATTCTATACAAAGTACACACTGTACACAGAATGTACACAATGTACACAAAATGCACACTAAATGTTCACAATATGTACACAATGTAGACAATGGACACAAAATGTACACGATATGTACACAAAATGTGCACAATGTACACAAAATGGACACAACGTCCAAAGATGTACAAAATGTACACACTGTACATACAATGTACACAATGTACACAAAATATACGCAGTGTACAAATAATGTACACACTATGCACAAAATGTATACAATGCACACAATGTACCACTCTACACAAAATGTACACAATTTATACAAAGTACACACTGTACACAGAATGTACACAATGTACACAAAATGCACACTAAATGTTCACAATATGTACACAATGTAGACAATGGACACAAAATGTGCAAAATGTACAAAAAATGCATAATAAATGTTCACAATATGTACACAATGTATACAATGGACACAAAATGTACACAAAATGTAAACAATGTACACAAAATATACACAATGTACCCAAGATGTAAAAAATGTACACAAAATGTACACAATGTGCACACAGTACAAAAAATGTACACAATGTACACAGAATATACACACTGTACATACTGTACACAAAATGTAAACACTGTACACACTGTACACAAAATGTACACAATGTACACACTGCACACAAATGGACACATTCTATACAAAGTACACACTGTACACAGAATATATACAATGTACACAAAATGCACACTAAATGTTAACAATATGTACACAATGTATAAAATGGACACAAAATATACACAAATGTACACAACATGTGCACAATGTACACAAGATGTACAAAATGTACACATGTGCACAAACTGTACACAATGTACACACTGTACATATAATGTACACAATGTACAGAAAATATATACAATGTACACAGAATGTACACACTGTACACAAAATGTAAACAATGTACACAAAATGTACACACTGTACACAAACTGTACACAATCTACATATTGTACAAAAATGGACACAATATGCACAAAATGTACACAATGTAAACAAAATGTGCACAATGTACACAAAATGTACATGATGTACCCAAGGTGTACAAAATGTACACAGTGTACACAAAGTATACACAATGTACACTGTACACTACGTACACAATATACACAAAATGTACACAAAATGTACACAAACTACACAATGTACACAAAATGTACACAATGTACACACTGTACAGAATGTACAAAAAATATGAACAATGTCCACAAAATGTACACACTGTACACAAGATGTACAAAATGTACACAATGTATACATTGTACACTGTACACAACGTAAACAATATACACAAAATATACACAAAATGTAAACAATATACACAATGTACACAAAGTTCATACAATGTACACACTGTCCAGACAATGTACACAATATACACAAAATAAACACAGTGCACACAAAATGTACAGACTGTACACAAAATGTATACAATGCTAACAATGTACACACTGTACGCAAAATGTAAACACTGTACACAATGTACACAGTTTGTACATAGAATGTACACAATATACACACCATACACAAAATGTACACAAAGTACACACTTTACACAAATGTACACAATGTACACACTGTCCACAAAATGTACACAATGTATACAAAGTACACAGTACACAGAATGTACACAATGTAAACAAAATGCACACTAAATGTTCAAAATATGTACACAAAGTATACAATGTAAACAATGTACAAAAAATGTGCAGAATGTACCCAAAATGTACACAATGTACACAATATATACAAAATATACACACTGTACACAAAATGTACACAATGTACACTGTATGCAATGTACACACTCTACAGAATGTACACAAAATGTACACAATGAACACACTGTACGTAATGTACACACATGTGCACAATATACATACAGTACATAATGTACACAATGTACACAAAATGTACATGATGTAAACACTGTACACAATTTGTACACAATGTACACACTGTACACAAAATGTACACAATGTATACAAAGTACTCACTATTCACAGAATATACACAATGTATAAAAAATGCACACTAAATGTTCACAATATGTACACAATGTATAAAATGGACATGAAATGTACATAAAATGTACACAAAATGTACCCAATGTACTCAAAATATACACAATGTACAAAATGTGCACAAAATGTACATGATGTACACAAAATGTACACAATGTACACACTGTACATACAGTGTGCATAATGTACACAAAATATACGCAATGTACCCAAAATGTACACAATGTACCCAAGATATACAAAATGTACAAATTTACACAAAATGTACACAATGTACACACTGTCCACACAATGTACACAATATACACAAAATATACACATGCACACAAAATATACACACTGTACACACTGTACTCAATGCACACAAATGTACCCAAGGCACACAGAATGTACAAATTTTACACAATGCACACAAACTATACACAATGTACACAATGCAAAAATGTACACACTGTACACAATGCACACAATGAACACAATGTGCACAGAACATACTCACTGTACACACTATACACAATGTACACAGAATGTACACAAAATAAACACAATGTTCACAAAATGTGCACAAAATGTACACAATGTACACAAAATGTACACAATGTACACACTGAACATACAATGTACACAATGTACTCAAAATATACACAATGTACACAAAATGTGCACAAAATGTACATGATGTACACAAAATGTACACAATATACACACTATACACACAATGTACACAATGTACACAAAATGTACACAGTGTAAACACTGTACACAAAATGTACACAATGTTCACACTGTACACAAAATGTACACAATGTATACAAAGTACTCACTTTTCACAGAATATACACAATGTACAAAAAATGCACACTAAATGTTCACAATATGTACACAATGAATATAATGGACATGAAATGTACATAAAATGTACAAAAAATGTACCCAATGTACTCAAAATATACACAATGTACACAAAATGTGCACAAAATGTACACAATGTACACACTGTACATTCAATGTACACAATGTACACAGAATGAACACACTGCACACACTGTACACAAAATGTGTAATATGCACACAATATACACACTGGACTCAAAATATACACAATGTACACACTGTGCACAAAATGTACACACTGTACATTCAATGTACACAATGTACACAGAATGTACACACTGCACACACTGTACACAAAATGTGTAATATGCACACAATATACACACTGGACTCAAAATATACACAATGTACACACTGTCCACAAAATGTACACAATGTATACAAAGTACACAGTACACAGAATGTACACAATGTAAACAAATTGCACACTAAATGTTCAAAATATGTACACGAAGTATACAATGTAAACAATGTACAAAAAATGTGCACAATGTACCCAAAATGTACACAATGTACACAATATGTACAAAATATATACACTGTACACAAAATGTACACAATGTACACTGTATGCAATGTACACACTCTACAGAATGTACACAAAATGTACACAATGAACACACTGTACGTAATGTACACACATATGCACAATGTACATACAGTACATAATGTACACAATGTACACAAAATGTACATGATGTAAACACTGTACACAATTTGTACACAATGTACACACTGTACACAAAATGTACACAATGTATACAAAGTATTCACTATTCACAGAATATACACAATGTATAAAAAATGCACACTAAATGTTCACAATATGTACACAATGTATACAATGGACATGAAATGTACATAAAATGTACACAAAATGTATCCAATGTACTCAAAATATACACAATGTACACAAAATGTGCACAAAATGTACATGATGTACACAAAATGTACACAATGTACACACTGTACATTCAATGTACACAGAATGTACACACTGCACACACTGTACACAAAATGTGTAATATGCACACAATGTACACACTGTACACAAAATTTACACAATGTACACACTGCACACACTGTACACAAAATGTGTAATATCCACACAATGTACACATTGGATACAAAATGTACACAATTTACACACTGTACATACAATGTCCGCAATGCACTCAAAATATACACAATGTACACACTGTACACAAAATTTACACAATGTATACAATGTACAAGCTGTACACAGAATGTACACAATGTACACGAAATGCACACATGTTCACAATATGTACACAATGTATACAATGGACACAAAATTTACAAAATATGTACACAAAATGTGCACAATGTACACAAAATGTACACAAAGACCCAAGATGTACAAAATGTACACAAAATGTACACAATGTACACAATGTACACAAAATATACAAAATGTACACAAAATGTACACAATGTACACACTGTACAAATAATGTACACAATGTACACAGAATGTACACTCTGTACACACTGTACAAAAAATGTACAACTGTACACAGAATGTACACAATGTACACAAAATGCACACTAAATGATCACAATCTGTACACAATGTATACAATGGACACAAAATGTACACAAAATGTACACAAAATGTGCACAATGTCCACAAAATGTACAAACTGTACACCAGATGTACAAAATGTACACAATGTACACAGTACACAACGTAAACAATATACACAAAATATACACAAAATGTACACAATATACACAATGTCCACAAAGTGTATACAATGTACACACTGTCCACACAATGTACACAATATACACAAAATAAAAACAGTGCACACAAAATGTACACACTGTACACAAAATGTATACAATGCTAACAATGTATACACTGTACACAAAATGTACACACTGTACACAATGTACACAGATTGTACATAGAATGTACACAATATACACACCGTACACAAAATGTACACAAAGTACACACTGTACACAAATGTACACAATGTACACACTGTCCACAAAATGTACACAATGTACACAAAGTACACAGTACACAGAATGTACACAATGTAAACAAAATGCACACTAAATGTTCAAAATATGTACACGAAGTATACAATGTAAACAATGTATAAAAAATATGCACAATGTACCCAAAATGTAGACAATGTACACAATATGTACAAAATATACACACTGTACACAAAATGTACACAATGTACACTGTATGCAATGTACACACTGTACAGAATGTACACAAAATGTACACAATGAACACACTGTACGTAATGTACACACATGTGCACAATGTACACACTGCACATAATGTACACAATGTACACAAAATGTACAAGTTGTATACAATGTACACAAAATGTACACAATGTACACACTGCACATAAAATGTATACAATGCACACAGTGCACACACTGTACACACCGCAAACAAAATAGAATGTACACGGAATGTACACACTGTTCACACTGCAGACACAATGTACACAATATGTACACACTCTACACACTGCACACACAATGTACACACTGTACACACTGTAAAGAATATACACAGAATGTACACAAAATGTACACACAGAATGTACACAAAATGTATCCAATGTACACAAAATGTAAACAATATACACAAAATGTACACAATGGACACAAATTGTGAACAATGTACACAAACAGTACACACTGTACACAATGTATATAATGTACAAAAACGTACACAATATGCACAAAATATTCACAATATACACAAAATGTACACAATGTACACACTGTACACAAAATGTACTCAATGTATACAAAGTACACACTGTACACAGAATGGACACAATGTACACAAAATGGACACTAAATGTTCACAATATGTACACAATGTATAGAATGGACACAAAATATACACAAAATGTGCACAATGTACACCAAATGTACACAATGTAGCCAAGATATACAAAATGTACAAATTTACACAAATTTACACAATGTACACACTGTACATACAGTATGCACAATTTACACAAAATATACGCAATGTACACAAAATGTACAACTGTACACAATGTACACAAAATGTATACAATGCACACAATGTACACACTGTACAAAAAACGTACACAATGTACACACTGTACATACAATGTACACAATGTACAAAAAAATATACGCAGTGTACAAAAAATGGACACACTATACGCAAAATGTATACAATGCACATAATGTACCACTCTACCCAAAATGTACACAATCTACACAGAATGTACACACTGTACACAAAATGTACACAATGTACACACTGTACACAAAATGCACCAAATGTACACACTGTACACAAAATGTACACACTGTACACATTGTACACAATAGGTACACAATGTACACACTGTACACAAAATGTACACACTGTACACACTGTACACACTGTACACAATAGGTACACAATGTACACACTGTACACAAAATGTACACACTGTACACAGATTGTACACATAATGTACACAATATACATATTGTACACAAAATGTACAAAAAGTACACACTGTACACAAAATGTACAAACTGTACACAAAATTTACACAATTTATACAAAGTACACTCTGTACACAGAATGTACACAATGTACACAAAATGCACACTAAATGTTCACAATATGTACACAATGTATATAATGTACCCAATGTACACAAAATCTGCACAATGTACCCAAAATGTACACAATGTACACAAGATGTGCAAAATATACACACTGTATACAAAATGTACACAATGTACACTGTACACAATATACAAAATGTACACACTGTACAGAATGTACACCAAATGTACACAATGTACACACTGTACACAAAATGTATACAATGAACACATTGTATACACTGTACACACTGCACACAAAAAGTATACATTGCACACAATGTACACACTGTACATACCGCACACAAAATGTACACACTGTACATACCGCACACAAAATGTACACACTGTACAGGATGTACACGAAATGTACACAATGTACACAGAATGTACACACTGTACACACTGCACACACAAGGTACTTACCGTACACAATGTACAGAATGTACACAGAATGTACAGAGAATGTACACAATGTACACAAAATGTAAACAATATACACAAAATGTACACAATGCACACAAAATGTGCACAATGTACACAAAATGTACACACTGTACACAAACTGTACACAATGTACATAATGTACAAAAATGTACACAATATGCACAAAATGTACACAATGTACACCAAATGTACACAATGTGTACAAAGTACACGCTGTACACAGAATGTACACAAGGTATCCAAAATGCACACTAAATGATCACAATATGTACACAATGTATACAATGGTCACAAAACGGACACAAAATGTACACAAAATGTGAACAATGTACACAAAATGTATACAATGTACACACTGTAGACAAAATGTACACAATGTATAGAAAGTACAAACTGTACACAGAATATACACAATGTACACAAAATGCACACTAAATGTTCACAATCTGTACACAATGGACACAAAATGTGCACAATGTACACAAGATGTAAAAAATGTACACAATGTACACAAAATGTACACACTGTACACAAGATGTACAAAATGTAGACAATGTACACATTGTACACTGTACACAAAGTAAAAAATATACACAAAATATACACAAAATGTACACAATATACACAATGTACACAAATTATATACAATGTACACACTGTCCACACAATGTACACAATATACACAAAATAAACACAGTGCACACAAAATGTATACACTGTACACAAAATGTATACAATGCTAACCATGTACACACTGTACATAAAATGTACACACTGTACACTATGACCACAGATTGTACATAGAATGTATACAATATACACACCGTACACAAAATGTACACAAAGTACACACTGTACACAATGTACACACTGTACACAAAATGTACACAATGTATACAAAGTACACAGTACACAGAATGTACACAATGTAAACAAAATGCACACTAAATGTTCAAAATATGTACACAAAGTATACAATGTAAACAATGTACAAAAAATGTGCACAATGTACCCAAAATGCACACAATGTACACAAGATGTACAAAATATACACACTGTACACAAAATGTACACAATGAACACTGTACACAATGTACACACTGTAGAGAATGTACACAAAATGTACACAATGAACACACTGTACGTAATGTACACACATGTGCCCAATGTACACACTGTACAGAATGTACACAAAATGTACACAATGTACACACTGTACAGAATTTACACAAAATGTGCACAATGTACACACTGTACAGAGAGAACTGTTGCTGGACAGTATTATTCTGTGATACGGAGCCAGTGTGGAGAACTGTTGGAGGAAGGTATTGTTTTCTGATGCTTTTCCAGTGTAGAAAACTGTTGCAGGCAGGTATTGTTTTGTGATTCATTGCCAGTGTGGAGAACTGTTGCTGGAAGGTATTGTTTTGTGATCGGGAGGGAGTGTGGAGAACTGTTGCAAGAAGGTATTGTTTAGGGATACGGAGCCAGTGTGGAGAACTGTTGCAGGCAGGTATTGTTTTGTGATGCATTGCCAGTGTGGAGAACTGTTGCAGGCAGGTATTGTTTTGTGATACGAAGCCAGTGTGGAGAACTGTTGCAGGAAGGTATTGTTTTGTGATATGGAGCCAGTGTGGAGAACTGTTGCAGGAAGGTATTGTTTTGTGATAGGGAGCCAGAGTTGAGAACTGTTGCTGGAAGTTATTGTTTTGTGATGCGGAGATAGTGTGAAAAACTGTTGCAGAAGGTGTTGTTTTGTGATGCGGAGCAAGTGTGGAGAACTTTTGCAGGAAGGTATTGGTTTGTGATGTGGAGCCAGTGTGGATAACTGTTGCAGGCAGGTATTGTTTTGTGATGCGTTGCTAGTGTGGAGAACTGTTGCAGGCAAGTATTGTTTTGTGATGCAGAGCCAGTGTGGAAACTGTTGCAGGCAGGTATTGTTTTGTGATGAGTTGCTAGTGTGGAGAACTGTTGCAGGAAGGTATAGGTTTGTAATAGGGAGCCAGTGTGGAGAACTGTTGCAGGAAGGTGTTGTTTTGTTATTCGTTGCCAATGTGGAGAACTGTTGCAGAAATGTATTGTTTTGTGATGTGGAGCCAGTATGGAAAACTGTTGCAGGAAGGCGTTGTTTAGTGATACGGAGCCAGTGTGGAAAACTGTTGAAGGAAGGTATTTTTTAGTGGTATGGAGCCAGTATGGAGAACTGTTGCAGAAACGTATTGTTTTGTGATGTGGAGCTAGTGTAGAGAACTGTTGCAGAAAGGTATTGTTTTGTGAGGTGGAGCCAGTGTGGAAAACTGTTGCAGGCAGGTATTGTTTTGTGATGCGATGCCAGTGTGGAAAACTGTTGCAGTCAGGCATTGTTTGGGATGCCCTGCCAGTGTGGAGAACTGTTGCAGAAATGTTTTGTGAGGTGGAGCTAGTGTGGAGAACTGTTTGCAGGAAGGTATTGTTTTGTGAGGTAGAGCTAGTGTGAAGAACTGTTGCAGGAAGGTATTGTTTTGTGAGGTGGAGCTAGTATGAAGAACTGTTGCAGGAAGGTATTGTTTTGTGATTCGGAGCTATTTTGAAGAAATGTCTCTGGAAGGTATAGTTTTGTGATTCGGAGCCAGTGTGGAGAACTTTTGCAGAAACGTATTGTTTTGTGATGTACAGCTAGTGTAGAGAACTGTTGCAGAAAGGTATTGTTTTGTGAGGTGGAGATAGTGTAGAGAACTGTTGCAGAAAGGTATTGTTTTGTGAGGTGGTGCTAGTGTGGAGAATTGTTTGCAGGAATGTAGTGTTTTGTGAAGTGGAGCTAGTGTGTAGAACTGATGCAGAAATGTATTGTTTTGTGATTCAGAGCTAGTGTGAAGAACTGTTGCTGGAAGGTATAGTTTTCTTATTCGGAGTCAGTCTGGAGAACAGTTGCAGAAACGTCTTGTTTTGTGATTTGGAGCTAGTGTAGAGAACTGTTGCAGGAAGGTATAGTTTTGTGATTCGGAGCTAGTGTGAAGAACTGTTGCTGGAAGGTATAGTTTTGTGATGTGGAGCTAGTGTGGAGGACTGTTTCAGGAAGGTATACTTTTGTGAGGTGGAGCTAGTGTAGAGAACTCTTGCAGAAAGGTATTGTTTTTTGCTGTGGAGCTAGTGTAGAGAACTGTTGCAGAAAGGTTTTGTGAGGTGGAGCTAGTGTGGAGAACTGTTGCAGAAACGTATTGTTTTGTGATGTGGAGCTAGTGTGTAGAACCTTTGCAAGAAGGTATTGTTTTGTGAATCTGAGCTAGTTTGAAGAACTGTTTCTGGAAGGTATAGCTTAGTGATTCAGAGGGAGTGTGGAGAACTGTTGCAGAAAGCTATTGTTTTGTGATGTGGAGCTAGTGTTGAGAACTGTTGCAGAAAGGTATTGTTTTGTGAGGTAGAGCTAGTTTGGAGAACTGTTTGCAGGAAGGTAGTGTTTTGTGAAATGGAGCTAGTGTGTAGAACTGTTGCAGAAACGTATTGTTTTGTGATTCAGAGTTAGTGTGAAGAACTGTTGCGGGAAGGTATAGTTTTATGATTCGGAGCCAGTGTGGAGAACTGTTGCACAAACGTATTGTTTTGTGAGGTGGAGCTAGTGTAGAGAACTGTTTCTGGAAGGTATAGTTTTGTGATTCGGAGCTAGTGTGAAGAACTGTTGCTGGAAAGTTTAGTTTAGTGATTAGGAGCCAGTGTGTAGAACTGTTGCAGAAACGTATTGTTTTGTGAGGTGGAGCCAGTGTAGAGAACTGTTGCAGAAAGGTATTGTTTTGTGAGGTGGAGCCAGTGTAGAGAACTGTTGCAGAAACTTATTGTTTTGTGAGATGGAGCTAGTGTGGAGAACTCTTTGCAGGAAGGTATTGTTTTGTGAAATGGACCTAGGTGGAGAACTGTTGCAGGAAGGTATAGTTTTGTGATTCAGAGCTAGTGTGATGAACTGTTTATGGAAGGTATAGTTTTGTGATGTGGAGCCAATGTGTAGAACTGTTGCAGGAAGGTATTGTTTTGTGATTCAGAGCTAGTGTGACGAACTGTTTCTGGAAGGTATAGTTTTGTGATTTGGAGACAGTGTAGAGAACTGTTGCAGAAATGTATTGTTTTGTGATTCCGAGCTAGTGTTGCTGGAAGGTATAGTTTTGTGATTCGGAGCCAATGTGGAGAACTGCTGCAGAAACAAATTGTTTTGTGATGTGGAGCTAGTGTAGAGAACTATTCCAGAAATTTATTGTTTTGTGATTCGGAGCCAGTGTTGAGTACTGTTGCAGAAATGTATTGTTTTGTGATGTGGAGCTAGTGTAGAGAACTGTTGCAGAAAGGTATTGTTTTGTGAGGTGGAACTAGTGTAGAGAACTGTTGCAGAAAAGTATTGTTTTGTGAGGTGGAGCTAGTGTAGAGAACTGTTGCAGAAAAGTATTGCTTTGTGAGGTGGAGCTAGTGTAGAGAACTGTTGCAGAAAGGTATTGATTTTGAAGTGGAGCTAGTGTGGAGAACTGTTAACCAGGAAGATAGTGTTTTGTGAAGTGGAGCTAGTGTGTAAAACTGTTGCAGAAAGGTATTGTTTTGTGATTCGGAGCTAGTGTGAAGAACTGTTGCTGGAAAGTATATTTTTGTGATTCGGTGCCAGTGTGGAGAACTGTTGCAGAAACGTATTGTTTTGTGATGTGGAGCTAGTGTAGAGAACTGTTGTAGAAAGGTATTGTTTTGTGAGGTGGACCTAGTGTTGCTGGAAGGTATAGTTTTGTGATTCGGAGCCAGTGTGGAGAACGGTTTGCAAGAAGGTATTGTTTTGTGATGAGAACTGCTGCAGAAACGTATTGTTTTGTGAGGTGGCACTAGTGTGAAGAACTGTTGCTGGAAGGTATAGTTTTGTGATTCGCAGCCAGTGTGGAGAACTGTTGCAGAAACGTATTGTTTTGTGATGTGGAGCTAGTGTTGAGAACTGTTGCAGAAAGGTATTGTTTTGTGAGGTAGAGCTAGGGTGGAGAACTGTTTGCAGGAAGGTAGTGTTTTGTGAAGTGGAGCTAATGTGTAGAACCTTTGCAGAAAGGTATTGTTTTGTGATTCGGAGCTAGTGTGAAGAACTGTTGCTGGAAGGTACAGTTTTGTGTTTCGGAGCAAGTGTGGAGAACTGTTGCACAAACGTATTGTTTTGTGATGTGGAGCTAGTTTAGAGAACTGTTGCAGAAAGATAATGTTTTGTGAGGTAGACCTAGTGTGGAGAACTGTTGCAGGAGGGTACAGTTTTGTGACTCGGAACCAGTGTGGGGAAATGTTGCAGAAACGTATTGTTTTTGATGTGGAGCTAGTGTAGAGAAGTGTTGCTGGAAGGTATTGTTTTGTAATGTGGAGCTAGTGTAGAGAACTATTTCAGAAAGGTATTGTTTTGTGAGATGGAGCTAGTGTGGAGAAGTGTTGCAGGAAGGTATAGTTTTTTGATGTGGAGCCAGTGTGGAAAACTGATGCAGGAAGGTATTGTTGTGTGAGGTGGAGCTAGTTACGAGAACTGTTGCAGAAAGGTATTGTTTTGTGAGACGGAGCTAGAGTGGAGAACTCTTTGCAGGAAGGTATTGTTTGGTGAAGTGGACCTAGGTGGAAAACTGTTGCAGAAACGTATTGTTTTGTGATGTGGAGCTAGTGTAGTAATCCGTTGCAGAAAGGTATGGCTTTATGAGGTGGAGTTAGTGTGGAGAACTGTTGCAGAAAGGTATTGTTTAGTGATTCAGAGCTAGTGTGAAGAACTGTTGCTGGAAGTTATAGTTTTGTGATGTGGAGTTACTGTGTAGAACTGTTGCAGGAAGGTATAGTTTTGTGATGTGGAGTTACTTTGTAGAACTGTTATAGGAAGGTATTGTTTTGTGAATCAGAGCTAGTGTGAGGAACTGTTGCTAAAAGGTATACTTTTGTGATTCGGAGCCAGTGTGGAGAACTGTTGCACAAACGTATTGTTTTGTGATGTGGAGCTAGTGTAAAGAACTGTTGCAGAAAGATATTGTTTTGTGAGGTAGAGCTAGTGTGGAGAACTGTTCCAGGAGGATACAGTTTTGTGATTCAGAACCATTGTGGAGAAATGTTGCAGAAACGTATTGTTTTGTGATGTGGAGCTAATGTAGAGAACTGTTGCTGGAAGGTATAATTTTGTGATTCTGAGCTAGTGTGAAGAACTGTTGCTGGAAGGTATAGTTTTGTGATTCGGAGCCAGTGTGGAGAACTGTTGCAGAAACGTATTTTTTGTGATGTGGAGCTAGTATAGAGAACTACTGCAGAAAGGTATTTTTTTGTGATGTGGAGCTAGTGTACAGAACTGTTGCAGAAAGGTATTTTTTTGTGATGTGGAGCTAGTGTAGAGAACTCTTGCAGAAAGGTATTGTTTTGTGAAGTGGACCTATGTGGAGAATTGTTGCTGCAAGGTATAGTTTTGTGATGTGGAGCTAATGTGTAGATATGTTGCAGTAAAGTATTGTTTCGTGTTTTGGAGCTAGTGTGGAGGACTGATGCAGGACGGTATAGTTTTGTGATTCGGAAACAGTGTGGAGAACTTTTGCAGAAACGTATTGTTTTGTGATGAGAACTGCTGCAGAAACGTATTGTTTTGTGATGTGGAGCTAGTGTGGAGAACTGTTTGCAGGAAGGTATTGTTTTATTATGTGGAGCTAGTGTGTAGAACTGTTGCAGGAAGGTATAGTTTTGTGATTCAGAGCTAGTGTGAAGAACTGTTGCTGGAAGGTATTGTTTTGTGAGGTGGAGCTAGTGTAGAGAACTCTTGCAGAAAGGTATTTTTTGTGAGGTGGAGCTAGTGTAGAGAACTCTTACAGAAAGGTATTTTTTTGTGAGGTGGAGCTAGTATAGAGAACTCTTGAAGAATGGTATTGTTTTGTGAAGTGGACCTAGTGTGGAGAACTGTTGCTGGAAGGTATAGTTTTGTGATGTGGAGTTACTGTGTAGAACTGGTGCAGGAAGGTCTTGTTTTGTGATTCTGAGCTAGTTTGAAGAACTCTTTCTGGAAGGTATAGCTTTGTGATTCGGAGCCAGTGTGGAGAACTCTTGCAGAAAGGTATTGTTTTGTGAGGTGGAGCTAGTGTAGGGAACTCTGGCAGAAAGGTATTGTTTTGTGAGGAGGAGCTAGTGTAGTGAACTCTTGCAGAAAGGTATTGTTTTGTGAGGTGGAGCTAGTGTAGAGAACTCTTGCACAAAAGGTATTGTTTTGTGAGGTGGTGGTATTGTGGAGAACTGTTTGCAGGAAGGTAGTGTTTTGTGATTAGGAGCCAGTGTGTAGAACTTTTGCAGAAACGTATTGTTTTCTGATGAGGAGCTAGTGTAGAGAACTGTTGCAGAAAGGTATTGTTTTGTGAGGTGGAGCTAGTGTCGAGAACTGTTGCAGAAAGGTATTGTTTTGTGAGATTGAGCTAGTGTGGAGAACTCTTTGCATGAACGTATTGTTTTGTGAAGTGGACCTAGGTGGAGGACTGTTTCTGGAAGGTATAGTTTTGTGATGTGGAGCTACTGTGTAGAACTGTTGCAGGAAGGTATTGTTTTGTGATTCAGAGCTACTGTGACAAAATGTTTCTGTAAGGTATAGTTTTGTGATTCGGAGAAAGTGTGGAGAACTGCTACAGGAAGGTATTGTTTTGTGAGATTGAGCTAGTGTGGAGAACTCTTTGCATGAAGGTATTGTTTTGTGATGTGGAGCTAATGTGTAGAACTGTGGCAGAAAGGTATTGCTTTATGAGGTGGAGCTGGTGTGGAGAACTGTTGCAGAAAGGTATTGTTTTGTGATTCAGAGCTAGTGTGAAGAACAGTTGCTGGAAGGTATAGATTTGTGATTCGGAGCCAGTGTGGAGAACTGTTGCAGAAACGTATTGTTCTGTGTTGTGGAACTAGTGTGGAGAACTGTTTGCAGGAAGGTATATTTTTGTGATGTGTTGTTACTGTGTAGAACTGTTGCAGGAAGGTATAGTTTTGTGATGTGTTGTTACTGTGTAGAACTGTTGCAGGAAGGTATACTTTTGTGATGTAGAATTACTGTGTAGAACTGTTGCAGGAAGGTATTGTTTTGTCATTCAGAGCTAGTGTGAAGTACTGTTGCTAAAAGGTATACTTTTGATATTCGGAGCCAGTGTGGAGAACTGTGGCAGAAACGTATTGTTTTGTGATGAGAACTGCTGCAGAAACGTATTGTTTTGTGACGTGGAGCTAGTGTGGAGAACTGATTGCAGGAAGGTATTGTATTGTGAGGTTGAGCTAGTGTGAAGAACTGTTCCTGGAAGGTATAGTTTTGTGATTCGGAGCCAGTGTGGAGAACTGTTGCAGAAACGAATTGTTTTGTGATGTGGAGCTAGTGTAGAGAACTGTTGCAGAAAGGTATTGTTTAGTGATGTGGAGCTACTGTGTAGAACTGTTGCAGAAAGGTATTGTTTAGTGATGTGGAGCTAGTGTGGAGAACTGTTGCAGGAAGGTATAGTTTTGTGATTTGGAGCTAGTGTAAAGAACTGTTGCTGCACGGTATAGTTTTGTGATGTGTAGCTAGTGTAAAGAACACTTGCAGAAATGTACTGTTTTGTGTGGTGGAGCTAGTGTGTAGAACTGTTGCAGGAAGGTATTGTTTTGTGATTCGGACTGTTGCTGGAAGGTATAGTTTTGTGATTCGAAGCCAGTGTCGAGAACTATTGCAGAAACGACTTGTTTTGTTAGGTGGAGCTAGTGTGTAGAACTGTTGCAGGAAGGTACTGTTTTGTGATTCGGACTGTTGCTGGAAGGTATAGTTTTGTGATGTGGAGCTAGTGTGGAGAACTGATTGCAGGAAGGTATTGTATTGTGAGGTTGAGCTAGTGTGAAGAACTGTTTCTGGAAGGTATAGTTTTGTGATTCGGAGCCAGTGTGGAGAACTGTTGCAGAAACGAATTGTTTTGTGATGTGGAGCTAGTGTAGAGAACTGTTGCAGAAAGGTATTGTTTTGTGATGTGGAGCTACTGTGTAGAACTGTTGCAGAAAGGTATTGTTTAGTGATGTGGAGCTAGTGTGGAGAACTGTTGCAGGAAGGTATAGTTTTGTGATTTGGAGCTAGTGTAAAGAACTGTTGCTGCAAGGTATAGTTTTGTGATGTGTAGCTAGTGTAAAGAACTCTTGCAGAAATGTATTGTTTTGTGAGGGGGAGCTAGTGTGTAGAACTGTTGCAGGAAGGTATTGTTTTGTGAGATTGAGCTAGTGTAGTGAACTCTTTGAAGGAAGGTATTGTTTTGTGAAGTGGACCTAGGTGGAGAACTGTTTCTGGAAGGTATAGTTTTGTGATGTGGAGCTACTGTGTAGAACTGTTGCAGGAAGGTATTGTTTTGTGATTCAGAGCTACTGTGACGAACTGTTTCTGGAAGGTATAGTTTTGTGAGGTGGAGCTAGTGTGAAGACCTGTTTTCAGGAAGGTAGTGTTTTGTGATTTGGAGCTAGTGTGAAGAACTGTTGCTGGAAGATATAGTTTTGAGATTAGGAGCAACTGTGGAGAACTGTTGCACAAACGTATTGTTTTGTGATGTGGAGCTAGTGTAGAGAACTGTTGCTGGAAGGTATAGTTTTGTGATGTGGAGCTACTGTGTAGAACTGTTGCAGGAAGATATTGTTTTGTGATTCAGAGCTAGTGTGACGAACTGTTTCTGGAAGGTAAAGTTTTGTGATTCGGAGCCAGTGTGGAGAACTGCTGCAGAAACCTATTGTTTTGTGCTTTAGAGCTAGTGTAGAGAACTGTTGCAGAAAGGTATTGTTTTGTGATTCAGAGCTAGTGTGAAGAACTGTTGCTGGATGGTATTGTTTTGTGAGGTGGAGCTAGTGTGAAGACCTGTTTTCAGGAAGGTAGTGTTTTGTGATTCGGAGCTAGTGTGAAGAACTGTTGCTGGAAGTTATAGTTTTGAGATTAGCAGCAACTGTGGAGATCTGTTGCACAAACGTATTGTTTTGTGATGTGTAGCTAATGTAGAGAACTGTTGCTGGAAGGTATTGTTTTGTGATGTGTAGCTAGTGTAGAGAACTGTTTCAGAAAGGTATTGTTTTGTGAGGTGTAGCTAGTGTGGAGAAGTGTTGCAGGAAGGTATAGTTTTGTGATGTGGAGCCAGTGTGGAAAACTGATGCAGGAAGGTATTGTTGTGTGATGTGGAGCTAGTTACGAGAACTGTTGCAGAAAGGTATTGTTTTGTGAGATGGAGCTAGAGTGGAGAACTCTTTGCAGGAAGGTATTGTTTTGTGAAGTGGACCTAGGTGGAGAACTGTTGCAGAAACGTATTGTTTTGTGATGTGGAGCTAGTGTAGAGAACCGTTGCAGAAAGGTATTGCTTTATGAGGTGGAGCTAGTGTGGAGAACTGTTGCAGAAAGTTATTGTTTTGTGAGGTTGAGCTAGTGTGAAGAACTGTTGCTGGAAGGTATAGTTTTGTGATTCCGAGCTAGTGTGAAGAACTGTTGCTGGAAAGTATAGTTTTGTTATTCGGAGCCAGTGTGGAGAACTGTTGCAGAAAGGTATTTTTTTGTGATGTGGAGCTAGTGTAGAGAACTGTCGCAGAAAGGTATTTTTTTGTGATGTGGAGCTAGTGTAGAGAACTGTTGCAGAAAGGTATTTTTTTGTGATGTGGAGCTAGTGTAGAGAACTGTTGCAGAAAGGTATTGTTTTGTGATGTGGAGCTAGTGTAGAGAACTTTTGCAGAAAGGTATTGTTTTGTGAGGTGGAGCTAGTGTAGAGAACTCTTGCAGAAAGGTATTGTTTTTTGAAGTGGACCTAATGTGGAGAATTGTTGCTGGAAGGTATAGTTTTGTGATGTGGAACTAACGTGTAGATATGTTGCAGTAATGTATTGTTTTGTTTTTTGGAGTTAGTGTGGAGGACTGTTGCAGGAAGGTATAGTTTTGTGATTCGGAACCAGTGTGGAAAAATTTGCAGAATCGTATTGTTTTGTGATGAGAACAGCTGCAGAAACGTATTGTTTTGTGAGGTGGAGCTAGTGTGGAGAACTGTTTGCAGCAAGGTATTGTATTGTGAGGTTGAGCTAGTGTGAAGAACTGTATATAGTTTTGTGATTCGGAGCCAGTGTGGAGAACTGTTGCAGAAACAAATTGTTTTGTGATGTGGAGCTAGTGTAGAGAACTTTTGCAGGAAGGTATGTTTTGTTATGTGGAGCTAGTGTGGAGAACTGTTGTAGGAAGGTATAGTTTTGTGATTCAGAGCTAGTGTGCAGAACTGTTGCTGGAAGGTACTGTTTTGTGGAGTGGAGCTAGAGTAGAGAACTCTTGCAGAAAGGTATTGTTTTGTGAGCTGGAGCTAGTGTAGAGAACTCTTGCAGAAATGTATTGTTTTGTGAGGTGGAGCTAGTGTAGAGAACTCTTTCAGAAAGGTATTGTTTTATGAAGTGGACCTAGTGTGGAGAACTGTTGCTGAAAGGTATAGTATTGTGATTTGGAGTTACTGTGTAGAACTGGTGCAGGAAGGTCTTTTTTTGTGATTCTGTGCTAGTTTGAAGAACTGTTTCTGGAAGGTATAGCTTTGTGATTCAGAGCCAGTGTGGAGAACTCTTGCAGAAAGGTATTGTTTTGTGAGGTGGAGCTAGTGTAGAGAACTCTTGCAGAAAGGTATTGTTTTGTGAGGTGGACCTAGTGTAGAGAACTCTTGCAGAAAGGTATTGTTTTGTGAGGTGGTGCTAGTGTGGAGAACTGTTTGCAGGAAGGTAGTGTTTTGTGAAGTGGAGCTAGTGTGTAGAACTGTTGCAGAAACGTATTGTTTTGTGATTCAGAGCTAGTGTGAAGAACTGTTGCTGGAATGTTTAGTTTTGTGATTAGGAGCCAGTGTGTAGAACTGTTGCACAAGCGTATTGTTTTGTGATGAGGAGCTAGGGTAGAGAACTGTTCCAGAAAGGTATTGTTTTGTGAGGTGGAGCAAGTGTAGAGAACTGTTGCAGAAATGTATTGTTTTGTGAGATTGATCTAGTGTAGTGAACTCTTTGAAGGAAGGTATTGTTTTGTGAAGTGGACCTAGGTGGAGAACTGTTTCTGGAAGGTATAGTTTTGTGATGTGGAGCTACTGTGTAGAACTGTTGCAGGAAGGTATTGTTTTGTGATTCAGAGCTACTGTGACGAACTGTTTCTGGAAGGTATAGTTTTATGATTCGGAGCCAATGTGGAGAACTGCTGCAGAAACGTATTGTTCTGTGTTGTGGAGCTAGTTTAGGGAACTGTTGCAGAAAGGTATTGTTTTCTGAGGTGGAGCTAGTGTGGAGAACTGTTTGCAGGTAGGTAGTGTTTTGTGAAGTAGAGCTAGTGTGAAGACCTCTGTTCAGGAAGGTAGTGTTTTGTGATTCGGAGCTAGTGTGAAGAACTGTTGCTCTAAGGTATAGTTTTGTGATTCGGAGCAAGTCTGGAGAACTGTTGCTCAAACGTATTGTTTTGTGATGTGAAGCTAGTGTAGAGAACTGTTGCTGGAAGGTATAGTTTTGTGATGTGGAGCCAGTGTGGAAAACTGATGCAGGAAGGCATTGTTGTGTGAGGTGGAGCTAGTTACGAGAACTGTTGCAGAAAGGTATTGTTTTGTGAGATGGAGCTAGAGTGGAGAACTCTTTGCAGGAAGGTATTGTTTTGTGAAGTGGACCTAGGTGGAGAACTGTTGCAGAAACCTATTGTTTTGTGATGTGGAGCTACTGTAGAGAACCATTGCAGAAAGGTCTTGCTTTATGAGGTGGAGCTAGTGTGGAGAACTGTTGCAGAATGGTATTGTTTTGTGATTCAGATCTAGTGTGAAGAACTGTTGCTGGAAGGTATAGATTTGTGCTTCGGAGCCAATGTGGAGAACTGTTGCAGAAACGTATTGTTTTGTGATGTGGAGGTAGTGTAGAGAACTGTTTTAGAAAGTTATTGCTTTATGAGGTGGAGCTAGTGTCCAGAACTGTTGCAGAAATATATCGTTTTGTGAGATAGAGCTAGTGTGGAGAACTGTTCCAGGAGGATACAGTTTTGTGATTTGGAACCACTGTGGAGAAATGTTACAGAAACGTATTTTTTGTGATGTGGAGCTAGTGTAGAGAACTGTTGTTGGTAGGTATAGTTTTGTGATTCCGAGCTAGTGTGAAGAACTGTTGCTGGAAAGTATAGTTTTGTTATTCGGAGCCAGTGTGGAGAACTGTTGCAGAAAGGTATTTTTTTGTGATGTGGAGCTAGTGTAGAGAACTGTTGCAGAAAGGTATAGTTTTGTGAGATGGAGCTAGTGTAGAGAACTGTTGCAGAAAGGTGTTGTTTTGTGAGGTGGAGCTAGTGTAGAGAACTGTTCCTGGAAGGTATAGTTTTGTGATTCGGAGCTAGAGTGAAGAACTCTTGCTGGAATGTTCAGTTTTATGATTAGGAGCCAGTGTGTAGAACTGTTGCAGAAAGGTATTGTTTTGTGAGGTAGAGCTACTGTAGAGAACTGTTGCTGAAAGGTATTGTTTTGTGAGGTGGAGCTAGTGTAGAGAACTGTTGCAGAAAGGTATTGTTTTGTGAGGTGGAGCTAGTGTAGAGAACTGTTGCAGAAAGGTATTGTTTTGTGAGATGGAGCTAGTGTGGAGAACTCTTTGCAAGAAGTTATTGTTTTGTGTAGCGGACCTAGGTCCAGAACCATTGCAGGAAGTTATAGTTTTGTTATGTGGAGCTACTGTGTAGAACTGTTGAAGGAAGGTATTGTTTTGTGATTTAGAGCTAGTGTGACGAACTGTTTCTGGAAGGTATAGTTTTGTGATGTGGAGCTACTGTGTAGAACTGTTGCAGGAAGGTATTGTGTTGTGATTCAGAGCTAGTGTGACGAACTGTTTCTGCAAGGTAAAGTTTTGTGATTCGGTGCCAGTGTGGAGAACTGCTGCAGAAACGTATTGTTTTGTGATTTAGAGCTAGTGTAGTGAACTGTTGCAGAAAGGTATTGTTTTGTGATTCAGAGCTAGTGTGAAGAACTGTTGCTGGAAGGTATTGTTTTGTGATGTGGAGCTAGTGTAGAGAACTGTTTCAGAAAGGTATTGTTTTTTGATGTGGAGCTAGTGTAGAGAACTGTTGCAGAAATGTATTGTTTTGTGAGGTGGAGCTAGTGTGAAGACCTGTTTTCAGGAAGGTAGTGTTTTGTGATTTGGAGCTAGTGTGAAGAACTGTTGCTGGAAGGTATAGTTTTGTGATTCGGAGCAAGTGTGGAGAGCTGTTGCACAAACTTATTGTTTTGTGATGTGGAGCTAGTGGAGAGAACTGTTGCTGGAAGGTATTGTTTTGTGATGTGGAGCTAGTGTAGAGAACTGTTTCAGAAAGGTATTGTTTTGTGAGGTGGAGCTAGTGTGGAGAAGTGTACACAATGTACACAAAATGTACACAATGTACCACTCTACACAAAATGTACACACTGTACACAAAATGTACAAAATGTACACAATGTACACAAAATGTACACAATGTACACAAAATGTATACAATGCTCACAATGTGCAGACTGTACACAAAATGTACACAATGTACGCACTGTACACAAAAGGTACACAATGTACACACTGTACACAAAATGTACACACTGTACACAATGTACACAGATTGTACACAGAATGTACAAAATATACACACTGTACACAAAATGTACACAAAGTACACACTGTACACAAAATGTACACACTGTACACAAAATGTACACAATTTATAGAAAGTACACACTGTACACAGAATGTACACAATGTACACAAAATGCACACTAAATGTTCACAATATGTACACAATGTATACAATGGACATGAAATGTACATAAAATGTACACAAAATGTACCCAATGTACTCAAAGTATACACAATGTACACAAAATATACCCAATGTACTCAAAATATACACAATGTACACAAAATGTACACGATGTACACAAAATGTACACAATGTACACACTGTACATTCAATGTACACAATGTACACAGTGTACATACAATGCACTCAGAATATACACAATGTACACACTGTACATACAATGTACACAATGTATACAATGTACAAGCTGTACACAGAATGTACTCAATGTACACAAAATGCACACTACATGTTCACAATATGTACACAATGTATACAATGGACACAAAATGTACACAAAATGTAAATAATGTACACAAAATGTACACAATGTACACAAAATGTACACAAGGTACACACTGTAGAAATAATGTACACAATGTACACAGAATGTACACACTGTACACAAAATGTACAACTGTACACAGAATGTACACAATGTACACAAAATGCACACTAAATGATCACAATCTGTACACAATGTATACAATATTCACAAAATGTACACAAAATGTACACAAAATGTGCACAATGTACACAAAATGTACACACTGTACACAAGACGTACAAAATGTACACAATGTACACATTGTACACTGTACACAACGTAAACAATATACACAAAATATACACAAAATGTACACAATGTACACAAAGTGTATACAATGTACACACTGTCCACACAATGTACACAATATACACAAAATAAACACAGTGCTTGGCTGGTCCTATAGGTTAGAAAATAGGTGGGTGGAGTAAACAGAATAGTATACGGACAGGAAGAGGAAGTGAGCTCAGAGAACGCGCACGCAGCTCCGCTCAGAGACAGCAGCCTCCTGTCTAGCGGGCAGACAGGATGGCCCAGCTCTCTGAGGCACGCACGCAATGAAGCTCCGACCGACCCAAGATGGACGTAGGCTAGAATCTCCCCGGTAAGCGCACCTTGGGGTGCTAACACAGAATATTAGAAATGGGCTAGTCTAGATGCAAGAGCTAGCCAATAAGAGGCTACAGATAATGGGCCAGGCAGTGTTTAAATGAATACAGTTTCCGTGTAATTATTTCGGGGCGTAAGCTAAGCCATGCCGGCGGCCGGGTGCGGGGAGGACACAGCCACGCTGCTCCAATTTCAACAGATGGCGCCCAACGTGGGGCTCGAACCCACGACCCTGAGATTAAGAGTCCCATGCTCTACCGACTGAGCTAGCCGGGTGACAGGGGTGCTGGGGGACACAACCCCGACGCCCCAATTTCAACAGATGGCGCCCAACGTGGGGCTATGCCGGCGGCTGGGCGCGGGGAGGACACAGCCACACTGCTCCAATTTCAACAGATGGCGCCCAACGTGGGGCTCGAACCCACGACCCTGGGATTAAGAGTCCCATGCTCTACCGACTGAGCTAGCCGGGTGACAGGGGTGCTGGGGGACACAACCCCGACGCCCCAATTTCAACAATACACAAAATGTACACAATGCACACAAAATGTACACACTGTACACAATGTACATAATGTACAAAAAATGTACAGAATGTGCACAAAATATTCTCAATATACACAAAATGTACACAATGTACACACTGTACACAAAATGTACACAATGTATACAAAGTACACACTGTACACAGAATGTACACAATGTACACAAAATGCACACTAAATGTTCACAATATGTACACAATGTATACAATTGACACAAAATGTACACAAAATGTGCACAATGTACACTAAATGTAAACAATGTACCCAAGATATACAAAATGTACAAATTTACACAAAATGTACACCATGTACACACTCTATATACAGTGTGCACAATGTACACAAAATATACGCAATGTACACAAAATGTACACACTGTACAAAATGTACACAAAATGTATACAATGCACACAATGTACACACTGTACAAAAAATGTACACAATGTACACACTGTACATACAATGTACACAATGTACACAAAATATACACAGTGTACAAAAAATATACATACTATACACAAAATGTATACAATGCACACAATGTACCACTCTACACAAAATGTACATAATGTACACAGAATGTACACACTGTACACAAAATGTACACAATGTACACACTGTAGACAAAATGTACAAAATGTACACACTGTAGACAAAATGCACACAATGTATAGAAAGTACACACTGTACACAGAATATACACAATGTACACAAAATGCACACTAAATGTTCACAATATGTACACAATGGACACAAAATTTGCACAATGTACACAAGATGTACAAAAGGTACACAATGTACACAAAATGTACACATTGTACACAAAGTGTACACACTGTACACAAAATATATACAGTGCACACAATGTACACACTCTACACAAAATGTACACAGTGTACACAGAATGTATACACTATACACCGTACACAAAATGTACAAAATGTACACACTGTACACAAAATTTACACAATGTACACTGTATACAACGTACACAATTTACACAGAATGTACACAATAAACACAATGTACACAAAATGTACACAATGTACACACTGTCGACACAAAGTACACAATATACTCAAAATATACACTATGCACCCAAAATGTACATACTGTACACAAAGTGTATACAATGCACACAATGTACACAAAATGTACACAATGTACCCACTGTCCACACAATGTACACAATATACACAAAATATACACATGCACACAAAATATACACACTGTTCACACTGTACTCAATGCACACAAATGTACCCAAGGCACACAGAATGTACACATTGTACACAATGCACACAAAATGTACACAATGTACACAAAATATACACAATGTACACAAAATGTGCCCAAAATGTACATGATGTACACAAAATGTACACAATGTACAAACTACATACAATATACACAATGTACACAAAATATACACATTGTACACAAAGTGTACACACTGTACACAAAATATATACAGTGCACACAATGTACACACTCTACACAAAATGTACACAGTGTACACAGAATGTATACACTATACACCGTACACAAAATGTACAAAATGTACACACTGTACACAAAATTTACACAATGTACACTGTATACAACGTACACAATATACACAGAATGTACACAATAAACACAATGTACACAAAATGTACACAATGTACACACTGTCGACACAATGTACACAATATACTCAAAATATACACTATGCACCCAAAATGTACATACTGTACACAAAATGTATAAAATGCACACAATGTTCACACTGTACAAAAATGTACACACTGTACATACAATGTACACAATGTACACAAAATTTACGCAGTGTACAAAAAATGTACACACTGCACACAAAAAGTATACAATGCACACAATGTACACACTGTACATACTACACACAAAATGTACACACTGTACATACCGCACACAAAATGTACACACTGTACAGGATGTACACGGAATGTACACACTGTACACAATATACACAGAATGTACAAACTGTACACACTGCAAACACAATGTACACACTGTACACAATGTACAGAATGTACACAGAATGTACAGAGAATGTACCCAATGTACACAAAATGTAAACAATATACACAAAATGTACACAATGCACACAAAATGTGCACAATGTACACAAAATGTACACACTGTACACAAACTGTACACATTGTACATAATGTACAAAAAATGTACACAATATGCACAAAATGTACACAATGTACACAAAATGTACACAAAATGTACACAATGTGTACAAAGTACACACTGTACACCGAATGTACACAATGTATCCAAAATGCACACTAAATGTTCACAGTATGTACACAATGTATACAATGGACACAAAATGTATACAAAATGTGCACAATGTACACAAAATGTATACAATGTACACACTGCAGACAAAATATACACAATGTATAGAAAGTACACACTGTACACAAAATGTACAAAATGTACACAAAATGTACACAATGTGTACAAAGTACACACTGTACCCCGAATGTACACAATGTACACAAAATGCACACTAAATGTTCACAATATGTACACAATGGACACAAAATGTACACAATGTACAAACTGTACATACAATATACACAATGTACACAAAATATACACATTGTACACAAAGTGTACACACTGTACACAAAATATATACAGTGCACACAATGTACACACTCTACACAAAATGTACACAGTGTACCCAGAATGTACACACTATACACCATACACAAAATGTACAAATTGTACACACTGTACAGAAAATTAACACAATGTACACTGTATACAACGTACACAATATACACAGAATGTACACAATATACACAATGTACACAAAATGTACACAATGTACACACTGTCCACACAATGTACACTATATAAACAAAATGTACACTATGCAGACAAAATGTACACACTGTACACAAAATGTATACAATGCACACAATGTACACAAAATGTACAAAATGTACACAATGTACTCACTGTACACAAAATGTACACAATGTACCCACTGTCCACACAATGTACACAATATACACAAAATAAACACATGCACACAAAATATACTCACTGTACTCACTGTACTCAATGCACACAAATGTACCCAAGGTACACAGAATGTACACATTGAACACAATACACACAAAATGTACGCAATGTACACAATGCACAAAATGTACACACTGTACACAATGCACACAATGAACACAATGTGCACAGAACATACACACTGTACACACTATACACAATGTACACAGAATGTACACAAAATAAGCACAATGTTCACAAAATGTGAACAAAATGTACACAATGTATACAAAATGTACACAATGTACACACTGTACACACAATGTGCACAAAAGGTACACACTGTACACAAAATGTATACAAAGCACACAATGTACACACTGTATATACAATGTACACAATGTACGCAAAATATACACAATGTATACAAAATATGCACAAAATGTACACACTGTACACAAAATGTACACAATGTAAACACTGTACACAAAATGTACACAATGTACACACTGTACACAAAATGTACACAAAGTACTCACTTTTCACAGAATATACACAATGTACAAAAAATGCACACTAAATGTTCACAATATGTACACAATTTATACAATGGACACGAAATGTACATACAATGTACACAAAATGTACCCAAGGTACTCAAAATATACACAATGTACACAAAATGTGCACAAAATGTACATGATGTACACAAAATGTACACAATGTACACACTGTACATTCAATGTACACAATGTACACAGAATGTACACACTGCACACACTGTACACAAAATGTGTAATATGCACACAATGTACACACTGGACACAAAATGTACACAATGTACACACTGTACATACAATGTACGCAATGCACTCAAAATATACACAATGTACACACTGTAAACAAAATGTACACAATGTACACACTGTACACAAAATGTACAAAATGTATACAATGTACAAGCTGTACACAGAATGTACACAATGTATACAATGGACACAAAATGTACACAATGTATACAATTTACAAGCTGTACACAAAATGTACACAATGTACACACTGTACACAAAATGTACACAATGTATACAATGTACAAGCTGTACACAGAATGTATACAATGTACACAAAATAGACACTACATGTTCACAATATGTTCACAATGTATACAATAGACACAAAATGTACACAATATGTACACAAAATGTGCACAAGGTACACAAAATGTACACAATGTCCCAAGATGTACAAAATGTACACAAAATGTACACAACATACACACTGTACAAATACTGTACACAATGTACACAGAATGTACACACTGTATACACACTGTACACAAAATTGACACACTGTACACATTGTACACAAAATGTACACAATGTACACACTGTACACAAATGTACACAATGTACACACTGTACACAAATGTACACAATATATACAAAGTACACACTGTACACAGAATGTACACAATGTACACAAAATGAACACTAAATGATCACAATCTGTACACAATGTATACAATGGACACAAAATGTACACAAAATGTGCACAATGTACACAAAATATACACACTGTACACAAGATGTACAAAATATACACAATGTACACATTGAACACTGTACACAACGTAAACAATATACAAAAAATGTACACAATATGTACACAATATACACAATGTACACAAAGTGTATACAATGTACACACTGTCCCCACAATGTACACAATATACACAAAATGAACAAAGTGCACACAAAATGTACACACTGGACACAAAATGTATACAATGCTAACAATGTACACACTGTACACAAAATGTACACACTCTACACAATGTACACAGATTGTACATAGAATGTACACAATATACACACCATACACAAAATGTACACAAAGTACACACAGTACACAAAATGTCCACAATGTACACACTGTACACAAAATGTACACAATGTATACAAATACACAGTACACAGAATGTACACAATGTAAACAAAATGCACACTAAATGTTCAAAATATGTACAAAAAGTATACAATGAAAACAATGTACACAAAATGTGCACAATGTACCCAAAATGTACACAACGTACACAAGATGTACAACATATACACACTGTACACAAAATGTACACAATGTACACTGTACGCAATGTACACACTCTACAGAATGTACACAAAATGTACACAATGAACACACTGTACGTAATGTACACACATGTGCCCAATGTACACACTGTACAGAATGTACACAAAATGTACACAATGAACACACTGTACGTAATGTACACACATGTGCCCAATGTACACACTGTACAGAATGTACACAAAATGTACACAATGTACACACTGTACAGAATTTACACAAAATGTGCACAATGTACACACTGTACAGAGAGAACTGTTGCTGGACAGTATTATTCTGTGATATGGAGCCAGTGTGGAGAACTGTTGGAGGAAGGTATTGTTTTCTGATGCTTTTCCAGTGTAGAAAACTGTTGCAGGCAGGTATTGTTTTGTGATTCGTTGCCAGTGTGGAGAACTGTTGCTGGAAGTATTGTTTTGTGATCGGGAGCGAGTGTGGAGAACTGTTGCAGGAAGGTATTGTTTAGGGATACGGAGCCAGTGTGGAGAACTGTTGCAGGCAGGTATTGTTTTGTGATGCATTGCCAGTGTGGAGAACTGTTGCAGGAAGGTATTGTTTTGTGATACGGAGCCAGTGTGGAGAACTGTTGCAGGAAGGTATTGTTTTGTGATATGGAGCCAGTGTGGAGAACTGTTGCAGGAAGGTATTGTTTTGTGATAGGGAGCCAGAGTTGAGAACTGTTGCTGGAAGTTATTGTTTTGTGATGCGGAGATAGTGTGAAAAACTGTTGCAGAAGGTGTTGTTTTGTGATGCGGAGCAAGTGTGGAGAACTTTTGCAGGAGGGATTGGTTTGTGATGTGGAGCCAGTGTGGAGAACTGTTTCAGGCAGGTATTGTTTTGTGATGCAGAGCCAGTGTGGAAAACTGTTGCAGGCAGGTATTGTTTTGTGATGAGTTGCTAGTGTGGAGAACTGTTGCAGGAAGGTATAGGTTTGTAATAGGGAGCCAGTGTGGAGAACTGTTGCAGGAAGGTATAGTTTTGTTATTCGTTGCCAGTGTGGAGAACTGTTGCAGAAATGTATTGTTTTGTGATGTGGAGCCAGTGTGGAAAACTGTTGCAGGAAGGCGTTGTTTAGTGATACGGAGCCAGTGTGGAAAACTGTTGAAGGAAGGTATTTTTTAGTGATACGGAGCCAGTCTAGAGAACTGATGCAGAAACGTATTGTTTTGTGAGGTGGAGCTAGTGTAGAGAACTGTTGCAGAAAGGTATTGTTTTGTGAGGTATAGCTAGTGTGGAGAACTGTTTGCAGGAAGGTAGTGTTTTGTGAAGTGGAGCTAGTGTGTAGAACTGATGCAGAAATGTATTGTTTTGTGATTCAGAGCTAGTGTGAAGAACTGTTGCTGGAAGGTATAGTTTTGTTATTCGGAGTCAGTCTGGAGAACAGTTGCAGAAACGTCTTGTTTTGTGATTTGGAGCTAGTGTAGAGAACTGTTGCAGGAAGGTATAGTGTTGTGATTCGGAGCTAGTGTGAAGAACTGTTGCTGGAAGGTATAGTTTTGTGATATGGAGCTAGTGTAAGGAACTCTTGCAGAAAGGTATTGTTTTGTGAGGTGGGGCTAGTGTAGAGAACTCTTGCAGAAAGGTATTGTTTTTTGAAGTGGACCTAGTGTGGAGAACTGTTGCTGGAAGGTATAGTTTTGTGATGTGGAGTTACTGTGTAGAACTGGTGAAGGAAGGTATTGTTTTGTGATTCAGAGCTAGTGTGAAGAACAGTTGCTGGAAGGTATAGTTTTGTGATTCGGAGCCAGTGTGGAGAACTGCTGCAGAAACGTATTGTTTTTTGCTGTGGAGCTAGTGTAGAGAACTTTTGCAGAAAGGTTTTGTGAGGTGGAGCTAGTGTGGAGAACTGTTGCAGAAACGTATTGTTTTGTGAAGTGGTGCTAGTTTGGAGAACTGTTTGCAGGAAGGTAGTGTTTTGTGAAATGGAGCTAGTGTGTAGAACTGTTGCAGAAACGTATTGTTTTGTGATTCAGAGCTAGTGTGAAGAACTGTTGCTGGAAGGTATAGTTTTATGATTCGGAGCCAGCGTGGAGAACTGTTGCACAAATGTATTGTTTTGTGAGGTGGAGCTAGTGTAGAGAACTGTTGCTGGAAGGTATAGTGTTGTGATTCGGAGCTAGTGTGAAGAACTGTTGCTGGAAATTTTAGTTTAGTGATTAGGAGCCAGTGTGTAGAACTGTTGCAGAAACGTATTCTTTTGTGAGGTGGAGCCAGTGTAGAGAACTGTTGCAGAAAGGTATTGTTTTGTGAGGTGGAGCCAGTGTAGAGAACTGTTGCAGAAAGGTATTGTTTTGTGAGATGGAGCTAGTGTGGAGAACTGTTGCTGGGACGTATAATTTTGTGATTCCGAGCTAGTGTGAAGAACTGTTGCTGGAAGGTATAGTTTTTTGATTCGGACCCAGTGTGGAGAACTGTTGCAGAAACGTATTTTTTTGTGATGTGGAGCTAGTGTAGAGAACTATTGCGGAAAAGTATTTTTTTGTGATGTGGAGCTAGTGTAGAGAACTCTTGTAGAAAGGTATTGTTTTGTGAGGTGGAGCTAGTGTAGAGAACTCTTGCAGAAAGATATTGTTTTGTGAGGTAGACCTAGTGTGGAGAACTGTTGCAGGAGGGTACAGTTTTGTGATTTGTAACCAGTGTGGGGAAATGTTGCAGAAACGTATTGTTTTTGATGTGGAGCTAGTGTAGAGAAGTGTTGCTGGAAGGTATTGTTTTGGGATGTGGAGCTAGTGTAGAGAACTATTTCAGAAAGGTATAGTTTTGTGAGGTGGTGCTAGTGTGGAGAAGTGTTGCAGGAAGGTATAGTTTTTTGATGTGGAGCCAGTGTGGAAAACTGATGCAGGAAGGTATTGTTGTGTGAGGTGGAGCTAGTTACGAGAACTGTTGCAGAAAGGTATTGTTTTGTGAGACTGAGCTAGAGTGGAGAACTCTTTGCAGGAAGGTATTGTTTTGTGAAGTGGACCTAGGTGGAAAACTGTTGCAGAAACGTATTGTTTTGTGATGTGGAGCTAGCGTAGTAATCCGTTGCAGAAAGGTATTGCTTTATGAGGTGGAGTTAGTGTGGAGAACTGTTGCAGAAAGGTATTGTTTTGTGATTCAGAGCTAGTGTGAAGAACTGTTGCTGGAAGGTATCGTTTTGTGATGCGGAGTTACTGTGTAGAACTGTTGCAGGAAGGTATAGTTTTGTGATGTGGAGTTACTTTGTAGAACTGTTCCAGAAGGTATTGTTTTGTGAATCAGAGCTAGTGTGAGGAACTGTTGCTAATAGGTATAATTTTGTGATTCGGAGCCAGTGTGGAGAACTGTTGCACAAACGTATTGTTTTGTGATGTGGAGCTAGTGTAAAGAACTGTTGCAGAAAGATATTGTTTTGTGAGGTAGAGCTAGTGTGGAGAACTGTTCCAGGAGGATACAGTTTTGTGATTCAGAACCACTGTGGAGAAATGTTGCAGAAACGTATTGTTTTGTGATGTGGAGCTAGTGTAGAGAACTGTTGCTGGAAGGTATAATTTTGTGATTCTGAGCTAGTGTGAAGAACTGTTGCTGGAAGGTATAGTTTTTTGATTCGGAGCCAGTGTGGAGAACTGTTGCAGAAACGTATTGTTTTGTGATGTGGAGCTAGTGTAGAGAACTATTGCAGAAAAGTATTTTTTTGTGATGTGGAGCTAGTGTACAGAACTGTTGCAGAAAGGTATTTTTTTTGTGATTTGGACCTAGTGTAGAGAACTCTTGCAGAAAGGTATTGTTTTGTGAGGTGGAGCTAGTGTAGAGAACACTTGCAGAAAGGTATTGTTTTGTGAAGTGGACCTAATGTGGAGAATTGTTCCTGGAAGGTATAGTTTTGGGATGTGGAGCTAATGTGTAGATATGTTGCAGTAAAGTATTGTTTCGTGTTTTGGAGCTAGTGTGGAGGACTGTTGCAGGACGCTATAGTTTTGTGATTCGGAACCAGTGTGGAGAACTTTTGCAGAAACGTATAGTTTTGTGATGAGAACTGCTGCAGAAACATATTGTTTTGTGACGTGGAGCTAGTGTGGATAACTGTTTGAAGGAAGTTATTGTTTTGCTATGTGGAGCTAGTGTGGAGAACTGTTGCAGGAAGGTATAGTTTTGTGATTCAGACCTAGTGTGAAGAACTGTTGCTGGAAGTTATTGTTTTGTGAGGTGGAGCTAGTGTAGAGAACTCTTGCAGAAAGGTATTGTTTTGTGAGGTGGAGCTAGTGTAGAGAACTCTTGCAGAAAGGTATTTTTTTTGTGAGGTGGAGCTAGTGTAGAGAACTGTTGCAGAAAGGTATTGTTTTGTGAGATTGAGCTAGTGTGGAGAACTCTTTGCAGGAAGGTATTGTTTTGTGAAGTGGACCTAGGTGGATGACAGTTTCTGGAAGGTATAGTTTTGTGATGTGGAGCTACTGTGTAGAACTGTTGCAGGAAGGTATTGTTTTGTGATTCAGAGCTACTGTGACGAAATGTTTCTGGAAGGTATAGTTTTGTGATTCGGAGCCAGTGTGGAGAACTGCTGCAGGAAGGTATTGTTTGTGAGGTGGAGCTAGTGTGGAGAACTGTATATAGTTTTGTGATTCGGAGCCAGTGTGGAGAACTGTTGCAGAAACCAATTGTTTTGTGATGTGGAGCTAGTGTAGAGAACTGTTGCAGGAAGGTATTGTTTTGTTATGTGGAGCTAGTGTGGAGAACTGTCGCAGGAAGGTATCGTTTTGTGATTCAGAGCTAGTGTGAAGAACTGATGCTGGAAGGTACTGTTTTGTGAGGTGGAGCTAGAGTAGAGAACACTTGTAGAAAGGTATTGTTTTGTGAAGTGGACCTAATGTGGAGAATTGTTGCTGGAAGGTATTGTTTCGTGAAGTGGACCTAGGTGGAGAACTGTTTCTGGAAGGTATAGTTTTGTGATGTGGAGCTACTGTGTAGAACTGGTGCAGGAAGGTCTTTTTTTGTGATTCTGAGCTAGTTTGAAGAACTGTTTCTGGAAGGTATAGCTTTGTGATTCGGAGCCAGTGTGGAGAACTCTTGCAGAAAGGTATTGTTTTGTGAGTTGGAGCTAGTGTAGAGAACTCTTGCAGAAAGGTATTGTTTTGTGAGGTGGAGCTAGTGTAGAGAACTCTTGCAGAAAGGTATTGTTTCGAGAGGTGGAGCTAGTGTAGAGAACTCTTGCAGAAAGATGTTGTTTTTTGAGGTGGTGCTAGTGTGGAGACCTGTTTGCAGGAAGGTAGTGTTTTGTGAAGTGGAGCTAGTGTGTAGAACTGTTGCAGAAACGTATTGTTTTGTGATTCAGAGCTACTGTGAAGAACTGTTGCTGGAAAGTTTAGTTTTGTGATTAGGAGCCAGTGTGTAGAACTGTTGCAGAAACGTATTGTTTTGTGATGAGGAGCTAGTGTAGAGAACTGTTGCAGAAAGGTATTGTTTTGTGAGGTGGAGCTAGTGTAGAGAACACTTGCAGAAAGGTATTGTTTTGTGAAGTGGACCTAATGTGGAGAATTGTTCCTGGAAGGTATAGTTTTGGGATGTGGAGCTAATGTGTAGATATGTTGCAGTAAAGTATTGTTTCGTGTTTTGGAGCTAGTGTGGAGGACTGTTGCAGGACGCTATAGTTTTGTGATTCGGAACCAGTGTGGAGAACTTTTGCAGAAACGTATAGTTTTGTGATGAGAACTGCTGCAGAAACATATTGTTTTGTGACGTGGAGCTAGTGTGGATAACTGTTTGAAGGAAGTTATTGTTTTGTGAGGTGGAGCTAGTGTGGAGAACTGTTGCAGAAAGGTATTGTTTTGTGAGGTAGAGCTAGTGTGGAGAACTGTTCCAGGAGGATACAGTTTTGTGATTCAGAACCACTGTGGAGAAATGTTGCAGAAACGTATTGTTTTGTGATGTGGAGCTAGTGTAGAGAACTGTTGCTGGAAGGTATAATTTTGTGATTCTGAGCTAGTGTGAAGAACTGTTGCTGGAAGGTATAGTTTTTTGATTCGGAGCCAGTGTGGAGAACTGTTGCAGAAACGTATTGTTTTGTGATGTGGAGCTAGTGTAGAGAACTATTGCAGAAAAGTATTTTTTTGTGATGTGGAGCTAGTGTACAGAACTGTTGCAGAAAGGTATTTTTTTTGTGATTTGGACCTAGTGTAGAGAACTCTTGCAGAAAGGTATTGTTTTGTGAGGTGGAGCTAGTGTAGAGAACACTTGCAGAAAGGTATTGTTTTGTGAAGTGGACCTAATGTGGAGAATTGTTCCTGGAAGGTATAGTTTTGGGATGTGGAGCTAATGTGTAGATATGTTGCAGTAAAGTATTGTTTCGTGTTTTGGAGCTAGTGTGGAGGACTGTTGCAGGACGCTATAGTTTTGTGATTCGGAACCAGTGTGGAGAACTTTTGCAGAAACGTATAGTTTTGTGATGAGAACTGCTGCAGAAACATATTGTTTTGTGACGTGGAGCTAGTGTGGATAACTGTTTGAAGGAAGTTATTGTTTTGCTATGTGGAGCTAGTGTGGAGAACTGTTGCAGGAAGGTATAGTTTTGTGATTCAGACCTAGTGTGAAGAACTGTTGCTGGAAGTTATTGTTTTGTGAGGTGGAGCTAGTGTAGAGAACTCTTGCAGAAAGGTATTGTTTTGTGAGGTGGAGCTAGTGTAGAGAACTCTTGCAGAAAGGTATTTTTTTGTGAGGTGGAGCTAGTGTAGAGAACTGTTGCAGAAAGGTATTGTTTTGTGAGATTGAGCTAGTGTGGAGAACTCTTTGCAGGAAGGTATTGTTTTGTGAAGTGGACCTAGGTGGATGACAGTTTCTGGAAGGTATAGTTTTGTGATGTGGAGCTACTGTGTAGAACTGTTGCAGGAAGGTATTGTTTTGTGATTCAGAGCTACTGTGACGAAATGTTTCTGGAAGGTATAGTTTTGTGATTCGGAGCCAGTGTGGAGAACTGCTGCAGGAAGGTATTGTTTGTGAGGTGGAGCTAGTGTGGAGAACTGTATATAGTTTTGTGATTCGGAGCCAGTGTGGAGAACTGTTGCAGAAACCAATTGTTTTGTGATGTGGAGCTAGTGTAGAGAACTGTTGCAGGAAGGTATTGTTTTGTTATGTGGAGCTAGTGTGGAGAACTGTCGCAGGAAGGTATCGTTTTGTGATTCAGAGCTAGTGTGAAGAACTGATGCTGGAAGGTACTGTTTTGTGAGGTGGAGCTAGAGTAGAGAACACTTGTAGAAAGGTATTGTTTTGTGAAGTGGACCTAATGTGGAGAATTGTTGCTGGAAGGTATTGTTTCGTGAAGTGGACCTAGGTGGAGAACTGTTTCTGGAAGGTATAGTTTTGTGATGTGGAGCTACTGTGTAGAACTGGTGCAGGAAGGTCTTTTTTTGTGATTCTGAGCTAGTTTGAAGAACTGTTTCTGGAAGGTATAGCTTTGTGATTCGGAGCCAGTGTGGAGAACTCTTGCAGAAAGGTATTGTTTTGTGAGTTGGAGCTAGTGTAGAGAACTCTTGCAGAAAGGTATTGTTTTGTGAGGTGGAGCTAGTGTAGAGAACTCTTGCAGAAAGGTATTGTTTCGAGAGGTGGAGCTAGTGTAGAGAACTCTTGCAGAAAGATGTTGTTTTTTGAGGTGGTGCTAGTGTGGAGACCTGTTTGCAGGAAGGTAGTGTTTTGTGAAGTGGAGCTAGTGTGTAGAACTGTTGCAGAAACGTATTGTTTTGTGATTCAGAGCTACTGTGAAGAACTGTTGCTGGAAAGTTTAGTTTTGTGATTAGGAGCCAGTGTGTAGAACTGTTGCAGAAACGTATTGTTTTGTGATGAGGAGCTAGTGTAGAGAACTCTTGCAGAAAGGTATTGTTTTGTGAGGTGGAGCTAGTGTAGAGAACACTTGCAGAAAGGTATTGTTTTGTGAAGTGGACCTAATGTGGAGAATTGTTCCTGGAAGGTATAGTTTTGGGATGTGGAGCTAATGTGTAGATATGTTGCAGTAAAGTATTGTTTCGTGTTTTGGAGCTAGTGTGGAGGACTGTTGCAGGACGCTATAGTTTTGTGATTCGGAACCAGTGTGGAGAACTTTTGCAGAAACGTATAGTTTTGTGATGAGAACTGCTGCAGAAACATATTGTTTTGTGACGTGGAGCTAGTGTGGATAACTGTTTGAAGGAAGTTATTGTTTTGTGAGGTGGAGCTAGTGTGGAGAACTGTTGCAGAAAGGTATTGTTTTGTGAGGTAGAGCTAGTGTGGAGAACTGTTCCAGGAGGATACAGTTTTGTGATTCAGAACCACTGTGGAGAAATGTTGCAGAAACGTATTGTTTTGTGATGTGGAGCTAGTGTAGAGAACTGTTGCTGGAAGGTATAATTTTGTGATTCTGAGCTAGTGTGAAGAACTGTTGCTGGAAGGTATAGTTTTTTGATTCGGAGCCAGTGTGGAGAACTGTTGCAGAAACGTATTGTTTTGTGATGTGGAGCTAGTGTAGAGAACTATTGCAGAAAAGTATTTTTTTGTGATGTGGAGCTAGTGTACAGAACTGTTGCAGAAAGGTATTTTTTTTGTGATTTGGACCTAGTGTAGAGAACTCTTGCAGAAAGGTATTGTTTTGTGAGGTGGAACTAGTGTAGAGAACACTTGCAGAAAGGTATTGTTTTGTGAAGTGGACCTAATGTGGAGAATTGTTCCTGGAAGGTATAGTTTTGGGATGTGGAGCTAATGTGTAGATATGTTGCAGTAAAGTATTGTTTCGTGTTTTGGAGCTAGTGTGGAGGACTGTTGCAGGACGCTATAGTTTTGTGATTCGGAACCAGTGTGGAGAACTTTTGCAGAAACGTATAGTTTTGTGATGAGAACTGCTGCAGAAACATATTGTTTTGTGACGTGGAGCTAGTGTGGATAACTGTTTGAAGGAAGTTATTGTTTTGCTATGTGGAGCTAGTGTGGAGAACTGTTGCAGGAAGGTATAGTTTTGTGATTCAGACCTAGTGTGAAGAACTGTTGCTGGAAGTTATTGTTTTGTGAGGTGGAGCTAGTGTAGAGAACTCTTGCAGAAAGGTATTGTTTTGTGAGGTGGAGCTAGTGTAGAGAACTCTTGCAGAAAGGTATTTTTTTGTGAGGTGGAGCTAGTGTAGAGAACTGTTGCAGAAAGGTATTGTTTTGTGAGATTGAGCTAGTGTGGAGAACTCTTTGCAGGAAGGTATTGTTTTGTGAAGTGGACCTAGGTGGATGACAGTTTCTGGAAGGTATAGTTTTGTGATGTGGAGCTACTGTGTAGAACTGTTGCAGGAAGGTATTGTTTTGTGATTCAGAGCTACTGTGACGAAATGTTTCTGGAAGGTATAGTTTTGTGATTCGGAGCCAGTGTGGAGAACTGCTGCAGGAAGGTATTGTTTGTGAGGTGGAGCTAGTGTGGAGAACTGTATATAGTTTTGTGATTCGGAGCCAGTGTGGAGAACTGTTGCAGAAACCAATTGTTTTGTGATGTGGAGCTAGTGTAGAGAACTGTTGCAGGAAGGTATTGTTTTGTTATGTGGAGCTAGTGTGGAGAACTGTCGCAGGAAGGTATCGTTTTGTGATTCAGAGCTAGTGTGAAGAACTGATGCTGGAAGGTACTGTTTTGTGAGGTGGAGCTAGAGTAGAGAACACTTGTAGAAAGGTATTGTTTTGTGAAGTGGACCTAATGTGGAGAATTGTTGCTGGAAGGTATTGTTTCGTGAAGTGGACCTAGGTGGAGAACTGTTTCTGGAAGGTATAGTTTTGTGATGTGGAGCTACTGTGTAGAACTGGTGCAGGAAGGTCTTTTTTGTGATTCTGAGCTAGTTTGAAGAACTGTTTCTGGAAGGTATAGCTTTGTGATTCGGAGCCAGTGTGGAGAACTCTTGCAGAAAGGTATTGTTTTGTGAGTTGGAGCTAGTGTAGAGAACTCTTGCAGAAAGGTATTGTTTTGTGAGGTGGAGCTAGTGTAGAGAACTCTTGCAGAAAGGTATTGTTTCGAGAGGTGGAGCTAGTGTAGAGAACTCTTGCAGAAAGATGTTGTTTTTTGAGGTGGTGCTAGTGTGGAGACCTGTTTGCAGGAAGGTAGTGTTTTGTGAAGTGGAGCTAGTGTGTAGAACTGTTGCAGAAACGTATTGTTTTGTGATTCAGAGCTACTGTGAAGAACTGTTGCTGGAAAGTTTAGTTTTGTGATTAGGAGCCAGTGTGTAGAACTGTTGCAGAAACGTATTGTTTTGTGATGAGGAGCTAGTGTAGAGAACTGTTGCAGAAAGGTATTGTTTTGTGAGGTGGAGCTAGTGTAGAGAACACTTGCAGAAAGGTATTGTTTTGTGAAGTGGACCTAATGTGGAGAATTGTTCCTGGAAGGTATAGTTTTGGGATGTGGAGCTAATGTGTAGATATGTTGCAGTAAAGTATTGTTTCGTGTTTTGGAGCTAGTGTGGAGGACTGTTGCAGGACGCTATAGTTTTGTGATTCGGAACCAGTGTGGAGAACTTTTGCAGAAACGTATAGTTTTGTGATGAGAACTGCTGCAGAAACATATTGTTTTGTGACGTGGAGCTAGTGTGGATAACTGTTTGAAGGAAGTTATTGTTTTGTGAGGTGGAGCTAGTGTGGAGAACTGTTGCAGAAAGGTATTGTTTTGTGAGGTAGAGCTAGTGTGGAGAACTGTTCCAGGAGGATACAGTTTTGTGATTCAGAACCACTGTGGAGAAATGTTGCAGAAACGTATTGTTTTGTGATGTGGAGCTAGTGTAGAGAACTGTTGCTGGAAGGTATAATTTTGTGATTCTGAGCTAGTGTGAAGAACTGTTGCTGGAAGGTATAGTTTTTTGATTCGGAGCCAGTGTGGAGAACTGTTGCAGAAACGTATTGTTTTGTGATGTGGAGCTAGTGTAGAGAACTATTGCAGAAAAGTATTTTTTTGTGATGTGGAGCTAGTGTACAGAACTGTTGCAGAAAGGTATTTTTTTTGTGATTTGGACCTAGTGTAGAGAACTCTTGCAGAAAGGTATTGTTTTGTGAGGTGGAGCTAGTGTAGAGAACACTTGCAGAAAGGTATTGTTTTGTGAAGTGGACCTAATGTGGAGAATTGTTCCTGGAAGGTATAGTTTTGGGATGTGGAGCTAATGTGTAGATATGTTGCAGTAAAGTATTGTTTCGTGTTTTGGAGCTAGTGTGGAGGACTGTTGCAGGACGCTATAGTTTTGTGATTCGGAACCAGTGTGGAGAACTTTTGCAGAAACGTATAGTTTTGTGATGAGAACTGCTGCAGAAACATATTGTTTTGTGATGTGGAGCTAGTGTGGATAACTGTTTGAAGGAAGTTATTGTTTTGCTATGTGGAGCTAGTGTGGAGAACTGTTGCAGGAAGGTATAGTTTTGTGATTCAGACCTAGTGTGAAGAACTGTTGCTGGAAGTTATTGTTTTGTGAGGTGGAGCTAGTGTAGAGAACTCTTGCAGAAAGGTATTGTTTTGTGAGGTGGAGCTAGTGTAGAGAACTCTTGCAGAAAGGTATTTTTTTGTGAGGTGGAGCTAGTGTAGAGAACTGTTGCAGAAAGGTATTGTTTTGTGAGATTGAGCTAGTGTGGAGAACTCTTTGCAGGAAGGTATTGTTTTGTGAAGTGGACCTAGGTGGATGACAGTTTCTGGAAGGTATAGTTTTGTGATGTGGAGCTACTGTGTAGAACTGTTGCAGGAAGGTATTGTTTTGTGATTCAGAGCTACTGTGACGAAATGTTTCTGGAAGGTATAGTTTTGTGATTCGGAGCCAGTGTGGAGAACTGCTGCAGGAAGGTATTGTTTGTGAGGTGGAGCTAGTGTGGAGAACTGTATATAGTTTTGTGATTCGGAGCCAGTGTGGAGAACTGTTGCAGAAACCAATTGTTTTGTGATGTGGAGCTAGTGTAGAGAACTGTTGCAGGAAGGTATTGTTTTGTTATGTGGAGCTAGTGTGGAGAACTGTCGCAGGAAGGTATCGTTTTGTGATTCAGAGCTAGTGTGAAGAACTGATGCTGGAAGGTACTGTTTTGTGAGGTGGAGCTAGAGTAGAGAACACTTGTAGAAAGGTATTGTTTTGTGAAGTGGACCTAATGTGGAGAATTGTTGCTGGAAGGTATTGTTTCGTGAAGTGGACCTAGGTGGAGAACTGTTTCTGGAAGGTATAGTTTTGTGATGTGGAGCTACTGTGTAGAACTGGTGCAGGAAGGTCTTTTTTTGTGATTCTGAGCTAGTTTGAAGAACTGTTTCTGGAAGGTATAGCTTTGTGATTCGGAGCCAGTGTGGAGAACTCTTGCAGAAAGGTATTGTTTTGTGAGTTGGAGCTAGTGTAGAGAACTCTTGCAGAAAGGTAATGTTTTGTGAGGTGGAGCTAGTGTAGAGAACTCTTGCAGAAAGGTATTGTTTCGAGAGGTGGAGCTAGTGTAGAGAACTCTTGCAGAAAGATGTTGTTTTTTGAGGTGGTGCTAGTGTGGAGACCTGTTTGCAGGAAGGTAGTGTTTTGTGAAGTGGAGCTAGTGTGTAGAACTGTTGCAGAAACGTATTGTTTTGTGATTCAGAGCTACTGTGAAGAACTGTTGCTGGAAAGTTTAGTTTTGTGATTAGGAGCCAGTGTGTAGAACTGTTGCAGAAACGTATTGTTTTGTGATGAGGAGCTAGTGTAGAGAACTGTTGCAGAAAGGTATTGTTTTGTGAGGTGGAGCTAGTGTAGAGAACTGTTGCAGAAAGGTATTGTTTTGTGAGGTGGAGCTAGTGTAGAGAACTCTTGCAGAAAGGTATTGTTTTGTGAGGTGGAGCTAATGTAGAGAATTCTTGCAGAAAGGTATAGTTTTGTGATGTGGAGCTACTGTGTAGAACTGTTGCTGGAAGTTATTTTTTTGTGATTCAGAGCTACTGTGACGAACTGTTTCTGGAAGGTATAGTTTTGTGATTCGGAGCCAATGTGGAGAACTGCTGCAGAAACGTATTTTCTGTGTTGTGAAGCTAGTGTAGGGAACTGTTGCAGAAAGGTATTATTTTTTGAGGTGGAGCTAGTGTGGAGAACTGTTTGCAGGAAGGTATTGTATTGTGAGGTTGAGCTAGTGTGAAGATCTGTATATAGTTTTGTGATTCGGAGCCAGTGTGGAGAACTGTTGCAGAAACCAATTGTTTTGTGATGTGGAGCTAGTGTAGAGAACTGTTGCAGGAAGGTATTGTTTTGTTATGTGGAGCTAGTGTGGAGAACTGTCGCAGGAAGGTATAGTTTTGTGATTCAGAGCTAGTGTGAAGAACTGATGCTGGAAGGTACTGTTTTGTGAGGTGGAGCTAGAGTAGAGAACACTTGTAGAAAGGTATTGTTTTGTGAAGTGGACCTAATGTGGAGAATTGTTGCTGGAAGGTATTGTTTCGTGAAGTGGACCTAGGTGGAGAACTGTTTCTGGAAGGTATAGTTTTGTGATGTGGAGCTACTGTGTAGAACTGGTGCAGGAAGGTCTTTTTTTGTGATTCTGAGCTAGTTTGAAGAACTGTTTCTGGATGGTATAGCTTTGTGATTCGGAGCCAGTGTGGAGAACTCTTGCAGAAAGGTATTGTTTTGTGAGTTGGAGCTAGTGTAGAGAACTCTTGCAGAAAGGTATTGTTTTGTGAGGTGGAGCTAGTGTAGAGAACTCTTGCAGAAAGGTATTGTTTCGAGAGGTGGAGCTAGTGTAGAGAACTCTTGCAGAAAGATGTTGTTTTTTGAGGTGGTGCTAGTGTGGAGACCTGTTTGCAGGAAGGTAGTGTTTTGTGAAGTGGAGCTAGTGTGTAGAACTGTTGCAGAAACGTATTGTTTTGTGATTCAGAGCTACTGTGAAGAACTGTTGCTGGAAAGTTTAGTTTTGTGATTAGGAGCCAGTGTGTAGAACTGTTGCAGAAACGTATTGTTTTGTGATGAGGAGCTAGTGTAGAGAACTGTTGCAGAAAGGTATTGTTTTGTGAGGTGGAGCTAGTGTAGAGAACTGTTGCAGAAAGTTATTGTTTTGTGAGATTGAGCTAGTGTGGAGTCCTCTTTGCAGGAAGGTATTGTTTCGTGAAGTGGACCTAGGTGGAGAACTGTTTCTGGAAGGTATAGTTTTGTTATGTGGAGCTACTGTGTAAAACTGTTGCAGGAAGGTATTGTTTTGTGATTCAGAGCTACTGTGACGAACTGTTTCTGGAAGGTATAGTTTTGTGATTCGGAGCCAGTGTGGAGAACTGCTGCAGGAAGGTATTGTTTGTGAGGTGGAGCTAGTGTGGAGAACTGTTGCAGGAAGTTATAGTTTTGTGATTCGGAACCAGTGTAGAGAACTGTTGCAGAATCGTATTGTTTTGTGATTCGGAGCTAGTGTTGCTGGAAGGTATAGTTTTGTGATTCGGAGCCAATGGGGATAACTGCTGCAGAAACGTATTGTTCTGTGTTGTGGAGCTAGTGTATAGAACTGTTGCATAAAGGTATCCTTTTCTGAGGTGGAGCTAGTGTGGAGAACTGTTTTCAGGTAGGTAGTGTTTTGTGAAGTCCACCTAGTGTAGAGAACTGTTGCAGAAACGTATTGTTTTGTGAGTTGGTGCTAGTGTGGAGAACTGTTTGCAGGAAGGTAGTGTTTTGTGAAGTGGAGCTAGTGTGTAGAACTATGGCAGAAAGGTATTGTTTTGTGATGTGGAGCTACTGTGTAGAACTGTTGCAGGAAGGTATTGTTTTGAGAGGTGGAGCTAGTGTAGGGAACTGTTTGCAGAAAGGTAGTGTGGTGTGAAGTGGAGCTGGTGTGTAGAACCTTTATAGGAAGGAATTGTTTTGTGATTCTGAGCTAGTGTGAAGAACTGTTTCTGGAAGGTATAGTTTTGTGATTCGGAGCCAGTCTTGAGAACTGTTGCAGAAACGACTTGTTTTGTGACGTGGAGCTAGGGTAGAGAACTGTTGTAGAAAGGTATTGTTTTTTGTGGTGGAGCTAGTGTGGTGAACTCGTTGCAGGAAGGTATTGTTTTGTGAGGTGGAGCTAATGTGTAGAACTGTTGCAGGAAGGTATTGTTTTGTGAGGTGGAGCTAGTGTGTAGAACAGTTGCAGGAAGGTATAGTTTTGTGATTTGGAACCAGTGTGGAGAAATGTTGCAGAAACGTATTGTTTTGTGATGTGGAGCTAGTGTAGAGAACTGTTTCTGGAAGGTATAGTTTTGTGATTCGGAGCCAGTGTGGAAAACTGCTGCAGAAACGTATTGTTTTGTGATGTGGAACTAGTGTAGAGAACTGTTGCTGGAAGGTATAGTTTTGTGATTCGGAGCCAGTGTGGAAAACTGCTGCAGAAAGGTATTGTTTTGTGATTCAGAGCTAGTGTGAAGAACTGTTTCAGGAAGGTATAGTTTTGTGATTCGGAGCTAGTATGAAGTACTATTGCTGGAAGGTATAGTTCTGTGATTGGGAGCCAGTCTTGAGAACTGTTGCAGAAACGACTTGTTTTGTGACGTGGAGCTAGTGTAGAGAACTGTTGCAGAAAGATATTGTTTTGTGTGGTGGAGTTAGTGTGGTGAACTGTTTGCAGGAAGGTAGTGTCTTGTGAAGTGGAGCTAGTGTGTAGAACTGTTGCAGGAAGGTATTGTTTTGTGATTTGGAGCTAGTGTGAAGAACTGTTGCTGGTAAGTTTAGTTTTGTGATTAGGATCCAGTGTGTAGAACTGTTGCAGAAACGTATTGTTTTGTGATGTGGAGGTAGTGTAGATAACTTTTGCAGGAAGGTATTGTTTTGTGAGGTATAGCTAGTGTAGGGAACTGTTTGCAGGAAGGTAGTGTTTTGTGAAGTGGAGCTAGTGTTTGGAACCTTTGAAGGAAGGTATTTTTTTGTGATTCTGAGCTAGTGTGAAGAACTGTTTCTGGAAGGTATAGTTTTGTGATTCGGAGCCAGTCTTGAGAACTGTTGCAGAAACGACTTGTTTTGTGACATGGAGCTAGTGTAGAGAACTGTTGCAGAAAGGTATTGTTTTTTGTGGTGGAGCTAGTGTGGTGAACTGATTGCAGGAAGGTATTGTTTTGTGAGGTGGAGCTAGTGTGTAGAACTGTTGCAGGAAGGTATAGTTTTGTGATGAGGAGATAGTGTGTAGATGTTTTGCAGTAAAGTATTGTTTTGTGAAGTGGAGCTAGTGTGGAGAACTGTTGCAGGTAGGTATAGTTTTGTGATTTTTAGCCAGTATGGAAAACTGATGCAGGAAGGTCTTGTTGTGCGAGGGGGAGCTAGTTAGGAGAACTGTTGCAAGAAGGTATTGTTTTGTGATTCGTAGCTAGTGTGAAGAACTGTTGCTGGAAGGTATAGTTTTGTGATTCGGTGCCAGTGTGGAGAACTGTTGCAGAAACGTGTTGTTTTGTGAGGTGGAGCTAGTGTAGAGAACTGTTGCAGAAAGGTATTGTTTTGTGATTCAGAGCTAGTGTGAAGAACAGTTGCTGGAAGTTATAGATTTGTGATTCGGAGTTAGTGTGGAGAACTGTTGCAGAAACGTATTGTTCTGTGTTGTGGAGCTAGTGTGGAGAACTGTTTGCAGGAAGGTATAGTTTTGTGATGTGTTGTTACTGTGTAGAACTGTTGCAGGAAGGTATAGTTTTGTGATGTGTTGTTACTGTGTAGAACTGTTGCAGGAAGGTATAGTTTTGTGATGTGTTGTTACTGTGTAGAACTGTTGCAGCAAGGTATACTTTTGTGATGTGGAATTACTGTGTAGAACTGTTGCAGGAAGGTATTGTTTTGTGATTCAGACGTAGTGTGAAGTACTGTTGCTAAAAGGTATACTTTTGATATTCGGAGCCAGTGTGGAGAACTGTGGCAGAAACGTATTTTTTTGTGATGAGAACTCCTGCAGAAACGTATTGTTTTGTGAGGTGGAGCTAGTGTGGAGGACTGATTGCAGGAAGGTATTGTATTGTGAGGTTGAGCTAGTGTGAAGAACTTTTCCTGGAAGGTATAGTTTTGTGATTCGGAGCCAGTGTGGAGAACTGTTGCAGAAACAAATTGTTTTGTGATGTGGAGCTAGTGTAGAGAACTGTTGCAGAAAGGCATTGTTTTGTGATGTGGAGCTACTGTGTAGAACTGTTGCAGAAAGGAATTGTTTTGTGATGTGGAGCTAGTGTGGAGAACTGTTGCAGGAAGGTATAGTTTTGTGATTTGGAGCTAGTGTAAAGAACTGTTCCTGCAAGCTATAGTTTTGTGATGTGTAGCTAGTGTAAAGAACTCTTGCAGAAATGTATTGTTTTGTGAGGTGGAGCTAGTGTGTAGAACTGTCGCAGGAAGGTATTGTTTTGTGATTCGGACTGTTGCTGGAAGGTATAGTTTTGTGATTCGAAGCCAGTGTGGAGAACTATTGCAGAAACAAATTGTTTTGTGATTTGGAGCTAGTGTAAAGAACTGTTCCTGCAAGCTATAGTTTTGTGATGTGTAGCTAGTGTAAAGAACTCTTGCAGAAATGTATTGTTTTGTGAGGTAGAGCTAGTGTGTAGAACTGTCGCAGGAAGGTATTGTTTTGTGATTCGGACTGTTGCTGGAAGGTATAGTTTTGTGATTCGAAGCCAGTGTGGAGAACTATTGCAGAAACGACTTGTTTTGTTAGCTGGAACTAGTGTGTAGAACTGTTGCAGGAAGGTATTGTTTTGTGATTCGGACTGTTGCTGGAAGGTATAGTTTTGTGATGTGGAGCTAGTGTGTAGATATGTTGCAGTAAAGTATTGTTTTGTGTTTTGGAGCTAGTGTGGAGAACTGTTGCAGGTAGGTATAGTTTTGTGATTTGGAGCCAGTGTGGAAAACTGATGCAGGAAGGTCTTGTTGTGTGAGGTGGAGCTAGTTAGGAGAACTGTGGCAGAAAGGTATAGTTTTGTGAATCGGAGCTAGTGTGAAGAACTGTTGCTGGAAGGTATAGTATTGTGATTCGGAGCCAGTGTGGAGAACTGCTGCAGAAACGTATTTTTTTGTGATGTGGAGCTAATGTAGAGAACTGTTGCAGAAAGGTATTGCTTTGTGAGGTGGAGCTAGTATGAAGAACTGTGGCTGGAAGTAATAGTTTTGTGATTCGGAGCTAGTATGAAGAACTGTTGCTGGAAGATATAGTTTTGTGATTCAGAGCTAGTATGAAGAACTGTTGCAGAAATTTATTGTTTTGTGATTCAGAGCTAGTGTGAAGAACTGTTGCTGGGAGGTATAGTTCTGTGATTGGGAGCCAGTCTTGAGAACTGTTGCAGAAACGACTTGTTTTGTGACGTGGAGCTAGTATAGAGAACTGTTGCAGAAAGGTATTGTTTTGTGTGGTGGAGTTAGTGTGGTGAACAGTTTGCAGGAAGGTAGTGTTTTGTGAAGTGGAGCTAATGTGTAGAACTGTTGCAGGAAGATATTGTTTTGTGATTCGGAGCTAGTGTGAAGAACTGTTGCTGGTAAGTTTAGTTTTGTGATTAGGAGCCAGTGTGTAGAACTGTTGCAGAAACGTATTGTTTTGTGATGTGGAGCTAGTGTGGAGAACTGATGCAGGAATGTCTTGTTGTGTGAGGGGGAGCTAGTTAGGAGAACTGTTGCAGGAAGGTATTGTTTTGTGAGGTGGAGCTAATGTGTAGAACTGTGGCAGAAAGGTATTGCTTTATGAGGTGGAGCTAGTGTGGAGAACTGTTGCAGAAAGGTATTGTTTGTGATTCAGAGCTAGTGTGAAGAACTGTTGCTGGAAGGTATAGATTTGTGATATGGAGCCAGTGTGGAGAACTGTTGCAGAAACGTATTGTTCTGTCTTGTGGAGCTAGTGTGGAGAACTGTTTGCAGGAATGTATAGTTTTGTGATGTGTTGTTACTGTGTAGAACTGTTGCAGGAAGGTATATTTTTGTGATTCAGAGCTAGTGTGAAGTACTATTGCTAAAAGGTATACTTTTGATATTCGGAGCCAGTGTGGAGAACTGTTGCAGAAACATATTGTTTTGTGATGAGAACTGCTGCAGAAACGTATAGTTTTGTGAGGTGGAGCTAGTGTGGAGAACTGTTTGCAGGAAGGTATTGTATTGTGAGGTTGAGCTAGTGTGAAGAACTGTTCCTGGAAGGTATAGTTTTGTGATTCGGAGCCAGTGTGGAGAACTGTTGCAGAAACGAATTGTTTTGTGATGTGGAGCTAGTGTATAGAACTGTTGCAGAAAGGTATTGTTTTGTGATGTGGAGCTACTGTGTAGAACTTTTGCAGAAAGGAATCGTTTTGTGATGTGGAGCTAGTGTGGAGAACTGTTGCAGGAAGGTATAGTTTTGTGATTTGGAGCTAGTGTAAAGAACTGTTGCTGGAAGGTATAGTTTTGTGATGTGTAGCTAGTGTAAAGATCTCTTGCAGAAAGGTATTGTTTTGTGAGGTGGAGCTAGTGTGGAGAATTGTTACTGGAAGGTATAGTTTTGTGATGTGGAATTACTGTGTAGAACTGGTGCAGGAAGGTATTGTTTTGTGATTCAGAGCTAGTGTGAAGAACTGTTGCTGGAAGGTATATTTTCTGATTCGGAGGGAGTGTGGTGAACTGCTGCATAAACGTATTGTTTTGTGATGTGGAGCTAGTGTAGAGAACTGTTGCAGAAAGGTATAGTTTTGTGAGGTGGAGCTAGTGTGGAGAACTGTTGCAGAAACGTATTGTTTTGTGATGTGGAGCTAGTGTGTATAACCTTTGTAGGAAGGTCTTGTTTTGTGATTCTGAGCTAGTTTGAAGAACTGTTTCTGGAAGGTATAGCTTTGTGATTCCGAGCCAGTGTGGAGAACTGTTGCAGGAAGGTATAGTTTTGTGATTCAGAGCTAGTGTGAAGAACTGTTCCTGGAAGGTATTGTTTTGTGAGGTGGAGCTAGTGTAGAGAACTCTTGCAGAAAGGTATTGTTTTGTGATGTGGAGCTAGTGTAGAGAACTCTTGCAGAAAGGTATTGTTTTGTGAGGTGGAGCTAGTGTAGAGAACTGTTGCAGAAAGGTATTGTTTTGTGAGATGGAGCTAGTGTAGAGACTGTTGCAGAAAGGTATTGTTTTGTCAGTTGGAGCTAGTGTAGAGAACTGTTCCTGGAAGTTATAGTTTTGTGATTCGGAGCTAGTGTGAAGAACTGTTGCAGAAAAGTATTGTTTTGTGACTCAGAGCTAGTGTGATGAACTGTTTCTGGAAGGTATAGTTTTGTGATGTGGAGCTACTGTGTAGAACTGTTGCAGAAATGTATTGTTTTGTGAGATGGAGCTAGTGTGGAGAACTCTTTGCAGGAAGTTATTGTTTTGTGAAGCGGACCTAGGTCCAGAACTCTTGCAGGAAGCTATAGTTTTGTTATGTGGAGCTACTGTGTAGAACTATTGCAGGAAGGTACTGTTTTGTGATTCAGAGCTAGGGTGACGAACTGTTTCTGGAAGGTATAGTTTTGTTATGTGCAGCTACTGTTTAGAATTGTTGCAGGAAGGTATTGTTTTGTGACTCAGAGCTAGTGTGACGAACTGTTTCTGGAAGGTAAAGTTTTGTGATTCGGAGGCAGTGTGGAGAACTGCTGCAGAAACGTATTGTTTTGTGATTTAGAGCTAGTGTAGAGAACTGTTGCAGAAAGGTATTGCTTTATGAGGTGGAGCTAGAGTGGAGAAATCTTTGCAGGAAGGTATTGTTTTGTGAAGTGGACCTAGTGTGGAGCTAGTGTGGAGAAGTGTTGCAGGAAGGTATAGTTTTGTGATGTGGAGCCAGTGTGGAAAACTGATGCAGGAAGGTATTGTTGTGTGAGGTGGAGCTAGTTACGAGAACTGTTGCAGAAAGGTATTGTTTTGTGAGATGGAGCTAGAGTGGAGAAATCTTTGCAGGAAGGTATTGTTTTGTGAAGTGGACCTAGGTGGAGAACTGTTGCAGAAACGTATTGTTTTGTGATGTGGAGCTAGTGTAGAGAACCGTTGCAGAAAAGTATTGCTTTATGAGGTGGAGCTAGTGTGGAGAACTGTTGCAGAAAGGTATTGTTTTGTGAGGTAGAGCTAGTATGGAGAACTGTCCCAGGAGGATACAGTTTTGTGATTCGGAACCACTGTGGAGAAATTTGCAGAAACATATTGTTTTGTGATGTGGAGCTAGTGTAGAGAACTGTTGCTGGAAGGTATAGTTTTGTGATTCCGAGCTAGTGTGAAGAACTGTTGCTGGAAAGTTTAGTTTTGTTATTCGGAGCCAGTGTGGAGAACTGTTGCAGAAAGGTATTTTTTTTTTGATGTGGAGCTAGTGTAGAGAACTGTTGCAGAAAGGTATTTTTTTGTGATGTGGAGCTAGTGTAGAGAACTGTTGCAGAAACGTATTGTGTTGTGAGGTGGAGCAAGTGTAGAGAACTCTTGCAGAAAGGTATTGTTTTGTGAAGTGGACCTAATGTGGAGAATTGTTGCTGAAAGGTATAGTTTTGTGATGTGGAGCTAATGTGTAGATATGTTGCAGTAAAGTATCGTTTTGTGTTTTGGAGCTAGTGTGGAGGACTGTTGCAGGAAGGTATAGTTTTGTGATTCGGAACCAGTGTGGAAAACTTTTGCAGAAACGTATTGTTTGGTGATGAGAACTAGTGCAGAAACGTATTGTTTTGTGAGGTGGAGCTAGTGTGGAGAACTGTTTGCAGGAAGGTATTGTATTGTGAGGTTGAGCTAGTATGAAGAACTGTATATAGTTTTGTGATTCGGAGCCAGTGTGGAGAACTGCTGCAGAAACGTATTGTTTTGTGATGTGGAGCTAATGTCGAGAACTGTTGCAGAAAGGTATTGCTTTGTGAGGTGGAGCTAGTATGAAGAACTGTGGCTGGAAGGTATAGTTTTGTGATTCGGAGCTAGTATGAAGAACTGTTGCAGAAATTTATTGTTTTGTGATTCAGAGCTAGTTTGAAAAACTAATGCTGGGAGGTATAATCCTGTGATTGGGAGCCAGTCTTGAGAACTGTTGCAGAAATGACTTGTTTTGTGACGTGGAGCTAGTGTAGAGAACTGTTGCAGAAAGGTATTGTTTTGTGTGGTGGAGTTAGTGTGGTGAACTGTTTGCAGGAAGGTAGTGTTTTGTGAAGTGGAGCTAGTGTGTAGAACTGTTGCAGGAAGATATTGTTTTGTGATTCGGAGCTAGTGTGAAGAACTGTTGCTGGTAAGTTTAGTTTTGTGATTAGGAGCCAGTGTGTAGAACTGTTGCAGAAACGTATTGTTTTGTGATGTGGAGCTAGTGTAGAGAACTTTTGCAGGAAGGTATTTTTTTGTGAGGTAGAGCTAGTGTAGGGAACTGTTTGCAGGAAGGTAGTGTTTTGTGAAGTGGAGCTAGTGTGTAGAACCTTTGCAGGAAGGTATTGTTTTGTGATTCTGAGCTAATGTGAAGAACTGTTTCTGGAAGGTATAGTTTTGTGATTTGGAGCCAGTGTGGAGATCTATTGCAGAAACGACTTGTTTTGTTAGGTGGAGCTAGTGTGTAGAACTGTTGCATTAAAGTATTGTTTTGTGTTTTGGAGCTAGTGTGGAGAACTGTTGCAGGTAGGTATAGTTTTGTGATCTGGAGCCAGTGTGGAAAACTGATGCAGGAAAGTCTTGTTGTGTGAGGTGGAGCTAGTTAGGAGAACTGTGGCAGAAAGGTATAGTTTTGTGATTCGGAGCTAGTGTGAATAACTGTTGCTGGAAGGTACTGTTTTGTGACATGGAGCTAGAGTAGAGAAATCTTGCAGAAAGGTATTGTTTTGTGAGGTGGAGCTAGTGTAGAGAACTCTTGCAGAAATGTATTGTTTTGTGAGGTGGAGCTAGTGTAGAGAACTGTTGCAGAAAGGTATTGTTTTGTGAAGTGGACCTAGTGTGGAGAACTGTTGCTGGAAGGTATAGTTTTGTGATGTGGAGTTACTGTGTAGAACTGGTGCAGGAAGGTCTTTTTTTGTGATTCTGAGCTAGTTTGAAGAACTGTTTCTGGAAGGTATAGCTTTGTGATTCAGAGCCAGTGTGGAGAACTCTTGCAGAAAGGTATTGTTTTGTGAGGTGGAGCTAGTGTAGAGAACTCTTGCAGAAAGGTATTGTTTTGTGAGGTGGAGCTAGTGTGGAGAACTGTTGCAGAAAGGTATTGTTTTGTGAGGTAGAGCTAGTGTGGAGAACTGTTCCAGGAGGATACAGTTTTGTGATTCGGAACCACTGTGGAGAAATATTGCAGAAACATATTGTTTTGTGATGTGGAGATAGTGTAGAGAACTGTTGCTGGAAGGTATAGTTTTGTGATTCCGAGCTAGTGTGAAGAACTGTTGCTGGAAAGTATAGTTTTGTTATTCGGAGCCAGTGTGGAGAACTGTTGCAGAAAGGTATTTTTTTGTGATGTGGAGCTAGTGTAGAGAACTGTTGCAGAAAGGTATTTTTTTGTGATGTGGAGCTAGTGTAGAGAACTGTTGCAGAAAGGTATTGTGTTGTGAGGTGAAGCAAGTGTAAAGAACTCTTGCAGAAAGGTATTGTTTTGTGAAGTGGACCTAGTGTGGAGAACTGTTGCTGGAAGGTATAGTTTTGTGATGTGGAGTTACGGTGTAGAACTGGTGCAGGAAGGTCTTTTTTTGTGATTCTGAGCTAGTTTGAAAAACTGTTTCTGGAAGGTATAGCTTTGTGATTCAGAGACAGTGTGGAGAACTCTTGCAGAAAGGTATTGTTTTGTGAGGTGGAGCTAGTGTAGAGAACTCTTGCAGAAAGGTATTTTTTTGTGAGGTGGACCTAGAGTAGAGAACTCTTGCAGAAAGGTATTGTTTTGTGAGGTGGAGCTAGTGTAGAGAACTCTTGCAGAAAGGTATTGTTTTGTGAGGTGGTCCTAGTGTGGAGAACTGTTTGCAGGAAGGTAGTGTTTTGTGAAGTGGAGCTAGTGTGTAGAACTGTTGCAGAAACGTATTGTTTTGTGATTCAGAGCTACTGTGAAGAACTGTTGCTGGAAAGTTTAGTTTTGTGATTAGGAGCCAGTGTGTAGAACTGTTGCAGAAACGTATTTTTTTGTGATGAGGAGGTAGGGTAGAGAACTGTTGCAGAAAGGTATTGTTTTGTGAGGTGGAGCAAGTGTAGAGAACTGTTGCAGAAATGTATTGTTTTGAGAGATTGAGCTAGTGTGGAGAACTCTTTAAAGGAAGGTATTGTTTTGTGAAGTGGACCTAGGTGGAGAACTGTTTCTGTAAGGTATAGTTTTGTGATGTGGAGTTACTGTGTAGAACTGTTGCAGGAAGTTCTTTTTTTGTGATTCTGAGCTAGTTTGAAGAACTGTTTCTGGAAGGTATAGCTTTGTGATTCAGAGCCAGTGTGGAGAACTCTTGCAGAAAGGTATTGTTTTGTGAGGTGGAGCTAGTGTAGAGAACTCTTGCAGAAAGGTATTGTTTTGTGAGGTGGAGCTAGTGTAGAGAATTCTTGCAGAAAGGTATAGTTTTGTGATGTGGAGCTACTGTGTAGAACTGTTGCAGGAAGTTATTGTTTTGTGATTCAGAGCTACTGTGACGAACTGTTTCTGGAAGGTATAGTTTTGTGATTCGGAGCCAATGTGGAGAACTGCTGCAGAAACGTATTTTCTATGTTGTGGAGCTAGTGTAGGGAACTGTTGCAGAAAGGTATTGTTTTTTGAGGTGGAGCTAGTGTGGAGAACTGTTTGCAGGAAGGTATTGTATTGTGAGGTTGAGCTAGTGTGAAGATCTGTATATAGTTTTGTGATTCGGAGCCAGTGTGGAGAACTGTTGCAGAAACCAATTGTTTTGTGATGTGGAGCTAGTGTAGAGAACTGTTGCAGGAAGGTATTGTTTTGTTATGTGGAGCTAGTGTGGAGAACTGTCGCTGGAAGGTATAGTTTTGTGATTCAGAGCTAGTGTGAAGAACTGATGCTGGAAGGTACTGTTCTGTGAGGTGGAGCTAGAGTAGAGAACGTTTGTAGAAAGGTATTGTTTTGTGAAGTGGACCTAATGTGGAGAATTGTTGCTGGAAGGTATTGTTTCGTGAAGTGGACCTAGGTGGAGAACTGTTTCTGGAAGGTATAGTTTTGTGATGTGGAGCTACTGTGTAGAACTGGTGCAGGAAGGTCTTTTTTTGTGATTCTGAGCTAGTTTGAAGAACTGTTTCTGGAAGGTATAGCTTTGTGATTCGGAGCCAGTGTGGAGAACTCTTGCAGAAAGGTATTGTTTTGTGAGTTGGAGCTAGTGTAGAGAACTCTTGCAGAAAGGTATTGTTTTGTGAGGTGGAGCTAGTGTAGAGAACTCTTGCAGAAAGGTATTGTTTCGAGAGGTGGAGCTAGTGTAGAGAACTCTTGCAGAAAGATGTTGTTTTTTGAGGTGGTGCTAGTGTGGAGACCTGTTTGCAGGAAGGTAGTGTTTTGTGAAGTGGAGCTAGTGTGTAGAACTGTTGCAGAAATGTATTGTTTTGTGATGTGGAGCTAGTGTAGAGAACTGTTTGCAGGAAGGTATTGTATTGTGAGGTTGAGCTAGTGTGAAGAACTGTATATATTTTTGTGATTCGGAGCCAGTGTGGAGAACTGTTGCAGAAACCAATTGTTTTGTGATGTGGAGCTAGTGTAGAGAACGGTTGCAGATAGGTATTGTTTTTTTATGTGGAGCTAGTGTGGAGAACTGTTGCAGGAAGTTATAGTTTTGTGATTCAGAGCTATTGTGAAGAACTGTTTCTGGAAGGTATTGTTTTGTGAGGTGGAGCTAGTGTAGAGAACTCTTGCAGAAAGGTTTTGTTTTGTGAGGTGGAGCTAGTGTAGAGAACTCTTGCAGAAATGTATTGTTTTGTGAGGTGGAGCTAGTGTAGAGAACTCTTGCAGAAAGGTATTGTTTTGTGATGTGGAGCTAATGTATAGAACTGTGGCAGAAAGGTATTGCTTTATGAGGTGGAGCTAGTGTGGAGAACTGTTGCAGAAAGGTATAGTTTTGTGATTCAGAGCTAGTGTGAAGAACTGTTGCTGGAAAGTATAGATTTGTGATTCAGAGCCAGTGTGGAGAACTGTTGCAGAAACATATTGTTCTGTGTTGTGGAGCTAGTTTCGAGAACTGTTTGCAGGAAGGTGTAGTTTTGTGATGTGTTGTTACTGTGTAGAAGTGTTGCAGGAAGTTATAGTTTTGTGATGTGTTGTTACTGTGTAGAACTGTTGCAGGAAGGTATAGTTTTGTGATTTGGAGCTAGTGTAAAGAACTGTTGCTGCAAGCTATAGTTTTGTGATGTGTAGCTAGTGAAAAGAACTCTTGCAGAAATGTATTGTTTTGTGAGGTGGAGCTAGTGTGTAGAACTGTTGCAGGAAGGTATTGTTTTGTGGTTCGGACTGTTACTGGAAGGTATAGTTTTGTGATTCGGAGCCAGTGTGGAGAACTATTGCAGAAACGACTTGTTTTGTTAGGTGGAGCTATTGTGTAGAACTGTTGCAGGAAGGTATTGTTTTGTGATTCGGACTGTTGCTGGAAGGTATAGTTTTGTGATGTGGAGCTAGTGTGTAGATATGTTGCAGTAAAGTATTGTTTTGTGTTTTGGAGCTCGTGTGGAGAACTGTTGCAGGTAGGTATAGTTTTGTGATTTGGAGCCAGTGTGGAAAACTGATGCAGGAAGGTCTTGTTGTGTGAGGTGGAGCTAGTTAGGAGAACTGTGGCAGAAAGTTATAGTTTTGTGATTCGGAGCTAGTGTGAAGAACTGTTGCTGGAAGGTATAGTATTGTGATTCGGAGCCAGTGTGGAGAACTGCTGCAGAAACGTATTGTTTTGTGATGTGGAGCTAATGTCGAGAACTGTTGCAGAAAGGTATTGCTTTGTGAGGTGGAGCTAGTATGAAGAACTGTGGCTGGAAGGTATAGTTTTGTGATTCGGAGCTAGTATAAAGAACTGTTGCTGGAAGGTATAGTTTTGTGATTTGGAGCTAGTATGAAGAACTGTTGCAGAAATTTATTGTTTTGTGATTCAGAGCTGCAGGGAGCCAGTACGTGTGGCCGCCATTACAAGATGGCGCAGGGCCCCTGCAGGCTTGGAATCACCATATCGGGCATGCTCAGTGTCCTCAGTGTGCTGGACCTATCAGGGAGCTTGGAGTGGCTGCTGAGACACTTTGACCAATAGGAGGCCTGCACGTACCCCTAGTCCCCAAAAAAGCAGCTGCAGATCAGAGCTCGGGGCCCCTCGCTTCCTGCTCTCCCTTCAACCAAGAGGCTCCAATAAAACGTGATATGGGAAGAATCCTCGTCTGGTGGCTGTTCTTTCCTGCTGGTCAGGGAGTTCGCCGCACAAAGCTAGTTTGAAAAACTAATGCTGGGAGGTATAATCCTGTGATTGGGAGCCAGTCTTGAGAACTGTTGCAGAAACGACTTGTTTTGTGACGTGGAGCTAGTGTAGAGAACTGTTGCAGAAAGGTATTGTTTTGTGTGGTGGAGTTAGTGTGGTGAACTGTTTGCAGGAAGGTAGTGTTTTGTGAAGTGGAGCTAGTGTGTAGAACCTTTGTAGGAAGGTATTGTTTTGTGATTCTGAGCTAATGTGAAGAACTGTTTCTGGAAGGTATAGTTTTGTGATTCGGAGCCAGTGTGGAGATCTATTGCAGAAACGACTTGTTTTGTTAGGTGGAGCTAGTGTGTAGAACTGTTGCAGTAAAGTATTGTTTTGTGTTTTGGAGCTAGTGTGGAGAACTGTTGCAGGTAGGTATAGTTTTGTGATCTGGAGCCAGTGTGGAAAACTGATGCAGGAAGGTCTTGTTGTGTGAGGTGGAGCTAGTTAGGAGAACTGTGGCAGAAAGGTATAGTTTTGTGATTCGGAGATAGTGTGAAGAACTGTTGCTGGAAGGTACTGTTTTGTGACATGGAGCTAGAGTAGAGAACTCTTGCAGAAAGGTATTGTTTTATGAGGTGGAGCTAGTGTAGAGAACTCTTGCAGAAATGTATTGTTTTGTGAGGTGGAGCTAGTGTAGAGAACTCTTTCAGAAAGGTATTGTTTTGTGAAGTGGACCTAGTGTGGAGAACTGTTGCTGGAAGGTATAGTTTTGTGATGTGGAGTTACTGTGTAGAACTGGTGCAGGAAGGTCTTTTTTTGTGATTCTGAGCTAGTTTGAAGAACTGTTTCTGGAAGGTATAGCTTTGTGATTCAGAGCCAATGTGGAGAACTCTTGCAGAAAGGTATTGTTTTGTGAGGTGGAGCTAGTGTAGAGAACTCTTGCAGAAAGGTATTGTTTTGTGAGGTGAGGCTAGTGTGGAGAACTGTTGCAGAAAGGTATTGTTTTGTGAGGTAGAGCTAGTGTGGAGAACTGTTCCAGGAGGATACAGTTTTGTGATTCGGAACCACTGTGGAGAAATATTGCAGAAACATATTGTTTTGTGATGTGGAGCTAGTGTAGAGAACTGTTGCTGGAAGGTATAGTTTTGTGATTCCGAGCTAGTGTGAAGAACTGTTGCTGGAAAGTATAGTTTTGTTATTCGGAGCCAGTGTGGAGAACTGTTGCAGAAAGGTATTTTTTGTGATGTGGAGCTAGTGTAGAGAACTGTTGCAGAAAGGTATTGTGTTGTGAGGTGGAGCAAGTGTAGAGAACTCTTGCAGAAAGGTATTGCTTTGTGAAGTGGACCTAGTGTGGAGAACTGTTGCTGGAAGGTATAGTTTTGTGATGTGGAGTTACTGTGTAGAACTGGTGCAGGAAGGTCTTTTTTTGTGATTCTGAGCTAGTTTGAAGAACTGTTTCTGGAAGGTATAGCTTTGTGATTCAGAGCCAGTGTGGAGAACTCTTGCAGAAAGGTATTGTTTTGTGAGGTGGAGCCAGTGTAGAGAACTCTTGCAGAAAGGTATTGTTTTGTGAGGTGGACCTAGATTAGAGAACTCTTGCAGAAAGGTATTGCTTTGTGAGGTGGAGCTAGTGTAGAGAACTCTTGCAGAAAGATATTGTTTTATGAGGTGGTGCTAGTGTGGAGAACTGTTTGCAGGAAGGTAGTGTTTTGTGAAGTGGAGCTAGTGTGTAGAACTGTTGCAGAAACGTATTGTTTTGTGATTCAGAGCTACTGTGAAGAACTGTTGCTGGAAAGTTTAGTTTTGTGATTAGGAGCCAGTGTGTAGAACTGTTGCAGAAACGTATTTTTTTGTGATGAGGAGGTAGGGTAGAGAACTGTTGCAGAAAGTTATTGTTTTGTGAGGTGGAGCAAGTGTAGAGAACTGTTGCAGAAATGTATTGTTTTGTGAGATTGAGCTAGTGTGGAGAACTCTTTGAAGGAAGGTATTGTTTTGTGAAGTGGACCTAGGTGGAGAACTGTTTCTGTAAGGTATAGTTTTGTGATGTGGAGTTACTGTGTAGAACTTGTGCAGGAAAGTCTTTTTTTGTGATTCTGAGCTAGTTTGAAGAACTGTTTCTGGAAGGTATAGCTTTGTGATTCAGAGCCAGTGTGGAGAACCCTTGCAGAAAGGTATAGTTTTGTGAGGTGGAGCTAGTGTAGAGAACACTTGCAGAAAGGTATTGTTTTGTGAGGTGGAGCTAGTGTAGAGAACTCTTGCAGAAAGGTATAGTTTTGTGATCTGGAGCTACTGTGTAGAACTGTTAGAGGAAGGTATTGTTTTGTGATTCAGGGCTACTGTGACGAACTGTTTCTGGAAGGTATAGTTTTGTGATTCGGAGCCAATGTGGAGAACTGCTGCAGAAACGTATTTTCTGTGTTGTGGAGCTAGTGTAGGGAACTGTTGCAGAAAGGTATTTTTTTCTGAGGTGGAGCTAGTGTGGAGAACTGTTTGCAGGAAGGTATTGTATTGTGAGGTTGAGCTAGTGTGAAGATCTGTATATAGTTTTGTGATTCGGAGCCAGTGTGGAGAACTGTTGCAGAAACCAATTGTTTTGTGATGTGGAGCTAGTGTAGAGAACTGTTGCAGGAAGGTATTGTTTTGTTATGTGGAGCTAGTGTGGAGAACTGTTGCAGGAAGGTATAGTTTTGTGATTCACAGCTAGTGTGAAGAACTGATGCTGGAAGGTACTGTTTTGTGAGGTGGAGCTAGAGTGGAGAACTCTTGTAGAAATTATTGTTTTGTGAAGTGGACCTAATGTGGAGAATTGTTGCTGGAAGGTATTGTTTCGTGAAGTGGACCTAGGTGGAGAACTGTTTCTGGAAGGTATACTTTTGTGATGTGGAGCTACTGTGTAGACCTGGTGCAGGAAGGTCTTTTTTTGTGATTCTGAGCTAGTTTGAAGAACTGTTTCTGGAAGGTATAGCTTTGTGATTCGGAGCCAGTGTGGAGAACTCTTGCAGAAAGGTATTGTTTTGTGAGGTGGAGCTAGTGTAGAGAACTCTTGCAGAAAGGTATTGTTTTGTGAGGTGGAGCTAGTGTGGAGAACTGTTGCAGAAAGGTATTGTTTTGTGAGGTAGAGCTAGTGTGGAGAACTGTTCCAGGAGGATACAGTTTTGTGATTCGGAACCACTGTGGAGAAATATTGCAGAAACATATTGTTTTGTGATGTGGAGCTGGTGTAGAGAACTCTTGCAGAAAGGTATTGTTTCGTGAGGTGGAGCTAGTGTAGAGAACTCTTGCAGAAAGGTATTGTTTTTTGAGGTGGTGCTAGTGTGGAGAACTCTTGCAGAAAGGTATAGTTTTGTGAGGTGGAGCTAGTGTAGAGAACTCTTGCAGAAAGGTATTGTTTTGTGAGGTGGTGCTAGTGTGGAGAACTGTTTGCAGGAAGGTAGTGTTTTGTGAAATGGAGCTAGTGTGTAGAACAGTTGCAGAAACGTTTTGTTTTGTGATTCAGAGCTAGTGTGAAGAACTGTTGCTGGAAAGTTTAGTTTTGTGATTAGGAGCCAGTGTGTAGAACTGTTGACGAAACCTATTGTTTTGTGATGAGGAGCTAGTGTAGAGAACTGTTGCAGAAAGGTATTGTTTTGAGAGGTGGAGCTAGTGTAGAGAACTGTTGCAGAAAGGTATTGTTTTGTGAGGTGGACCTAGTGTAGAGAACTGTTGCAGAAAGGTATTGTTTTGTGAGGTGGAGCTAGTGTAGAGAACTCATGCAGAAAGGTATTGTTTTTTGAGGTGGTGCTAGTGTGGAAAACTGTTTGCAGGAAGGTAGTGTTTTGTGAAGCGGAGCTAGTGTGTAGAACAGTTGCAGAAACGTATTGTTTTGTGATTCAGAGCTAGTGTGAAGAACTGTTGCTGGAAAGTTTAGTTTTGTGATTAGGAGCCAGTGTCTAGAACTGTTGCAGAAACGTATTGTTTTGTGATGAGGAGCTAGTGTAGAGAACTGTTGCAAAAAGGTATTGTTTTGTGAGATTGAGCTAGTGTGGAGAACTCTTTGCAGGAAGGTATTGTTTCCTGAAGTGGACCTAGGTGGAGAACCGTCTCTGGAAGGTATAGTTTTGTGATGTGGAGCTACTGTGTAAAACTGTTGCAGGAAGGTATTGTTTTGTGATTCAGAGCTACTGGGACGAACTGTTTCTGGAAGTTATAGTTTTGTGATTCGGAGCCAATGTGGAGAACTTCTGCAGAAACGTATTGTTCTGTGTTGTGGATGGAGCTAGTGTAGGGAACTGTTGCAGAATGGTATTGTTTTCTGAGGTGGAGCTAGTGTGGAGAACTGTATGCAGGTAGGTAGTGTTTTGTGAAGTCCACCTAGTGTAGAGAACTGTTGCAGAAACGTATTGTATTGTGAGGTGGTGCTAGTGTGGAGAACTGTTTGCAGGAAGGTAGTGTTTTGTGAAGTGGAGCTAGTGTGTAGAACTGTTGCAGAAATGTATTGTTTTGTGATGTGGAGCTAGTGTAGAGAACTGTTTGCAGGAAGGTATTGTATTGTGAGGTTGAGTTAGTGTGAAGAACTGTATATAGTTTTGTGATTCGGGGCCAGTGTGGATAACTGTTGCAGAAACCAATTGTTTTGTGATGTGGAGCTAGTGTAGAGAACGGTTGCAGGAAGGTATTGTTTTGTTATGTGGAGCTAGTGTGGAGAACTGTTGCAGGAAGTTATAGTTTTGTGATTCAGAGCTAGTGTGAAGAACTGTTGCTGGAAGGTATTGTTTTGTGAGGTGGAGCTAGTGTAGAGAACTCTTGCAGAAAGGTATTGTTTTGTGAGGTGGAGCTAGTGTAGAGAACTCTTGCAGAAATGTATTGTTTTGTCAGGTGGAGCTAGTGTAGAGAACTCTTGCAGAAAGGTATTGTTTTGTGAGGTGGTGCTAGTGTGGAGAACTGTTTGCAGGAAGGTAGTGTTTTGTGAAGTGGAGCTAGTGTGTAGAACTGTTGCAGAACTGTATTGTTTTGTGATGTGGAGCTAGTGTAGAGAACTTTTGCAGGAAGGTATTGTTTTGTGAGGTAGAGCTAGTGTAGGGAACTGTTTGCAGAATGGTAGTGTGTTGTGAAGTGGAGCTAGTGTGTACAACCTTTATAGGAAGGAATTGTTTTGTGACTCTGAGCTAGTGTGAAGAACTGTTTCTGGAAGGTATAGTTTTGTGATTCGGAGCCAGTCTTGAGAACTGTTGCAGAAACGACTTGTTTTGTGACATGGAGCTAGTGTAGAGAACTGTTGCAGAAAGTTATTGTTTTGTGAGGTGGTCCTAGTGTGGAGAACTGTTTGCAGGAAGGTATTGTTTTGTGCAGTGGAGCTAATGTGGAGAACTGTTGCAGATTGGTATAGTTTGATGATGTGGCGCTAGTGTGTAGGACTGTTCCAGAAAGGTATTGTTTTGTGATTCAGAGCTAGTGTGAAAAACTTTTGCTGGAAGGTATAGTTTTGTGATTCGGAGCCAGTGTGGAGATCTGTTGCAGAAAGGTATTGTTTTGTGATGTGGAGCTAATGTATAGAACTGTGGCAGAAAGGTATTGCTTTATGAGGTGGAGCTAGTGTGGAGAACTGTTGCAGAAAGGTATAGTTTTGTGATTCAGAGCTAGTGTGAAGAACTGTTTCTGGAAGGTATACCTTTGTGATTCCGAGCCAGTATGGAGAACTGTTGCAGGAAGGTATAGATTTGTGATTCAGAGCTAGTGTGAAGAACTGTTGCTGGAAGGTATTTTTTTTGTGAGGTGGAGCTAGTGTAGAGAACTCTTGCAGAAAGGTATTGTTTTGTGAGTTGGAGCTAGTGTAGAGAACTGTTGCAGAAAGTTATTGTTTTGTGAGGTGGAGCTAGTGTAGAGAACTGTTGCAGAAACATATTGTTTTGTGTTGTGGAGCTAGTGTGGGGAACTGTTTGCAGGAAGGTATAGTTTTGTGATGTGTTGTTACTGTGTAGAACTGTTGCAAGAAGTTATAGTTTTGTGATGTGTTGTTACTGTGTAGAACTGTTGCAGGAAGGTATAGTTTTGTGATTTGGAGCTAGTGTAAAGAACTGTTGCTGGAAGGTATAGTTTTGTGATGTGTAGCTAGAGAAAAGAACTCTTGCAGAAATGTATTGTTTTGTGAGGTGGAGCTAGTGTGTAGAACTCTTGCAGGAAGGTATTGTTTTGTGATTCGGACTGTTACTGGAAGGTATAGTTTTGTGATTCGGAGCCTGTGTGGAGAACTATTGCAGAAACGACTTGTTTTGTTAGGTGGAGCTATTGTGTAGAACTGTTGCAGGAAGGTATTGTTTTGTGATTCGGACTGTTGCTGGAAGGTATAGTTTTGTGATGTGGAGCTAGTGTAAAGAACTGTTGCTGGAAGGTATAGTTTTTTGATGTGTAGCTAGTGTAAAGAATTCTTGCAGAAAGGTATTGTTTGTGAGGTGGAGCTAGTGTGGAGAACAGTTGCTGGAAGGTATAGTTTTGTGATGTGGAGTTACTGTGTAGAACTGGTGCAGGAAGGTATTGTTTTGTGATTCAGAGCTAGTGTGAAGAACTGTTTCTGGAAGGTATACCTTTGTGATTCCGAGCCAGTATGGAGAACTGTTGCAGGAAGGTATAGATTTGTGATTCAGAGCTAGTGTGAAGAACTGTTGCTGGAAGGTATTGTTTTGTGAGGTGGAGCTAGTGTAGAGAACTCTTGCAGAAAGGTATTGTTTTGTGAGTTGGAGCTAGTGTAGAGAACTGTTGCAGAAAGTTATTGTTTTGTGAGGTGGAGCTAGTGTAGAGAACTGTTGCACAAAGGTATTGTTTTGTGAGGTGGAGCTAGTGTAGAGAACTGTTGCAGAAAGGTATTGTTTTCTGAGATGGAGCTAGTGTGGAGAACTCGTTGCAGGAAGTTATTGTTTTGTGAAGCGGCCCTAGGTCCAGAACTGTTGCAGGAAGGTATAGATTTGATATGTGGAGCTACTGTGTAGAACTGTTGCAGGAAGGTATTGTTTTGTGATTCAGAGCTAGTGTGATGAACTGTTTCTGGAAGGTATAGTTTTGTTATGTGGGGCTACTGTTTAGAACTGTTGCAGGAAGGTATTGTTTTGTGATTCAGAGCTAGTGTGACGAACTGTTTCTGGAAGGTAAAGTTTTGTGATTCGGAGCCAGTGTGGAGCACTGCTGCAGAAACGACTTGTTTTGTTAGGTGGAGCTATTGTGTAGAACTGTTGCAGGAAGGTATTGTTTTGTGATTCGGACTGTTGCTGGAAGGTATAGTTTTGTGATGTGGAGCTAGTGTGTAGATATGTTGCAGTAAAGTATTGTTTTGTGTTTTGGAGCTAGTGTGGAGAACTGTTGCAGGTAGGTATAGTTTTGTGATTTGGAGCCAGTGTGGAAAACTGATGCAGGAAGGTCTTGTTGTGTGAGGTGGAGCTAGTTAGGAGAACTGTGGCAGAAAGTTATAGTTTTGTGATTCGGAGCTAGTGTGAAGAACTGTTGCTGGAAGGTATAGTATTGTGATTCGGAACCAGTGTGGAGAACTGCTGCAGAAACGTATTGTGTTTTGATGTGGAGCTAATGTCGAAAACTGTTGCAGAAAGGTATTGCTTTGTGAGGTGGAGCTAGTATGAAGAACTGTGGCTGGAAGGTATAGTTTTGTGATTCGGAGCTAGTATAAAGAACTGTTGCTGGAAAGTATAGCTTTGTGATTCAGAGCTAGTATGAAGAACTGTTGCAGAAATTTATTGTTTTGTGATTCAGAGCTAGTTTGAAAAACTAATGCTGGGAGGTATAGTCCTGTGATTGGGAGCCAGTCTTGAGAACTGTTGCAGAAACGACTTGTTTTGTGACGTGGAGCTAGTGTAGAGAACTGTTGCAGAAAGGTATTGTTTTGTGTGGTGGAGTTAGTGTGGTGAACTGTTTGCAGGAAGGTAGTGTTTTGTGAAGTGGAGCTAGTGTGTAGAACTGTTGCAGGAAGATATTGTTTTGTGATTCGGAGCTAGTGTGAAGAACTGTTGCTGGTAAGTTTAGTTTTGTGATTAGGAGCCAGTGTGTAGAACTGTTGCAGAAACGTATTGTTTTGTGATGTGGAGCTAGTGTAGAGAACTTTTGCAGGAAGGTATTGTTTTGTGATTTAGAGCTAGTGTAGGGAACTGTTTGCAGGAAGGTAGTGTTTTGTGAAGTGGAGCTAGTGTGTAGAACCTTTGCAGGAAGGTATTGTTTTGTGATTCTGAGCTAATGTGAAGAACTGTTTCTGGAAGGTATAGTTTTGTGATTCGGAGCCAGTGTGGAGATCTATTGCAGAAACGACTTGTTTTGTTAGGTGGAGCTAGTGTGTAGAACTGTTGCAGTAAAGTATTGTTTTGTGTTTTGGAGCTAGTGTGGAGAACTGTTGCAGGTAGGTATAGTTTTGTGATCTGGAGCCAGTGTGGAAAACTGATGCAGGAAGGTCTTGTTGTGTGAGGTGGAGCTAGTTAGGAAAACTGTGGCAGAAAGGTATAGTTTTGTGATTCGGAGCTAGTGTGAAGAACTGTTGCTGGAAGGTATAGTATTGTGATTTGGAGCCAGTGTGGAGAACTGCTGCAGAAACGTATTGTTTTGTGATGTGGAGCTAATGTCGAGAACTGTTGCAGGAAGGTATAGTTTTGTGAAGTGGAGCTAGTGTGGAGAACTGTTGCAGGTAGATATAGTTTTGTGATTTTTAGCCAGTGTGGAAAACTGATGCAGGAAGGTCTTGTTGTGTGAGGGGGAGCTAGTTAGGAGAATTGTTGCAGGAAGGTATTGTTTTGTGATGTGGAGCTAATGTATAGAACTGTGGCAGAAAGGTATTGCTCCATGAGGTGGAGCTAGTGTGGAGAACTGTTGCAGAAAGGTATTGTTTTTTGATTCAGAGCTAGTGTGAAGAACTGTTGCTGGAAGGTATAAATTTGTGATTCGGAGCCAGTGTGGAGAACTGTTGCAGAAACGTATTGTTCTGTGTTGTGGAGCTAGTGTGGAGAACTGTTTGCAGGAAGGTATAGTTTTGTGATGTGTTGTTACTGTGTAGAACTGTTGCAGGAAGGTATAGTTTTGTGATGTGTTGTTACTGTGTAGAGCTGTTGCAGGAAGGTATACTTTTGTGATTCAATGCTAGTGTGAAGTACTGTTGCTAAAAGGTATACTTTTGATATTCGGAGCCAGTGTGGAGAACTGTTGCAGAAACGTATTCTTTTGTGATGAGAACTGCTGCAGAAACGTATTGTTTTGTGAGGTGGAGCTAGTGTGCAGAACTGTTTGCAGGAAGGTATTGTATTGTGAGGTTGAGCTAGTGTGAAGAACTGTTCCTGGAAGGTATAATTTTGTGATTCGGAGGGAGTGTGGAGAACTGTTGCAGAAACGAATTGTTTTGTGATGTGGAGCTAGTGTAGAGAACTGTTGCAGAAAGGTATTGTTTTGTGATGTGGAGCTACTGTGTAGAACTGTTGCAGAAAGGTATTGATTTGTGATGTGGAGCTAGTGTGGGGAACTGTTGCAGGAAGGTATAGTTTTGTGATTTGGAGCTAGTGTAAAGAACTGTTGCTGGAAGGTATAGTTTTTTGATGTGTAGCTAGTGTAAAGAATTCTTGCAGAAAGGTATTGTTTGTGAGGTGGAGCTAGTGTGGAGAACAGTTGCTGGAAGGTATAGTTTTGTGATGTGGAGTTACTGTGTAGAACTGGTGCAGGAAGGTATTGTTTTGTGATTCAGAGCTAGAGTTGTACGTCCGGGAACAACCCCGGCGGCGGCGCAGACGCGGCGGAACAACCCTGGCGGCGGCGCAGACGCGGCGGAACAACCCCGGCGCGGCCAGACGCGGCGGAGACCTAAGGACACCAGCGAGCAGAGGAGGATCACGGGGCGGCAAACGGTGAGCCTAGTTGTATCCCTGAAGACCACCTTGTATAGGGAGAGTGTTCTTGCCCCGGGGCTGACACAGGAAACGGAACGGGGGAACTCCCCCATCACCTTGACCCCCAGGTTAGCCTGCGAGGGCTTCTACCCTCTGCTGGGGCTGCTCCTCCTTGCTGAGACCTCTCTCTCCCTGGCATATCCCAGATCGTGCCCAGGGGCCTCCTTCGCTCCCCCCCTTCCGCTGGGCGCGGGACCACCAAATAACCTGTTTGGGCACTGGATAGGGAGCTCAGAGCAGAGAGCACCGCGAGTTCCTCTGTTTTGGTGGCTGGCCTGCAGAGGGGTAGGCCCTTTCTTGGCGAGGTCCCTGGCAAACCAGGAGCCTGGTCCTGGTCCTGAAGACCCTTCAGAACAGTGAAAGAGATCTTGGCCAGTGGCAGGACTCAAGAAACGGGGAGAAGGCATTTTGGAAGCAGGGGCCCTGGCCAGCAGGAAAACCCGTTCCTGCATTAAAAGACACATTAGACAGCATCGATAGGACGAGATGGGCAGGCGCCAAGGCAAGAATTCACCCAATAATCTGAAAAGCAACATGAAAACACCAGAACCCAATGATCTCACAACGGAAGGACTTGAACACCCTAACAAAGAAGAAGTGGAAAAAAATGACTTTATGAAAGCAATAGAGTCCCTTAAACAACATGTAAAAAGCACCTTTATAGAAATAGAGGAGAAGTATGACAAAAAGTTTGAAGAAGTGAGTAAAAAGGTTGAAGAAATGAGTAAATACGTACATGAGACCCTGGGGAAAACAGTTCAAGAATTGAAAACTGAAATGGAAGCAAGGAAGAAATCACAGACTGAGGACCAGCTGGATATGGAAAATCTAAGTCAACGAACAGAGTCTACAGAAACAAGCATAATCAATAGAATACAAGAGATAGAAGAAAGAATCTCAGATTCTGAGGACAACATAGAGAAAATAAATGCACTGATCAAAGAAATCAGCAAAGCCAACAAATACTCATCACAAAACACTCAGGAAATATGGGACACAATAAAAAGACCTAACATAAGAATAATAGGGATAGAAGAAGGAGAAGAATCACAGCTCAAAGGCCCAGAAAATATTTTTAACAAAATTATGGAAGAAAACTTTCCCAACATAAAGAAAGATATTCCTTTGAATATCCAAGAAGCATACAGAACACCAAACAGACTGGATCAAAGAAAAACATCCCCTCGCCATATAATAATCAAAACACAAAATATACAGGTTAAAGAAAGAATATTAAGAGCTGCAAAAGAAAAGGGGCAAGTAACTTATAAAGGTAAACCAATCAGACTTACACCTGACTTCTCTATGGAAACTATGAAAGCCAGAAGGTCCTGGATAGAGGTTCTGCAAAAACTAAGGGATCATGGATGCAAACCCAAACTACTATACCCTGCCAAGCTATTGTTCACTATCAATGGAGAAAACAAGACTTTCCAAGATAAGAACAAATTTAAACAATATGTAGCCACAAACCCAGCCCTACAGAAAATAATAGAAGGAAAATCACAACCTAAGGAATCCAGCATTGCCAACACTGCCTACAATAAGTCAGGCGTCTAGCGAACCTTCACCTGCACACCTCAAAGAAGGGAGACACACAAACGCTACTACCAAAACCAATAATAATAACCGGAGTAAACAACCACTGGTCATTAGTATCACTTAATATTAATGGCCTCAATTCACCCATAAAAAGGCACAGGCTGAGGGATTGGATACGAAAACAGGACCCAACATTCTGCTGTTTGCCAGAAACACACCTCAACCACAAAGACAGGCATCTACTCAGAGTAAAGGGTTGGGAAAAGGTGTTTCAAGCAAATGGTCCTAAGAAAAAAGCAGGTGTGGCCATACTAATTTCTAACAAAACTGACTTCAAACTAAAGTCAATCAGAAGAGACCGAGATGGACACTTTATACTCATAACAGGAACAAATCATCAGGATGAAGTCTCAATCCTGAATATCTACGCCCCTAACATAAAAGCACCCACCTATGTAAAAGAAATATTACTAGAACTCAAGGCAGACATCAAACCACACACACTAGTAATAGGAGACTTCAATACACCTCTTTCTCCAATGGACAGATCAATCAGACAGAAACCTAATAGAGAATTAAGAGAATTATTGGAGGTAATGAAGCAAATGGACCTAACAGACATCTATAGAAGATTCCACCCAAAAAGGAAAGAATATACCTTCTTCTCTGCAGCTCATGGAACCTTCTCAAAAATTGACCACATACTCGGAAACAAAGGAAACCTCCACAGATACAAAAAAATATCAGTGTCCACCTGTGTCTTATCCGATCACCACGGACTAAGGCTAGAAGGCAATAACAATGCTACCCCCAGAAAGCCGACAAACTCATGGAAACGGAACAGTCAACTACTGAACCACACCTGGGTCAAGGAAAATTTAAGAAAGAAATTAAAGTCTTCCTTGAATTTAATGAAAATAAAGAGACAACATACTCAAACATATGGGACACGTTGAAAGCAGTGCTAAGAGGAAAGTTCATAGCACTAAGTGCCCACTTAAAGAAAACAGAGAAAGCATACATTGAGGACTTAACAGCACACCTGAAAGCCTTAGAAAAAAAAGAAGCAGATGTGCCAAGGAGGAGTAGAAGACTGGAAATAATCAAACTGAGGGCAGAAATCAACAAAATAGAAACACAGAAAACAGTCCAAAGAATCAATGAAACAAAAAGTTGGTTCTTTGAGAAAATCAACAAGATCGACAAACCCCTATCCAAACTAATTAAACAACAGAGAGAGAACACGCAAATAAATAAGATCAGCAATGAAAAGGGGGACATAACCACAGACACAGAGGAAATTCAGAGAATCATTAGATCTTACTACAAAAGCCTATACACCACAAAACTGGAAAATGTAAAAGAAATGGACAGTTTTTTAGATAAGTACCACATACCAAAGCTAAACCAAGACCAGGTGAACGATCTAAATAGACCTGTTAGTCGCGAAGAACTAGAAACTGTTATCAAAAATCTTCCTACCAAAAAAAGCCCAGGACCAGATGGTTTCAATGCAGAATTCTACCAGAACTTCCAAGAAGAGCTAATACCTATACTCCTTAATGTATTTCACAATATAGAAACAGAAGAGTCATTGCCAAATTCCTTTTATGAAGCCACAGTTACCCTGATACCAAAACCACACAAAGACTCAACCAAGAAAGAGAATTATAGGCCTATTTCACTCATGAATATCGACGCAAAAATTCTCAATAAAATACTGGCAAACCGAATCCAAGAACACATTAGAAAAATTATCCATTATGATCAAGTAGGCTTCATCCCAGAGATGCAGGGCTGGTTCAACATACGCAAATCTATCAATGTAATCCACCATATAAATAAACTGAAAGAAAAAAACCATATGATCATTTCATTAGATGCTGAAAAAGCATTCGACAAAATTCAACACCCCTTTATGATAAAGGTCTTGGAGAGATTAGGGATACAAGGGTCATACCTAAATTTAATAAAAGCTATTTACAGCAAGCCGACAGCTAACATTAAATTGACGGAGAAAAACTCAAAGCCATCCCACTAAAATCAGGAACAAGACAAGGATGTCCACTCTCTCCATACCTCTTCAATATAGTGCTTGAAGTTCTAGCAATAGCAATTAGACAACATAAGAGGATCAAGGGGATTCGAATTGGAAAGGAAGAAGTTAAGCTTTCGTTATTTGCAGATGATATGATAGTATACATAAGCGACCCCAAAAACTCTACCAAAGAACTCCTACAGCTGATAAACGCCTTTAGTAATGTGGCAGGATACAAGATCAACTCCAAAAAGTCAGTGGCCTTCCTATACACTAAGGATAAGGAAGCAGAGAGGGAAATCAGAGAAGCATCACCTTTCACGATAGCCACAAATAGCATAAAATATCTAGGAGTAACTCTAACCAAGGAAGTAAAAGATCTATTTGACAAGAACTTTAAGTCTTTGAAGAAAGAAATTGAAGATGACACCAGAAAATGGAAGGATCTCCCTTGCTCTTGGATTGGGAGGATCAACATAGTAAAAATGGCAATTCTACCAAAAGCAATCTACAGATTCAATGCAATCCCCATCAAAATACCATCAAAATTCTTCACAGATCTGGAGAAGACGATAATCAACTTTATATGGAAAAACAAAAAACCCAGGATAGCCAAAACAATCTTATACAATAAAGGATCGTCTGGAGGCATTACCATCCCTGACTTCAAACTCTATTACAGAGCTACAGTATTGAAATCAGCTTGGTATTGGCATAAAAACAGAGAAGTCGACCAATGGAATCGAATAGAAGACCCTGACTTTAACCCACAAACCTATGAACACCTGATTTTCGATAAAGGAGCTAAAAGTATACAATGGAAAAAAGAGAGCATCTTCAACAAATTGTGCTGGCAAAACTGGAAGTCAATCTGTAGAAGAATGAAAATAGATCCATATCTATCACCATGCACAAAACTCAAGTCCAAGTGGATTAAAGACCTCAATATCAGTCCGAACACACTGAACCTGATAGAGGAGAAAGTGGGAAGTACTCTACAACAAGTGGGCACAGGAGACCACTTCCTACGTATAACCCCAGCAGCACAAACAGTAAGGGACTCATTGAATAAATGGGACCTACTGAGACTGAGAAGCTTCTGTAAAGCAAAGGACACTGTTGCTAAGACAGAAAGGCAACCCACTGACTGGGAGAAGATCTTCACCAACCCCGCAACTGACAAAGGTCTGATCTCCAAAATATATAAAGAACTCAAGAAACTAGACCGTAAAAGGCTAATCAACCCATTTATAAAATGGGGCACTGAGCTGAACAGAGATCTCTCAACAGAAGAAGTTCAAATGGCCAAAAGACACCTAAGGTCATGCTCAACTTCCTTAGCGATCAGGGAAATGCAAATCAAGACAACTTTAAGATACCATCTTACACCTGTCAGAATGGCGAAAATAAAAAACACCAATGATAGCCTTTGCTGGAGAGGGTGTGGAGAAAGGGGTACACTCATCCATTGCTGGTGGGAATGCAAACTTGTGCAACCACTTTGGAAAGCAGTGTGGAGGTTTCTCAGGAAATTTGGGATAAACCTACCCCTGGATCCAGCAATACCACTCTTGGGAATATACCCAAGAGAGGCCTTATCATACAACAAAAGTATATGCTCTACTATGTTCATAGCAGCACTGTTTGTAATAGCCAGAACATGGAAACAACCTAGATGCCCTTCAATTGAAGAATGGATGAAGAAAGTATGGAATATATACATATTAGAGTACTACTCAGCAATAAAAAACAAAGACTTCCTGAAGTTTGCAGGCAAATGGATGGAAATAGAGAACACGATCCTGAGTGAGGTAAGCCAGACCCAAAAAGAGGAACATGGGATGTACTCACTCATATTTGGTTTCTAGACATAAACAAAGGCCAATAAACCTCTAATACGTGATCTTAGAGAAGCTAAATAAGAAGGAGAACCCAAAGAAAAACATAAAGGCATCCTCCTGAATATCAACCTTCATCAGGCGATGAAAGGAGACAGAGACAGAGACCCACATTGGAGCACCGGACAGTAATCTCAAGGTCCAAATCAGGAGATGAAGGAGAGTGAGCACGAGCAAGGAACTCAGGAACGCGAGGGGTGCACCCACACACGGAGACAATGGGGATTTTCTACCAGGAACTCACCAAGGCCAGCTGACCTGGGTTTGAAAAAGCCTGGGATAAAACCGTCTTGGGGAAAAAACATAGAGACAATGAGGACTACTGAGATCTCAAGAACAAAGGCAATGGGTTTTTGATCCTACTGCACGTATTGCTTTGTGGGAGCCTAGGCAGTTTGGATGCTCACCTTACTGGACCTGGATGAGGTGGGTGGTCCATGGACTTCCCACAGGGCAGGGAACCCTGATAGCTCTTTGGGCTGACGAGGGAGGGGGACTTGACTGGGGGAGGGGGAGGGAAATGGGAGGCTGCGGTGGGGAAAAGACAGAAATCTTAAATAAATAAATAAATTTAAAAAAAAAGAAGAACTGTTTCTGGAAGGTATACCTTTGTGATTCCGAGCCAGTATGGAGAACTGTTGCAGGAAGGTATAGATTTGTGATTCAGAGCTAGTGTGAAGAACTGTTGCTGGAAGGTATTGTTTTGTGAGGTGGAGCTAGTGTAGAGAACTCTTGCAGAAAGGTATTGTTTTGTGAGTTGGAGCTAGTGTAGAGAACTGTTGCAGAAAGTTATTGTTTTGTGAGGTGGAGCTAGTGTAGAGAACTGTTGCAGAAAGGTATTGTTTTGTGAGGTGGAGCTAGTGTAGAGAACTGTTGCAGAAAGGTATTGTTTTCTGAGATGGAGCTAGTGTGGAGAACTCTTTGCAGGAAGTTATTGTTTTGTGAAGCGGCCCTAGGTCCAGAACTGTTGCAGGAAGGTATAGATTTGATATGTGGAGCTACTGTGTAGAACTGTTGCAGGAAGGTATTGTTTTGTGATTCAGAGCTAGTGTGACGAACTGTTTCTGGAAGGTATAGTTTTGTTATGTGGGGCTACTGTTTAGAACTGTTGCAGGAAGGTATTGTTTTGTGATTCAGAGCTAGTGTGACGAACTGTTTCTGGAAGGTAAAGTTTTGTGATTCGGAGCCAGTGTGGAGAACTGCTGCAGAAACGTATTGTTTCGTGATTTAGAGCTAGTGTAGAGAACTGTGGCAGAAAGGTATTGTTTTGTGATGTGGAGCTAGTGTGAAGAACTGTTGCTGGAAGGTATTGTTTTGTGATGTGGAGCTAGTGTAGAGAACTGTTGCAGAAATGTATTGTTTTGTGAGGTGGAGCTAGTGTGAAGACCTGTTTTCAGGAAGGTAGTGTTTTGTGATTCGGAGCTAGTGTGAAGAACTGTTGCTGGAAGGTATAGTTTGTGATTCAGAGCAAGTGTGGAGAACTGTTGCACAAACGTATAGTTTTGTGATGTGGAGCTAGTGGAGAGAACTGTTGCTGGAAGGTATTGTTTCGTGATGTGGAGCTAGTGTAGAGAACTGTTTCAGAAAGGTATTGTTTAGTGAAGTGGAGCTAGTATGGAGAAGTGTTGCTGGAAGGTATAGTTTTGTGATTCTGAGCCAGTGTGGAGAACTATTGCAGAAACGACTTGTTTTGTTAGGTGGAGCTAGTTACGAGAACTGTTGCAGAAAGGTATTTTTTTTGTGAGATGCAGCTAGAGTGGAGAACTCTTTGCTGGAAGGTATTGTTTTGTGAAGTGGACCTAGGTGGAGAACTGTTGCAGAAACGTATTGTTTTGTGATGTGGAGCTAGTGTAGAGAACCGTTGCAGAAAGGTATTGCTTTATGAGGTGGAGCTAGTGTGGAGAACTGTTGCAGAAAGGTATTGTTTTGTGATTCAGAGCTAGTGTGAAGAACTGTTCCTGGATGGTATAGATTTGTGATTCGGAGCCAATGTGGAGAACTGTTGCAGAAACGTATTGTTTTGTGATGTGGAGCTAGTGTAGAGAACTATTGCAGCAAGGTATTGCTTCATGAGGTGGAGCTAGTGTGGAGAACTGTTGCAGAAAGGTATTGTTTTGTGAGGTAGAGCTAGTGTGGAGAACTGTTCCAGGAGGATACAGTTTCGTGATTCAGAACCACTGTGGAGAAATGTTGCAGAAACGTATTGTTTTGTGATGTGGAGCTAATGTAGAGAACTGTTGCTGGAAGGTATAGTTTTGTGATTCCGAGCTAGTGTGAAGAAATGTTGCTGGAAAGTATAGTTTTGTGATTCGGAGCCAGTGTGGAGAACTGTTGCAGAAAGGTATTTTTTTGTGATGTGGAGCTAGTGTAGAGAACAGTTCCAGAAAGGTATTGTTTTGTGAGGTGGAGCTAGTGTAGAGAACTGTTCCTGGAAGGTATAGTTTTGTGATTCGGAGCTAGTGTGAAGAACTGTTGCTGGAAAGTTCAGTTTTGTGATTAGGAGGTAGTGTGGAGAACTGTTGCAGAAACATATAATTTTGTGATGTGGAGCTAGTGTAGAGAACTGTTGCAGGTAGGTATTGTTTTTTGAGGTGGAGCTAGTGTGGAGAACTGTTGCAGGAAGGTATAAATTTGTTATGGGGAGCTAGTGTGTAGAAATGTTGCATGAAGGTATGGTTTTGTGATTCGGAGCTAGTGTGAAAAACTGCTGCTGGAAGGTATAATTTTGTCATTCGTAGCCCGTGTGGAGAACTGTTGCAGGAAAGTATTATTTTGTAATGTGGAGCTAGTGTAGAGAACTGTTGCAGAAAGGTTTTGTTTTGTGAGGTGGAGCTAGTGTGGAGATCTGTTGCAGGAAGGTATTGTTTTGTGATGTTGAGCTAGTGTAGAGAACTGTTGCAGAAAGTTATTGTTTGTGAGGTGGAGCTAAGGTGGATAACTGTTGCAGGAAGGTATTGTTTTGTGAGGTGGAGCTAGTGTGGAGAACTCTTGCTGGAAGGTAAAGTTTCATGATGTGGAGCTGGTGTGTAGAACTGTTGCAGGAAAGTATTGTTTTGTGATTTGGAGCTAGTGTAAAAAACTGTTGCTGGAACGTACAGTTTTGTGATTTGGAGCCAGTGTGGAGAACTGTTTCAGAAAGGAATTATTTTGTGATGTGGAGCTAGTGTCAAGAACAGTTGCAGGAAGGTATTTTTTTATGATGTGGACCTGGTGTGTAGACCTGTTTCAGGAAGGATTTGTTTTGAAATTCGGAGCTAGTGTGAAGAACTGTTGCTGGAAGGTATTGTTTTGTGATTTGGAGCCAGTATGGAGAACTGTTGCAGAACCGTATTGTTTTGTGATGTGGAGCTAGTGTAGAGAACTGTTGCAGAAAGGTTTTGTATTGTCAGGTCGAGCTAGTGTGGAGAACTGTTTCAGGAAGGTATAGATTTGTGATTTGGAGCTAGTGTGTAGAACTGTTGCAGGAAGGTATTGTTTTGTGATTCGGAGCCAGTGTGGAGAACTGTTGTAGAATATTGTTTTGTGATGTGGACTTAGTGTAGAGGACTGTTGCAGAAAGGTATTGTTTTCTGATGTGGAGCTAGTGTGGAGAACTGTTGCAGTAGTTATAGTTTTGTGATGTTGAGCTAGTGTGGAGAACAGTTGCAGGAAGGTATTGGTTTGTGATGTGGAGCTAATGTGTAGAACTTGCAGGAAGGTATTGTTTCGTGATGTGGAGCTAGTGTGGAGAACTGTTGCAGGAAGGTATAGTTTTGTGATGTGGAGCTAGTGTTGAGAACAGTTGCAGGAAGGTATTGTTTTGTGATGTGGAGCTAGTGTGTAGAAAAGTTGCAGGAAGGTATTGTTTGGTGATGTGGAGCTATGTGGAGAACTGTTGCAGAAAGGTGTAATTTAGTGATTCGGAGCCAATGTGCAAAACTGTTAAAGGAAGATATTATTATGTGATGCGTAGCCAGTGTGGAGAAAAGTTGTAGAAAAGTATTGTTTTGTTAGGTGGAGCTCGTGTGAAGAACTGTTGCAGGAAGGTATTGTTTTGTGATATGGAGCTAGTGTGGAGAACTGTTGCTGGAAGGTATTATTTTGAGATGTGGAGCCATTGTGGAGAACTGTTGCAGAAAGTTATTGTGTTGTGAGGTGCAGCTAGTGTGTATAACTGTTGCAGGAAGGTATTGTTTTGTGATTCGGAGCTAGTGTGAAGAACTGTTGCTGGAAGGTATAGTTTTGTGATTCGGAGCAAGTGTGGAAAAACGTTGAGGAAACGTATATTTTTGTGATGTATAGCTACTGTAGAGAACTGTTGCAGAAAGGTATTGTTTTGTGACGTGGAGCTAGTGTGGACAACTGTTGCAGGAAGGTATAGTTTTTTGATTCGGAGCCAGTGTTGAGAAGAGTTGCAGAAACATATAGTTTTGGGATGTGGAGCTAGTGTAGAGAACTGTTGCAGATAGGTATTGTTTTTTGAGGTGGAGCTAGTGTGGAGAACTGTTGCAGGAAGGTATAGATTTGTTATGGGGAGCTAGTGTATAGAAATGTTGCATGAAGTTGTGGTTTTGTGATTCAGAGCTAGTGTGAAAAACTGCTGCTGGAAGGTACATTTTTGTGATTCGTAGCCAGTGTCGAGAACTGTTGCAGGAAGGTATAATTTTGTAATGTGGAGCTAGAGTAGAGAACTGTTGTAGAAAGGTATTGTTTTTTGAGGTGGAGCTAGTGAGGAGATCTGTTGCAGGAAGATATTGTTTTGTATGATGGAGCTAGAGTGGAGAAATCTTTGCAGGAAGGTATTGTTTTGTGAAGTGGACCTAGGTGGAGAACTGTTGCGGAAACGTATTGTTTTGTGATGTGGAGCTAGTGTAGAGAACCGTTGCAGAAAAGTATTGCTTTATGAGGTGGAGCTAGTGTGGAGAACTGTTGCAGAAAGGTATTGTTTTGTGATTCAGAGCTAGTGTGAAGAACTGTTGCTGGAAGGTATAGATTTGTGATTCAGAGCCAATGTGGAGAACTGTTGCAGAAACGTTTTTTTTTGTGATGTGGAGCTAGTGTAGAGAACCGTTGCAGAAAAGTATTGCTTTATGAGGTGGAGCTATTGTAGAGAACTGTTGCAGAAAGGTATTGTTTTGTGAGGTGGAGCTAGTGTGGAGAACTGTTGCAGAAAGGTATTGTTTTGTGAGGTAGAGCTAGTGTGGAGAACTGTTCCAGGAGGATACAGTTTTGTGATTCGGAACCACTGTGGAGAAATATTGCAGAAACATATTGTTTTGTGATGTGGAGGTAGTGTAGAGAACTGTTGCTGGAAGATATAGTTTTGTGATTCCGAGCTAGTGTGAAGAACTGTTGCTGGAAAGTATAGTTTTGTTATTCGGAGCCAGTGTGGAGAACTGTTGCAGAAATGTATTTTTTTGTGATGTGGAGCTAGTGTAGAGAACTGTTGCAGAAAGTTATTTTTTTGTGATGTGGAGCTAGTGTAGAGAACTGTTGCAGAAACGTATTGTGTTGTGAGGTGGAGCTAGTGTAGAGAACTCTTGCAGAAAGGTATTGTTTTGTGAAGTGGACCTAATGTGGAGAATTGTTGCTGGAAGGTATAGTTTTGTGATGTGGAGCTAATGTGTAGATATGTTGCAGTAAAGTATTGTTTTGTGTTTTGGGGCTAGTGTGGAGGACTGTTGGAGGAAGGTATAGTTTTGTGATTCGCAACCAGTGTGGAAAACTTTTACAGAAACGTATTGTTTTGTGATGAGAACTGCTGCAGAAACGTATTGTTTTGTGAGGTGGAACTAGTGTGGAGAACTGTTTCAGGAAGGTATTGTATTGTGAGGTTGAGCTAGTGTGAAGAACTGTATATAGTTTTGTGATTCGGCTCCAGTGTGGAGAACTGTTGCAGAAACCAATTGTTTTGTGATGTGGAGCTAGTGTAGAGAACTGTTGCAGGAAGGTATTGTTTTGTTATGTGGAGCTAGTGTGGAGAACTGTTGCAGGAAGTTATAGTTTTGTGATTCAGAGCTAGTGTGAAGAACTGTTGCTGGAAGGTACTGTTTTGTGACATGGAGCTAGAGTAGAGAACTGTTGCAGAAATGTATTGTTTTGTGAGGTGGAGCTAGTGTAGAGAACTCTTGCAGAAAGTTATTGTTTTGTGAAGGGGACCTAGTGTGGAGAACTGTTGCTGGAAGGTATAGTTTTGTGATGTGGAGTTACTGTGTAGAACTGGTGCAGGAAGGTCTTTTTTTGTGATTCTGAGCTAGTTTGAAGAACTGTTTCTGGAAGGTATAGCTTTGTGATTCAGAGCCAGTGTGGAGAACTCTTGCAGAAAGGTATTGTTTTGTGAGGTGGAGCTAGTGTAGAGAACTCTTGCAGAAAGGTATTGTTTTGTGAGGTGGACCTAGTGTAGAGAACTGTTTAGAGGAAGGTAGTGTTTTGTGAAGTGGAGCTAGTGTGTAGAACTGTTGCAGTAACGTATTGTTTTGTGATTCAGAGCTACTGTGAAGAACTGTTGCTGGAAAGTTTAGTTTTGTGATTAGGAGCCAGTGTGTAGAACTGTTGCAGAAACGTATTGTTTTGTGATGAGGAGGTAGGGTAGAGAACTGTTGCAGAAAGGTATTATTTTGTGAGGTGGAGCAAGTGTAGAGAACTGTTGCAGAAATATATTGTTTTGTGAGATTGAGCTAGTGTGGAGAACTCTTTGAAGGAAGGTATTGTTTTGTGAAGTGGACCTAGGTGGAGAACTGTTTCTGGAAGGTATAGTTTTGTGATGTGGAGCTACTGTCTAGAACTGTTGTAGGAAGGTATTGTTTCGTCATTCAGAGATACTGTGACGAACTGTTTCTGGAAGGTATAGTTTTGTGATTCGGAGCCAATGTGGAGAACTGCTGCAGAAATGTATTGTTCTGTGTTGTGGAGCTAGTATAGGGAACTGTTGCAGAAAGGTATTGTTTTCTGAGGTGGAGCTAGTGTGGAGAACTGTTTGCAGGAAGGTATTGTATTGTGAGGTTGAGCTAGTGTGAAGATCTGTATATAGTTTTGTGATTCGGAGCCAGTGTGGAGAACTGTTGCAGAAACCAATTGTTTTGTGATGTGGAGCTAGTGTAGAGAACTGTTGGAGGAAGGTATTGTTTTGTTATGTGGAGCTAGTGTGGAAAACTGTTGCAGGAAGATATAGTTTTGTGATTCAGAGCTAGTGTGAAGAACTGTTGCTGGAAGGTACTGTTTTGTGAGGTGGAGCTAGATTAGAGAACTCTTACAGAAAGGTATTGTTTTGTGAAGTGGACCTAATGTGGAGAATTGTTGCTGGAAGGTATTGTTTTGTGAAGTGGACCTAGGTGGAGAACTGTTTCTGGAAGGTATAGTTTTGTGATGTGGAGCTACTGTGTAGAACTGGTGCAGGAAGGTCTTTTTTTTTTGTGATTCTGAGCTAGTTTGAAGAACTGTTTCTGGAAGGTATAGCTTTGTGATTCGGAGCCAGTGTGGAGAACTCTTGCAGAAAGGTATTGTTTTGTGAGGTGGAGCTAGTGTAGAGAACTCTTGCAGAAAGGTATTGTTTTGTGAGGTGGAGCTAGTGTAGAGAACTCTTGCAGAAAGGTATTGTTTTGTGAGGTGGAGCTAGTGTAGAAAACTCTTGCAGAAAGGTATTGTTTTGTGAGGTGGTGCTAGTGTGGAGAACTTTTGCAGGAAGGTAGTGTTTTGTGAAGTGGAGCTAGTGTGTAGAACAGTTGCAGAAATGTATTGTTTTGTGATTCAGAGCTAGTGTGAAGAACTGTTGCTGGAAAGTTTAGTTTTGTGATTAGGAGCCAGTGTGTAGAACTGTTGCAGAAACCTATTGTTTTGTGATGAGAAGCTAGTGTAGAGAACTGTTGCAGAAAGTTATTGTTTTGTGAGATTGAGCTAGTGTGGAGAACTCTTTGCAGGATGGTATTGTTTCGTGAAGTGGACCTAGGTGGAGAACTGTTTCTGGAAGGTATAGTTTTGTGATGGGGAGCTACTGTGTAAAACTGTTGCAGGAAGGTATTGTTTTGTGATTCAGTGCTACTGTGACGAACAGTTTCTGGAAGGTATAGTTTTGTGATTCGGAGCCAATGTGGAGAACTGCTGCAGAAACGTATTGTTCTGTGTTTTGGAGCTAGTGTAGGGAACTGTTGCAGAATGGTATTGTTTTCTGAGGTGGAGTTAGTGTGTTGAAATGTTTGCAGGAAGGTAGTGTCTTGTGAAGTGGAGCTAGTGTGTAGAACTGTTGCAGAAATGTATTGTTTTGTGATGTGGAGCTAGTGTAGAGAACTGTTTGCAGGAAGGTATTGTATTATGAGGTTGAGCTAGTGTGAAGAACTGTATATAGTTTTGTGAATCTGAGCCAGTGTGGAGAACTGTTGCAGAAACCAATTGTTTTGTGATGTGGAGCTAGTGTAGAGAACGGTTGCAGGAAGGTATTGTTTTGTTATGTGGAGCTAGTGTGGAGAACTGTTGCAGGAAGGTATAGTTTTGTGATTCAGAGCTAGTGTGTAGAACTGTTCCTGGAAGGTATTGTTTTGTGAGGTGGAGCTAGTGTAGAGAACTCTTGCAGAAAGGTATTGTTTTGTGAGGTGGAGCTAGTGTAGAGAACTCTTGCAGAAAGGTATTGTTTTGTGAGGTGGAGCTAGTGTAGAGAACTCTTGCAGAAAGGTATTGTTTTGTGACGTGGACCTAGTGTGGAGAACTCTTGCTGGAAGGTATAGTTTTGTGATGTGGAGTTACTGTGTAGAACTGTTGAAGGAAGGTATTGTTTTGTGATTCGGAGCTAGTTTGAAGAACTGTTGCTGGAAGGTATAGTTGTGTAATTCACAGCCACTGTGGAGAACTGTTGCAGAAACGTATTGTTTTGTGATGTGGAGCTGCTGTAGAGAACTGTTGCAGAAAGGTATTGTTTTCTGAGGTGGAGCTAGTGTGGAGAACTATGCTAGGAAGGTATTGTTTTGTGATGTGGAGCTAGTGTGGGGAAAGGTTTTAGGAATGTATTTTTTTGTGATGTTGCGCTAGTGTGTAGAAATGTTGCAGGAAGGTATAGTTTTGTGATGTGTAGCTAGTGTGAAGAATGTTGCTGGAAGGTATTATTTTGTGATGTGGAGCTAGTGTAGAGAACTGTTGCAGAAAGTTATTATTTTGTGAGGTGGAGCTAGTGTGGAGAACTGTTGCAGGAAGGTATAGTTTTGTGAGGTGGAGCTAGTGTGGAGAACTGTTGCCAGAAGGTATAGTTTTGTTATGTGGAGCTAGTGTGTAGAACTGTTGCAGGAAGGTATTGTTTTGTGTTTCGGAGGTAGTGTGAAGAACTTTTGCTGGAAGGTATAGTTTTGTGATTCGGAGCAAGTGTGGAGAACTGTTGCAGAAAATTATTGTTTTGTGATATTGAGCTAGTGTAGAGAACTGTTGCAGAAAGATATTGTTTTGTGAGGTGTAGTTAGTGTGGAGAATTGTTGCAGGAAGGTATTGTTCTGTGATGTGGAGCTAGTGTGAAGAACTGTTGCAGAAAGGTATAGTTTTGTGGTTCGGGGAAAGTGTGGAGAACTGTTGCAGAAACGTAATGTTTTGTGGTGTGGAGCTATTGTAGAGAACAGTTGCAGAAAGGTATAGTTATGTGAGGTATAGCTAGTGTGGAGAACTGTTTCAGCAAGGTATTGTTTTGTGATTTGAACCTAGTGTGTAGAACTGTTGCAGGAAGGTATTGTTTTGTGATTCCTAGGTAGTGTGAAGAACTGTTGCTGGAAGGTATAGTTTTGTGATCCATTGCCAGTGTGAAAAACTGTTGCAGAAACGTATTTTTTTGTGATGTATAGCTAGTGTAGAGAACTCTTGCAGAAAGGTATTGTTTTTTGAGGTGGAGCTAGTGTGGAGCACTGTTGCAGGAAGGTATTCTTTTGTGATGGGGAGCTAGAGTGTAGAATTGTTGCATGAAGGTATGGTTTTGTTATTCGGAGCTAGTGTGAAGAACTTTTGATGGAAGGTATAGTTTTGTGATTCGGAGCCAGTGTGGAGAACTGTTGCAGGAAGGTATAGTTTTCTGATGTGAAGCTAGTGTGGAGAACTTTTGCAGGAAGGTATTGTTTTGTGATGTGTAGCTAGTGTAAAGAACTGTTGCTGGAAGGTATTATTTTGTGATGTGGAGCTAGTGTAGAGAACTGTTGCAGAAAGATATGGTTTTGTGAGGTGGAGCTAGTGTGGAGAACTTTTGCAGGAAGGTATTGTTTTGTGATGTGTAGCTAGTGTGAAGAACTGTTGCAGGCAGGTATAATTTTGTGATGTGGAGCTACTGTGTAGAACTGTTGCAGGAAGGTATTGTTTTGTGATTCGGAGCTAGTGTGAAGAACTCTTGCTTGAATGTATAGTTGTGTAATTCAGAGCCAGTGTGGAGAACTGTTGCAGAAACGTATTGTTTTGTGATGTGGAGCTACTGTAGAGAACTGTTGCAGAAAGGTATTGTTTTCTGAGGTGGATCAAGTGTAGAGAACTATGCTAGGAAGGTATTGTTTTGTGATGTGGAGCTAGTGTGAAGAACTGTTGTAGGAATGTAATTTTTTGTGATGTTGAGGTAGTGTGTAGAAATGTTGCAGGAAGGTATTGTTTTGTGATGTGTAGCTAGTGTGAAGAACTGTTGCTGGAAATTATTATTTTGTGATGTGGAGCTAGTGTAGAGAACTGTAGCAGAAATTTATTGTTTTGTGAGGTGGAGCTAGTGTGGAGAACTGTTGCAGAAACGTATTCTTTTTTGATGTGGAGCTACTGTAGAGAACTGTTGAAAAAAGGTATAGATTTGTGAGGTAGAGCTAGTGTGGAGAACTGTTGCAGCAAGGTAAAGTTTTGTGATGTGGAGCTAGTGTGTAGAACTGTTGCAGGAAGGTATTGTTTTTTGATTCGTAGCTAGTGTGAAGAACTTTTGCTGGTAGGTATAATTCTGTGATTCGGAGCCAGTGTGGAGAACTGTTGTAGAAACTTATTGTTTTGTGATTTTGAGCTAGTGTAGAGAACTGTTGCAGAAAGGTATTGTTTTGTGAGGTGGAGCTAGTGTGGAGAATTTTTGCAGGAAGGTATTGTTTTGTGATGTGGAGCTAGTGTGAAGAACTGTTGCAGAAAGGTATAGTTTTGTGATTCGGAGCCAGTGTTGAAAACTGTTGCAAGAAGGTATTATTATGTGATGCATAGCCAGTGTTTAGAACAGTTGCAGAAAGGAATTATTTTTTGATGTGGAGCTAGGGTAGAGAACTGTTGCAGAAAGATATTGTTTTGTGAGTTGGACCTAGTGTGGAGAACTGATTCAGGAAGGTATTGTTTTGTGATGTGTAGCTAGTGTGGAGAACTGTTGCAGGAAGGTATTGTTTTGTGAGGTGGAGCTAATGTGGAGAACTGTTGAAGGAAGGTATAGTTTTGTGATTCGGAGCCAGTGTGGAGAACTGTTGCAGAAACGTAATGTTTTGTGGTATGGAGCTAGTGTAGAGAACAGTTGCAGAAAGGTATTGTTTTGTGAGGTGGAGCTAGTGTGGAGAACTGTTTCAGGAAGGTATTGTTTTGTTATTTGAATCTAGTGTGTAGAACTGTTGCAGGAAGTTATTGTTTTGTGATTCCTAGGTAGTGTGCAGAACTGTTGCTGGAAGGTATAGTTTTGTGATTCGTTGCCAGTGTGAAAAACTGTTGCAGAAACGTATTTTTTTGTGATGTATAGCTAGTGTAGAGAACTCTTGCAGAAAGGTATTGTTTTGTGAGGTGGAGCTAGTGTGGAGCACTGTTGCAGGAAGGTATTCTTTTGTGATGGGGAGCTGGAGTGTAGAATTGTTGCATGAAAGTATGGTTTTGTTATTCGGAGCTAGTGTGAAGAACTTTTGATGGAAGGTATAGTTTTGTGATTCGGAGCGAGTGTGGAGAACTGTTGCAGGAAGGTATTGTTTTGTGATGTGGAGCTAGTGTGGAAAACTCTTGCAGGAAGGTATATTTTGTGATGTGGAGCTAGTGTAGAGAACTGTTGCAGAAAGTTATTGATTTCTCAGTTGGAGCTAGTGTGGAGAAGTGTTGCAGGAAGGTGTTGTTTTGTGATGTGGAGCTAGTGTGGGGAACAGTTGCAGGAAGGTATAATTTTTTGATATGTAGCTAGTGTGTAGAACTGTTGAAGGAAGGTATTGTTTTGTGATTCGGAGCTAGTTTGAAGAACTGTTGCTGGAAGGTATAGTTGTGTAATTCACAGCCACTGTGGAGAACTGTTGCAGAAACGTATTGTTTTGTGATGTGGAGCTACTGTAGAGAACTGTTGCAGAAAGGTATTGTTTTGTTAGGTGTATCTAGTGTGGAGAACTGTTGCAGGAAGGTATAGTTTTGTGAGGTGGAGCTAGTGTGGCGAACTGTTGCAGGAAGTTATAGTTTTGTGGTGTGGAGCTAGTGTGGAGAACTGTTGCAGGAAGGTATAGTTTTGTGATGTGGAGCTAGTGTGTTGAACTGTTGCAGGAAGGTATTGTTTTGTGATTCAGAGCTAGTGTGGAGAACTGTTGCAGAAACTTATTGTTTTGTGATATTGAGCTAGTGTAGAGAACTGTTGGAGAAAGACATTGTTTTGTGAGGTGTAGTTAGTGTGGAGAATTGTTGCAGGAAGGTATTGTTCTGTGATGTGGAGCTAGTGTGAAGAACTGTTGCAGAAAGGTATAGTTTTGAGATTCAGGGCCAATGTGGAGAACTGTTGCAGAAACGTATTGTTTTGTGATGTGGAGCTAGAGTAGAGAACTGTTGCAGAAAGATATTGTTTTGTGATGTGGAGCTACTGTGTAGAACAGTTGCAGGAAGGTATTGTTTTGTGATGTGGAGCTAGTGTGAAGAACTGTTGTAGAAAGGTATAGTTTTGTGATTCGGAGCCAGTGTGGAAAACTGTTGCAGGAAGGTATTATTATGTGATGCATAGCCAGTGTGGAGAACAGTTGCAGAATGGTATGTTTTTGTGATGTGGAGCTAGTGTAGAGAACTGTTGCAGGAAGATATTATTTTGTGATGTGGAGCTAGTGTAGAGAACTGTTGCAGAAAAGTATTGTTTTGTGAGGTGGAGCTAGTGTGGAGATCTGTTGCAGGAAGGTATTGTTTTGTGATGAGGAGCTAGTGTAGAGAAATGTTGCAGAAAAGTATTGTTTTGTGAGGTGGAGCTAGTGTGGCGAACTGTTGCAGGAAGTTATAGTTTTGTGGTGTGGAGCTAGTGTGGAGAACTGTTGCAGGAAGGTATAGTTTTGTGATGTGGAGCTAGTGTGTTGAACTGTTGCAGGAAGGTATTGTTTTGTGTTTCGGAGCTAGTGAGAAGAACTTTTGCTGGAAGGTATAGTTTTGTGATTCAGAGCTAGTGTGGAGAACTGTTGCAGAAACTTATTGTTTTGTGATATTGAGCTAGTGTAGAGAACTGTTGGAGAAAGACATTGTTTTGTGAGGTGTAGTTAGTGTGGAGAATTGTTGCAGGAAGGTATTGTTCTGTGATGTGGAGCTAGTGTGAAGAACTGTTGCAGAAAGGTATAGTTTTGAGATTCGGGGCCAGTGTGGAGAACTGTTGCAGAAACGTATTGTTTTGTGATGTGGAGCTAGAGTAGAGAACTGTTGCAGAAAGATATTGTTTTGTGATGTGGAGCTACTGTGTAGAACAGTTGCAGGAAGGTATTGTTTTGTGATGTGGAGCTAGTGTGAAGAACTGTTGTAGAAAGGTATAGTTTTGTGATTCGGAGCCATTGTGGAAAACTGTTGCAGGAAGGTATTATTATGTGATGCATAGCCAGTGTGGAGAACAGTTGCAGAATGGTATGTTTTTGTGATGTGGAGCTAGTGTAGAGAACTGTTGCAGGAAGATATTATTTTGTGATGTGGAGCTAGTGTAGAGAACTGTTGCAGAAAAGTATTGTTTTGTGAGGTGGAGCTAGTGTGGAGATCTGTTGCAGGAAGGTATTGTTTTGTGATGAGGAGCTAGTGTAGAGAACTGTTGCAGAAAAGTATTGTTTTTTGAGGTGGAGCTAGTGTGGAGATCTGTTGCAGGAAGGTATTGTTTTGTGATGTGGAGCTATTTTGGAAAACTGTTGCAGGAAGGTATATTTTGTGATGCAGATCTAGTGTGTAGAAATGTTGCAGGAAGGTAATATTTTGTGATGTGTAGCCAGTGCGGAGAACAGTTGCAGAAAAGTATTCTTTAGTGATGTGGAGCTGATGTGGGAGTGTCATATATCAATCTGTTGATTTCATTGGTTAATATAAAGAAACTGCCTAAGCCCATTGATAGGCCAACCCTTAGGTGGGTGGAGTAGACAGAAGAGGATTCTGGGAAAGAGAAGCTGAGTCAAGGAGCCGCCATGATGCCTGCATTCCAGACAGACACAGGCTAGAATCTCCCCGGTAAGCACACCTTGGGGTGCTACACAGATTATCAGAAATGGGTTAGGTCGATATGTAAGAGCTAGCCAATAATGGGCCAGGCAGTGATTAAAGGTATACAGTTTCCATGTAATTATTTCGGGGCTTAAGCTGGGCCATGCGGGCGGCCGGGTACAGGGGCACAGCCACGCCGCTCCTTATTACAACAGAATGGTGCCCCACGTGATGGACTTAATTTACTTAAAAACCTGAGAAGACTTAAAAATAAGGGAGAGAGAATTTAACACAGATTTTTGCTGTTTGTTGGTGACATGCTGTAGAGAGATTTCCTCATTCGGCATCAGCAGCAGAAAAAACGCTGCGTCATTTTAAAGCGTGGCTTCCTGGGGCTGCACTGCCAGCGTAAAAAGCATTTCAAGGCTTTTATGAAACTGGATGTTTCTGTTCCCGCTTGGGATCGGAGGAGAATGCTCTGAGACCTTGCCGATGGCTCAGCGGCTCAGCGACCTGTTTTCAGACTGCGCAATGCTCTGCGTGTCAGATTTGGTTGTAACTTGGATGAAAAGAGTTTCTATGCTGCACACTCAGTCTCAGAATTAAACTGCTGAGTGCGGCTCCAATGTGGACTTGCTGTGTGCCTGGAACTGTGCGCAGCTCAGGCGCACCAAATAGATCTGAGGCAGGAGCTGCTGCTCCATGCTAAACTGTGCTGACCTCAGGCAGGAACTGCCATAATTACCATAATAATAGCGCAGTTAAGGTTTAGACTTGGCAGGGTACAGGCGATACTGTACAAAATGCAACTTAAGTTTTTTAAAAATGCTTAACATTTTAATAAATGCTCCTGGATAGTAAAAAAATTACAGATTCACAATAAAACAGATTCAGACAGACCACTAAATGAGTCACAATGTTGGATAAATGTACGTTTGCTTGAGAAAAAAAATACATATATAGAGAGAGAATAAAGTTAATGCCTTTAAAATTAAAAAGGTAAAGTCTTTAAAGAGACAGAGTAAAAATAGTTAAGAGAGTAAAAGAAATAAAGAAGAATAAGCCACGTAAAAATGAAAAATCCACAAAGAGTCTGGATTATGTACATTGTGTTTTCTTTAAGATTTTTGACTGTGAAGGAGCTAAGTACAGAGAGACATTTTATTATATGGGCTGCCAATTGGAACCAGAATGGATATCATGAGGGTATGACTTCAGAATTTGGGTCTAAGGATATGATGCTTCGGAGAGGGTCTTCTTTTGTTTTCACAGAGGACCAGACCCTGTGGATTGCGTCTATCCCGATTTGGTATGATAGACCACGCCCTCCTGAAAGGTTGCTGTGAACACCCTCAGAAAATTGCTTTGCTCAACTGCCAACTGAGATGAAACTAGCACACAGGTTATACCGTGAAAGACCTAATTAACGACGCCCCCATTCAGCAGGAAGCAGTTTGAGAGAGAAACTGCGCCCATGTTCCCAAAATATTGTTTATAAATATTCTTTTACATTTAAAGGGGGATATGATATAGATATAAATAATTTGCATTGGTATGGATTTTAAAGTCAATTTTGTTATATGTATTTCTGTATATGTATTAAGGTATTGTGATTGTGTAGTTCATTTTTAAAATGTAATGTATAATTAGGAAATATAGGTTGTTGTTAAATAATCGTAAATAATAGTCAAGCTTATAGTCATGTTAGATTTTCTAGATATATGGAGATATATTTCAATTAGATAGACATTCTTCATATCTCTCAAAGATTGCAGAATATGGCATTTAAAATATTTTAATAACTTAGGGTTTTTCATGACAATGAGACACGTCTGCTCCTGACAGCACCAATCTACTTCAAGAGGAAGATGGGCATCGAAGAGGATCCTTATGGAGCTTGATAGACATTTGGGCAAGAGACTGTTCTTGCCTGGACTGTTGCATAAACTGGACACAAAGAACCCGCAGAGAGAGGACTGCTGAACTTGCCTAAAGAAATGTGTGCTGGATACTATGGGCCTGAAGGCTGAAGATGGATGCCCCAACGGTACAGAGGAACTTTGGGTGACTGTCCAGGCAGCGAGATGTCTCTGTCATTTGTAGAGCTTTTGATTTCTTGTTTGTTTAAATAATTTTATATCCTTCTGGAGTCTTTGATGGAGTTGAAGAATGGTTAGTTATAGTTATAGTTTTCCTTAGTTATGATAAAAGATAAAGTAAATATAAATATTGTAACTGTAATTCTTACTTGATAACTGTTTTGTTATATGTAATTTTACTATGTTAAAGTTAAAGCCTTTCTTTTTTGTTTAAACAGAAAAAGGGGAAGTGATGTGGGAGTGTCATATATCAATCTGTTGATTTCATTGGTTAAAATAAAGAAACTGCCTAAGCCCATTGATAGGCCAACCCTTAGGTGGGTGGAGTAGACAGAAGAGGATTCTGGGAAGGAGAAGCTGAGTCAAGGAGCCGCCATGATGCCCGCATTCCAGACAGACACAGGCTAGAATCTCCCCGGTAAGCACACCTTGGGGTGCTACACAGATTATCAGAAATGGGTTAGGCCGATATGTAAGAGCTAGCCAATAATGGGCCAGGCAGTGATTAAAGGTATACAGTTTCCGTGTAATTATTTCGGGGCTTAAGCTGGGCCATGCGGGCGGCCGGGTACAGGGGCACAGCCACGCCGCTCCTTATTACAACATGGAGCTACTGTGTAGAACTTTTGCAGGAAGGTATTGTTTTGTGATATGGAGCTAGTGTGGATAAGTGTTGCAGGAAGGTATAATTTTGTTATTTGTAGCTAGTGTGTAGAAGAGTTGCAGGAAGATATTGTTTTGTGATATGGAGCCAGTGTGGAGAACTGTTGCTGGTAGGCATTATTTTGTGGTGTGGAGCTAGTGTAGAGAACTGTTGCATAAAGTTATTGTTTTGTGTGGTGTAGCTAGTGTGGAGAACTGTTGCATTAATGTATTGTTTTGTGAGGAGGAGCTAGTGTGGAGAACTGTTGCAGGAAGGTATAATTTTGTGATGTGGAGCTAGTGTGAAGAACTGTTATTGGAAGGTATAGTTTTTGATTCAGAGCCAGTGTGGAGCACTGTTGAAGAAACGTATTGTTTTGTGATGTGTAGCTACTGTAGAGAACTGTTGCAGTAAGGTATTATTTTGTGTGTGGAGCTAATGTGGAGAAATGTTGCAGGAAGGTATAGTTTTGTGATTCAGGGCCAGTGTGGAGAACTGTTGCAGAAACGTCTTGTTCTGTGATGTGGAGCTAGTGTAGAGAACAGTTGTAGAAAGGTATTGTTTTGTGAGGTGGAGATAGTGTGGAGAACCTTTGCAGCAAGGTATAGTTTGGGGATGGAAAGCTAGTGTGTAGAACTGTTGCATGAAGGTATGGTTTTGTGATTCGGAGCTAGTGTTGAAAACTGTTGCAAGAAGGTATTATTATGTGATACATAGCCAGTGTTTAGAACAGTCGCTGAAAGGAATTATTTTGTGAAGTTGAGCTAGTGTGCAGAAAAGTTGCAGGAAAGTATTGTTTTGTGATGTGCAGCTACTGTGTATAACAGTTGCAGAAAGGTATTGTTTTGTGATGTGGAGCTAGTGTGGAGAACTCTTGCAGATAGGTATTGTTTTGTGATTCGGAGCCAGTGTGGAAACTGTTGCAGTTAGGTCTTATTATGTGATGCGGAGCCAGTGTGGAGAACAGTTGCAGAAAGGTATTTTTTTGTGATGTGGAGCTAGTGTAGAGAACTGTTGCAGGAAGATATTATTTTGTGATGTAGAGCTAGTGTAGAGAACTCTTGCAGAAAGGTATTGTTTTGTGAGGTGGAGCTAGTGTGGAGATCTGTTGCAGGAAGGTATTGTTTTGTGAGGTGGAGCTAGTGTGGAGAACTGTTGCAGGAAGGTATAGTTTTGTGATGTGGAGCTAGTGTGTAGAACTGTTGCAGAAAGGTATTATTTTGTGATTCGGAGCTAGTGTGAAGAACTTTTGCTGGAAGGTATAGTTTTGTGATTCAGAGCCAGTGTGGAGAACTGTTTCAGAAAAGTATTTTTTGTGAAGTGGAGCTAGTGTGGAGAACTGTTGCAGGAAGGTATAGTTTTGTGATTCGGAGCCAGTGTGGAGAACTGTTGCAGAAACTTACTGTTTTGTGATGAGGAGCTAGTTTAGAGAACAGTTGCAGAAAGGTATTGTTTTGTGAGGTGGAGCTAGTGTGGAGATCTGTTGCAGGAAGGTATTATTTTGTGATTCAGAGATAGTGTGAAGAACCTTTGCTGGAAGGTATACTTTTATGATACAGAGCCAGTGTGGAATTCTGTTGCAGAAAGGTATTGTTTTGTGATGTATAGCTAGTGTAGAGAAATGTTGCCTAAAGGTATGGTTTTGTGAGGTGAACCTAGTGTGGAGAACTGTTGCAGGAATGTATAGTTTTGGGATGGGGAGCTAGTGTGTAGATCTGTTGCATGAAAGTATGGTTTTGTGATTCTGAGCTAATGTGAAGAACTTTTGCAGGAAGGTATAGTTTTGTGATGTGGGGCTAGTGTGGAGAACTGTTGCAGCAAGGTAAATTTTGTGATGTGGAGCTAGTGAGGAGAACTGTTGCAGGAAGGTATTGTTTTGTGAGTTGGAGCTAGTGTGAAGAACTGTTGCAGGAAGGTAAACTTTTGTGATGTGGAGCTATTGTTGAGAACTGTTGCAGGAAGGTATTGTTTTGTGATGTGAAGCTAGTGTGGAGATCTGTTGCAGAAAGGTATTGTTTTGTGAGGTGGAGCTAGTGTGGAGAACTGTTGCAGGAAGGTATACTTTTGTGATGTGGAGCTAGTGTGGAGAACTGTTGCAGGAAGGTATACTTTTGTGATGTGGAGCTAGTGTGGAGAACTGTTGCAGGAAGGTATACTTTTGTGATGTGGAGATAGTGTGGAGAACTGTTTCAGGATGGTATTATTTTGTGATGTGTAGCTAGTGTAGAGAACTGTTGGAGAAAACTATTGTTTTGTGAGGTGGAGCTATTGTGGCGATCTGTTGCAGGAAGGTATTGTTTTGTGAGGTGGTGCTAGTGTGTAGAACTGTTGCAGGATGGTATAGTTTTGTGATGTGGAGCTAGTGTGGAGAACTGTTGCAGGAATGTATTGTTTTGTGAGGTGGAGCTAGTGTTGAGAACTGTTGCAGGAACGTATAGTTTGTGATGTGGAGCTAGTGTGGAGAATTGTTGCAGAATCGTATTGTTTGGTGATGTGGCGGTAATGTAAAGAACTGTTGCAGAAAGGTATTATTTTGTGTGGTGGAGCTAGTGTGGAGAACTGTTGCAGGAAGGTATAGATTTGTGATGTGTAGCTAGTGTGTAGAAGTGTTTGCAGGAAGGCATTGTTTTGTGATTCAGAGCTAGTGTGAACAAATTCTGCTGGAAGGTATAATTTTGTGATTTGGCGCCAGTGTCTAGAACTGTTGCAGAAACGTATTGTTTTGTGATGTGGAGCTAGTGAAGAGTACAGTTCCAGAAAGGTATAGTTTTGTGAGGTGGAGCTAGTGTGGAGAACTGTTGCAGGAAGGTATAGTTTTTTGTTGTGGAGCCAGTGTGGAGAACAGTTGCAGGAAGGTATTGTTTTGGGATGTGGAGCTAATGTGTAGAACTGTTGCAGGAAGGTATTGTTTTGGGATGTGGAGATAGTGTGGAGAACTGTTGCTGGAAGGTATAGTTTTGTGATGTGGAGCTAGTGTGGATAAGTGTTGCCGGAAGGTATACTTTTGTGATGTGGAGCTAGTGTGGAGAACTGTTGCAGAACCGTATTGTTTTGTGATGTGGAGCTAGTGTAGAGAACTGTTGCAGAAAGGCATTGTTTTGTTTGGTGGAGCTAGTGTGGAGAACTGTGGCAGTAAGATATTTTTTTGTTATGTAGAGTTAATGTGTGGAACTGTTGGAGAATGGTATTTTTTTGAGATTCAGAGCAAGCATGTAGAACTTTTGCTGGAAGGTATATTTTTGTGATTCAGAGCCAGTGTGGAGAAATGTTGCAGAAACGTATTGTTTTGTTTTGTGGAGCTAGTGTAGAGAACTGTTGCAGGATGGTATAGCTTTGTGATGTGGAGCTAGTGTGTAGAACAGTTGCAGGAAGTTATTGTTTTGTGATTCGGAGCTAGTGTGAAGAACAGTTGCAGACAGGTATTGTTTTGTGATTCGGAGCTAGTGTAAAGAACTGTTGCTGAAAGGTATAGTTTTGTGATTTGGAGCCACTGTGGAGAACTGTTGGTGGAAGGTATTATTTTGTGATGTGGAGCTAGTGTAAAGAACTGTTGCAAAAAGTTATTGTTTTGTGAGGTGGAGCTATTGTAGAGATATGTTGCAGGAAGTTATAGTTTTGTGATTCGGAGCCAGTGTGGATAACTGTTGCAGGAAGGTATTGTTTTGTGATTTGGATCTAGTGTGAATATCTGTTGCTGGAAGGTATAGTTTTCTGATTCGGAGCCAGTGTGGAGAACTTTTGCAGGAAGGTATTATTTTGTGATGTGGAGCTAGTGTGTAGAAGTGTTGTAGGAAGGCATTATTTTGTGATTCAGAGCTAGTGTGAAGAACTTCTGCTGGAATGTATATTTTTGTGATTCGTAGCCAGTGTTGAGAACTGTTGCAGAAACGTATTGTTTTGTGATGTGGCGCTAGTGTAGAGTAGATTTCCAGAAAGGTATTGTTTTGTGAGGTGGAGCTAGTGTGGAGAACTGTTGCAGGAAGGTATAGTTTTGTGATGTGGAGCCAGTGTGGAGAACAGTTGCAGGAAGGTATTGTTTTCTGATGTGGAGCTACTGTGTAGAACAGTTGCAGGAAGGTATTGTTTTGTGATGTGGAGCTAGGGTGGAGAACTGTTGCAGAAAGGTATAGTTTTGTGATTCAGAGCCAGTGTGGAAAACTTTTCCAGGAAGTTATTATGTGATGTGTAGCCAGTGTGGAAAACAGTTGCAGAAAGGTATTGTTTTGTGATGTGGAGCTAATGTAGAGAACTTTTGCACAAAGGTTTTGTTTTGTGAGGTGGAGCTAGTGTGGAGAACTGTTGCAGGAATGTATTGTTTTGTGAGGTGGAGCTAGTGTTGAGAACTGTTGCAGGAACGTATAGTTTGTGATGTGGAGCTAGTGTGTAGAACTGATGCAGGAAAGTATTGTTTTGTGATTCAGAGCCAGTGTGGAGAACTGTTGCAGAAACATATTGTTCTGTGATATGGAGCTACTGTCGAGAACTGTTGCAGGAAGGTATGGTTTTGTGAGGTGTAGCTAGTGTGGGGAACTGTTGCAGGAAAGTATAGTTTTTTGATGTGGAGCTACTGTGTAGAACAGTTGCAGGAAGTTATTGTTTTCTGATTAGGAGGCAGTGTGGAGAACTGTTGCAGAAACGTATTGTTTTTTGATGTGGAGCTCTTTTAGAGAACTTTTGCAGAAAGGTATTGTTTTGTGAATCGGAGCTAGTGTGAAGAACTTTTACTGTAAGGTATAGTTTTGTGATTCGGAGCCAGTGTGGAGACCTGTGGCAGAAACGTATTGTTTTGTGATGTGGAGTTAGTGTAGAGAACTATTGCAGGAAGGTATAGTTTTGTGTGATGGAGCTATTGTGGAGAACTGTTGTAGAAAGTTATAGTTTTGTGATGTGGAGCTAGTGTGGAGAAATGTTGCATGAAGGTATAGTTTTGTGATTCAGAGCCAGTGTGGAGAATTGTTGCAAAATCGTATTGTTTGGTGATGTGGAGGTAATGTAAAGAACTGTTGCAGAAAGGTATTATTTTGTGTGGTGGAGCTAGTGTGGAGAACTGTTGCAGGAAGGTATAGATTTGTGATGTGTAGCTAGTGTGTAGAAGTGTTTGCAGGAAGGCATTGTTTTGTGATTTGGAGCCAGTGTCTAGAACTGTTGCAGAAACGTATTGTTTTGTGATGTGGAGCTAGTGTAGAGTACAGTTCCAGAAAGGTATAGTTTTGTGAAGTGGAGCTAGTGTGGAGAACTGTTGCAGGAAGGTATAGTTTTGTGTTGTGGAGCCAGTGTGGAGAACAGTTGCAGGAAGGTATTGTTTTGGGATGTGGAGCTAATGTGTAGAACTGTTGCAGGAAGGTATTGTTTTGGGATGTGGAGATAGTGTGGAGAACTGTTGCTGGAAGGTATAGTTTTGTGATTCGGAGCCAGTGTGGAGAACTGTTGCAGAAAGGTATAGTTTTGTGATGTGGAGCTACTGTAGGGAACTGTTGCAGAATGGTATTGTTTTGTGAGGTGGAGCTAGTGTGTCGAACTGTTGCAATAAAGTATAGTTTTGTGATGTGGAGCTAGTGTGTAGAACTGTTTTGGGAAAATATTGTTTTGTTATTCGGAGCTAGTGTGAAGAACTTTTGCGGGAAGGTATAGTTTTGTGATTCGGAGCCAGTGTAGAGACCTGTTGCAGAAGCGTATTATTTGTGATGTGGAGCTAGTGTAGAGAACTGTTGCAGGAAGGTATAGTGTTGTGATGTGGCGCCAGTGTGGAGAAGAGTTGCAGGAAGGTATTTTTTTGGGATGTGGAGCTAATGTGTAGAACTGTTGCAGGAAGGTATAGTTTTGTGATGTGGAGCTAGTGAGTAGAACTGTTTTGGCAAGTTATTGTTTGGTGATTCGGAGCTAGTGTGAAGAACTTTTGCTGGAAGGTATAGTTTTGTGATTTGGAGCCAGTGTACAGACCTGTTGCAGAAGCGTATTGTTTTGTGATGTGGAGCTAGTGTAGAGAACTGTTGCAGGAAGGTATAGTTTTGTGAGATGAAGCTAGTGTGGAGAACTGTTTCACAAAGGTATAGTTTTGTGATGTGGAGCTAGTGTGTAGAAATGTTGCAGGAAGATATAGATTTGTGATGTGGAGCTAGTGTGTAGAATTGTTGCAGGAGGCATTGTTTGTGATGTGGAGGTACTGTGTAGAACTGTTGCAGGAAGGTATTGTTTTGTGAGGTGGAGCTATTGTGGAGAACTGTTGCAGGAATGTATAGTTTTGTGATGTGGAGCTAGTGTGGAGAACTGTTGCAGGAAGGTATAATTTTGTGATGTCGAGCGACTGTAGAGAACTGTTGCAGAAAGGTATTGTTTTGTGAGTTGGAGCTAGTGTGGAGAACTGTTGCAGGAAGGTAAAGTTTTGTGATGTGGAGCTAGTGTGTAGAACTGTTGCAGAAAGGTATTGTTTTGTGATTCAGAGCTAGTATGAAGAACTTTTGCTCGAAGGTATAGTTTTGTGATTCGGAGACAGTGTTGAGAACAGTTGCAGAAAAGTATTTTTTTATTATGTGAAGCTAGTGTAGAGAACGGTTGCAGTAAGGTATTAGTTTGTGAGGTAAAGCTAGTGTGGAGAACTGTTGTAGGAAGGTATAGTTTTGTGATGTGGAGCTAGTGTGTAGAAATGTTTCAGGAAGGTATTGTTTTGTGATGTGGAGCTACTGTGTAGAACAGTTGCAGGAAGGTATTGTTTTGTGATGTGGAGCTAGGGTGGAGTACTGTTGCAGAAAGGTATATTTTTGTGATTCAGAGCCAGTGTGGAAAACTGTTGCAGGAAGGTATTATGTGATGTGTAGCCAGTGTGGAAAACAGTTGCAGAAAGGTATAGCTTTGTGATGTCGAGCTAGTGTAGAGAACTTTTGCAGAAAGGTTTTGTTTTTTGCGGTGGAGCTAGTGTGGAGAACTGTTGCAGGAATGTATTGTTTTGTGAGGTGGAGCTAGTGTTGAGAACCTTTGCAGGAAGGTATAGTTTTTGATGAGGAGCTAATGTGTAGAACTGTTGCAGGAAAGTATTTTTTTGTGATTCGGAGCTAGTGTGAAGAACTGTTGCTGGAAGGTATAGCTTTGTGATTCAGAGCCAGTGTGGAAAACTGTTGCAGAAACGTATTGTTCTGTGATGTGGAGCTACTGTCGGGAACTGTTGTAGAAAGTTATGGTTTTGTGAGGTGTAGCCAGTGTGGGGAACTGTTGCAGGAAAGTATAGTTTTGTGATGTGGAGCTACTGTGTAGAACAGTTGCAGGAAGTTATTGTTTTCTGATTAGGAGGCAGTGTGGAGAACTGTTGCAGAAACATATTGTTTTTTGATGTGGAGCTCCTTTAGAGAACTGTTGCAGAAAGATATTGTTTTGTGAATCGGATCTAGTGTGAAGAAGTTTTACTGGAAGGTATAGTTTTGTGATTCGGAGCCAGTGTGGAGACCTGTGGCAGAAATGTATTGTTTTGTGATGTGGATCTAGTGTAGAAAACTGTTGCAGGAAGGTATAGTTTTGTGTGATGGAGCTATTGTGCAGAACTGTTGCAGAAAGCTATAGTTTTGTGATGTGGAGCTAGTGTGTAGAAATGTTGCATGAAAGTATAGTTTTGTGATGTGGAGCTAGTGTGTAAAAATGCTGCAGGAAGGTATTGTTTTGTGATGTGGAGCTAGTGTGTAAAAATGCTGCAGGAAGGTATTGTTTTGTGATGTGGAGCTAATGTGTAGAACTGTTACAGGAAGTTATTGTTTTGTGATGTGGAGCTAGTGTGTAGAAATGTTGCAGGAAGGTATTGTTTTGTGATGTGGAGCTACTGTGTAGAACTGTTGCAGGAAATTATTATTTTGTGATGTGGAGCTAGTGTGGAGAACTGTTGCAGGAAGGTATTGTTTTGTGAGGTGGAGCTAGTGTGGAGAACTGTTGCAGGAATGTATAGTTTTGTGATGTGGAGCTCCTGTAGGGAACTGTTGCAGAATGGTATTGTTTTGTGAGGTGGAGCTAGTGTGTTGAACTGTTGCAGTAAGGTATAGTTTTGTGATGTGGAGCTAGTGTATAGAACTGTTTTGGGAAGGTATTGTTTTTTGATTCAGAGCTAGTGTGAAGAACTTTTGCGGGAAGGTATAGTTTTGTGATTCGGAGCCAGTGTAGAGACCTGTTGCAGAAGGGTATTGTTTTGTGATGTGGAGCTAGTGTAGAGATCTGTTGCAGGAAGTTATAGTTTTGTGAGATGAAGCTAGTGTGGAGAACTGTTTCACAAAGTTATAGTTTTGTGATGTGGAGCTAGTGTGTAGAAATGTTGCAGGAGGCATTGTTTGTGATGTGGAGGTACTGTGTAGAACTGTTGCAGGAAGGTATTGTTTTGTGAGGTGGAGCTATTGTGGAGAACTGTTGCTGGAAGGTATAGTTTTGTGATGTGGAGCTAGTGTGGAGAACTGTTGCAGGAAGGTATAATTTTGTGATGTGGAGCTAGTGTGGAGAACTGTTGCAGGAAGGTATTGTTTTGTGAGGTGGAGCTAGTGTGGAGAACTGTCGCAGAAACCTGTTGTTTTGTGATGTGGAGCTACTGTAGAAAACTGTTGCAGAAAGGTATTGTTTTGTGAGGTGGAGCTACTGTGAAGAACTGTTGCAGGAAGTTATAGTTTTGTGATGTGGAGCTAGGGTGGAGAACTGTTGCAGGAAAGTATTTTTTTTTTGATGGGGAGCTAGTGTGAAGAACTGTTGCTGGAAGGAATAGTTTTGTGATTCAGAGACAGTGTGAAGAACAGTTGCAGAAAAGTATTTTTTTATTATGTGAAGCTATTGTAGAGAACGGTTGCAGAAAGGTATTAGTTTGTGAGGTAAAGCTAGTGTGGAGAACTGTTGTAGGAATTATAGTTTTGTGATGTGGAGCTAGTGTGTAGAAATGTTTCAGGAAAGTATTGTTTTGTGATGTGGAGCTACTGTGTAGAACAGTTGCAGGAAGGTATTGTTTTGTGATGTGGAGCTAGGGTGGAGAACTGTTGCAGAAAGGTGTTTTTTTGGATTCAGACCCAGTGTGGAAAACTGTTGCAGGAAGGTATTATGTGATGTGTAGCCAGTGTGGAAAACAGTTGCAGAAAGGTATAGCTTTGTGATGTGGAGCTAGTGTAGAGAACTTTTGCACAAAGGTTTTGTTTTGTGCGGTGGATCTAGTGTGGAGAAGTGTTGCAGGAATGTATTGTTTTGTGAGGTGGAGCTAGTGTTGAGAACTGTTGCAGGAACGTATAGTTTGTGATGTGGAGCTAGTGTGTAGAACTGTTGCAGGAAAGTATTTTTTTGTGATTCGGAGCTAGTGTGAAGAACTGTTGCTGGAAGGTATAGTTTTGTGATTCAGAGCCAGTGTGGAGAACTGTTGCAGAAACATATTGTTCTGTGATGTGGAGCTACTGTCGGGAACTGTTGTAGAAAGGTATGGTTTTGTGAGGTGTAGCTAGTGTGGGGAACTGTTGCAGGAAAATATAGTTTTGTGATGTGGAGCTACTGTGTAGAACAGTTGCAGGAAGTTATTGTTTTCTGATTAGGAGGCAGTGTGGAGAACTGTTGCAGAAACGTATTGTTTTTTGATGTGGAGCTCCTTTAGAGAACTGTTGCAGAAAGGTATTGTTTTGTGAATTGGAGCTAGTGTGAAGAATTTTTACTGGAAGGTATAGTTTTTGATTCGGAGCCAGTGTGGAGACCTGTGGCAGAAACGTATTGTTTTGTGATGTGGATCTAGTGTAGAAAACTGTTGCAGGAAGGTATAGTTTTGTGTGATGGAGCTATTGTGGAGAACTGTTGCAGAAAGTTATAGTTTTGTGATGTGGAGCTAGTGTGTAGAAATGATGCATGATGGTATAGTTTTGTGATGTGGAGCTAGTGTGTAGAACTATTGCAGGAAGGTATTATTTTGTGATGTGAAGCTAATGTAGAGAACTGTTGCAGGAAGATATTGTATTGTGAGGTGGAGCTAGTGTGGAGATCTGTTGCAGGAAGGTATTTTTTCTGAGGTGGAGCTAGTTTGGAGACCTGTTGCAGAAGCGTATTGTTTTGTGAGGTGGAGCTATTGTGGAGAACTGTTGCAGGAAAATGTAGTTTTGTGATGTGGAGCTACTGTGTAGAACAGTTGCAGGAAGTTATTGTTTTGTGATTAGGAGCCAGTGTGGAGAACTGTTGCAGGAAGATATTGTTTTGTGAATTGGAGCTAGTGTGAAGAACTTTTACAGGAATGTATAGTTTTGTGATTCGGAGCCAGTGTGGAGACCTGTGGCAGAAACGTATTGTTTTGTGATGTGGAGCTAGTGTAGAGAACTATTGTAGCAAGGTATAGTTTTTTGTGATGGAGCTATTGTGCAGAACTGTTGCAGAAAGTTATAGTTTTGTGATGTGGAGCTAGTGTGTAGAAATGTTGCATGAAGTTATAGTTTTGTGATTCGGAGCCAGTGTGGAGAACTGTAGCAAAATCGTATTGTTTGGTGATGTGGAGCTAATGTAAAGAACTGTTGCAGAAAGGTATTATTTTGTGTGGTGGAGCTAGTGTGGAGAACTGTTGCAGGAAGGTATAGATTTGTGATGTGGAGCTAGTGTGTAGAAGAGTTGCAGGAAGGCATTGTTTTGTGATTCAGAGCTAGTGTGAAGAACTTCTGCTGGAAGGTATAATTTTGTGATTCGGAGCCAGTGTTGAGAACTGTTGCAGAAACGTATTGTTTTGTGATGGGGAGCTAGTGTAGAGTACAGTTCCAGAAAGGTATTGTTTTGTGAGGTTGAGCTAGTGTGGAGAACTGTTGCAGGAAGGTATAGTGTTGTGATGTGGCGCCAGTGTGGAGAAGAGTTGCAGGAAGGTATTTTTTTGGGATGTGTAGCTAATGTGTAGAACTGTTGCAGGAAGGTATAGTTTTGTGATGTGGAGCTAGTGAGTAGAACTGTTTTGGCAAGTTATTGTTTGGTGATTCGGAGCTAGTGTGAAGAACTTTTGCTGGAAGGTATAGTTTTGTGATTTGGAGCCAGTGTACAGACCTGTTGCAGAAGCGTATTGTTTTGTGATGTGGAGCTAGTGTAGAGAACTGTTGCAGGAAGGTATAGTTTTGTGAGATGAAGCTAGTATGGAGAACTGTTTCACAAAGGTATAGTTTTGTGATGTGGAGCTAGTGTGTAGAAATGTTGCAGGAAGATATAGATTTGTGATGTGGAGCTAGTGTGTAGAATTGTTGCAGGAGGCATTGTTTGTGATGTGGAGGTACTGTGTAGAACTGTTGCAGGAAGGTATTGTTTTGTGAGGTGGAGCTATTGTGGAGAACTGTTGCAGGAATGTATAGTTTTGTGATGTGGAGCTAGTGTGGAGAACTGTTGCAGGAAGGTATAATTTTGTGATGTCGAGCGACTGTAGAGAACTGTTGCAGAAAGGTATTGTTTTGTGAGTTGGAGCTAGTGTGGAGAACTGTTGCAGGAAGGTAAAGTTTTGTGATGTGGAGCTAGTGTGTAGAACTGTTGCAGAAAGGTATTGTTTTGTGATTCAGAGCTAGTATGAAGAACTTTTGCTCGAAGGTATAGTTTTGTGATTCGGAGACAGTGTGGAGAACAGTTGCAGAAGAGTATTTTTTTATTATGTGAAGCTAGTGTAGAGAACGGTTGCAGAAAGGTATTAGTTTGTGAGGTGGAGCTAGTGTGGAGAACTGTTGTAGGAAGGTATAGTTTTGTGATGTGGAGCTAGTGTGTAGAAATGTTGCAGGAAGGTATTGTTTTGTGATGTGGAGCTACTGTGTAGAAGAGTTGCAGGAAGGTATATTTTTGTGATGTGGTTGTAGGGTGGAGAACTGTTGCAGAAAGGTATATTTTTGTGATTCAGAGCCAGTGTGGAAAACTGTTGCAGGAAGGTATTATGTGATGTGTAGCCAGTGTGGAAAACAGTTGCAGGAAGGTATAGTTTTGTGATGAGGACCTAGTGTAGAGAACATTTGCACAAAGGCTTTGTTTTTTGCGGTGGAGCTAGTGTGGAGAACTGTTGCAGAAAGTTATTGTTTTGTGAGTTGGATCTAGTATGGAGAACTGTTCCGGAAACTGTTGTTTTGTGATGTGGAGCTACTGTAGATAACTGTTGCAGAAAGGTATTATTTTGTGAGGTGGAGCTAATGTGGAGAACTGTTGCAGGAATGTATAGATTTGTGATTCGCAGCCAATGTGGAGAACTGTTGCAGAAACGTATTGTTTTGTGATGTGGAGCTAGTGTAGAGAACAGTTGCAGAAAGGTATTGTTTTGTGAGGTGGAGCTAGTTTGGAGAACTGTTGCAGTAAGGTATAGTTTTCTGATGTGAAGCTAGTGTGGAGAACTGTTGCAGGAAGGTTTTGTTTTGTGATTCAGAGCTAGTGTGAAGAACTGTTGCTGGAAGGAATAATTTTGTGATTCGAAACCAGTGTGGAAAACTGTTGCAGAAAGGTATTGTTTTGTGATGTACAGCTAGTGTAGAGAACTGTTGAAGAAAGTTATTGTTTTGTGAGGTGGATCTAGTGTGGAGTACTGTTGCAGGAAGGTATAGTTTTGTGATGGGGAGCTAGTGTGTTGAACTGTTGCATGAAGGTATGGTTTTGTGATGTGGAGCTACTTAGAGAACTGTTTCAGAAAGGTATTGTTTTGTGAGGTGGTGCTAGTGTGGAGAACTGTTGCTTGAAGGTATAATTTTGTGATCCAGAGCCAATGTGGAGACCTGTTGCAGGAACAAATTGTTTTGGGATGTGGAGCTACTGTAGAGACCTGTCGCAGGAATGTATAGTTTTGTGAGATGGAGCTAGTGTGGAGAACTGTTGCAGAAAGGTATAGTTTTGTGATTCGGAGCCAGTGTGGAGAACCTTTGCAGAAACGTAGAGTTTTGTGATGTGGAGCTAGTGTAGAGAACTGTTGCAGAAAGGTATTGTTTTGTAATGTGGAGCTACTGTGTAGAACAGTTGCAGGAAGGTATTGTTTTGTGATGTGGAGCTAGGGTAGAGAACTGTTGCAGAAAGGTATAGCTTTGTGATTTGGAGCCAGTCTGGAGAACTGTTGCTGGAAGGTATTGTTTTGTGATGTGGAGCTATTGTGAAGAACTGTTGCAGAAAGGTATTATTTTGTGAGGTTGAGCTAGTGCGGAGACCTCTTGCAGGAAGGTATTGTTTTGTGATTCGGAGCAAGTGTGAAGAACACTTGCTGGAAGGTATTATTTTGTGATTCGGAGCCAGTGTTGAGACCTGTTGCAGAAACGAATTGTTTTGTGATGTGGAGCTAGTGTAGAGAACAGTTGCAGAAATGTATTTTTTGTGAGGTGGAGCTAGTGTGTATAACTGTTGCAGGAAGGTGTTGTTTTGTGATATGGAACTAGTGTGTAGAACTGTTGCAGGAAGGTATTGTTTTGTTATGTGGAGCTAGTGTGTAGAACTGTTGCAGAAAGGTATTTTTTATTATGTGAAGCTAGTGTAGAGAACGGTTGCAGAAATGTATTGGTTTGTGAGGTGGAGCTTGTGTTGAGAACTGTTGCAGAAAAATATTGTTTGTGAGGTGGAGATAGTGCGGAGAAGTCTTGTAGGAACGTATTGATTTGTGATGTGGAGCTAGTCTGTAGGACTGTTGTGGAAAGGTATAGTTTTGTGATGTGGAGCCAGTGTGTAGAAATGTTGCAGGAAGGTAGAGTTTTGTGATGTGTAGCTAGTGTGAAGAACTGTTGCTGGAAGGTATTATTTTGTGATGTGGAGCTTGTCTAGAGAACTCTTGCAGAAAGTTATTGTTTTGTGAGGTGGATCTAGTGTGCAGAACTGTTGCAGAAACGTGTTGTTTTGTGATGTGGAGATACTGTAGAGAACTGTTGCAGAAAGGTATTATTTTGTGTGTTGGAGCTAATGTGGAGTACTGTTGCAGGAAGGTATAGTTTTGTGTTTCGGAGCTAGTGTGGAGAACTGTTGCAGAAACGTATTGTTTTGTGATGTGGAGCTAGTGTAGAGAACAGTTGCAGATAGGTATTGTTTTGAGAGGTGGAGCTAGTGTTTAGAACTGTTGCAGGAAGGTATGGATTTGTGGTGTGAAGATAGTGTGAAGAACTGTTGCAGGAAGGTATTGTTTTGTAATTCGGAGCTAGTGTGAAGAACTGTTGCTGGAAGGAATAACTTTGTGATTCGAAGCCAGTGTGCAAAACTGTTGCAGAAACGTATTGTTTTGTGATGTATAGCTAATGTAGAGAACTGTTGAAGAAAGGTATTGTTTTGTGAATTGTAGCTAGTGTGGAGAACTGTTGCAGGAAGGTATAGTTTTGTGATGGGGAGCTAGTGTGTTGAACTGTTGCAGAAAGGTATTGTTTTGTGATATGGAGCTAGTGTGGAGAACTGTTGCAGCAAAGTATAGTTTTGTTATGCGGAGCTAGTGTGTAGAACTGTTGCAGGAAGGTATTGTTTTGTGATTCGCAGCTAGTGTGAAGAACTGATGCTGAAAGGTATAGTTTTGTGATTCGAAGCCAGTGTGCAGAACTTTTGATAGAAGGTATTGTTTTGTGATGTGGAGCTAGTGTAGAGTACTATGCAGAAAGGTATTGTTTTGTGAGGTGGAGCTAGTGTGGAGAAATGTGGCAAAATGTATTGTTTTGTGAGGTGGAGCTAGTGTGGAGAACTGTTGCAGGAAGGTATAATTTTGTGATGTAGAGCTGTTGTGTAGAACTGTTGCAGGAAGGTATTGTTTGTGATTCGGAGCTAGTGTGAATAACTGTTACTGGAAGGTATAGTTTTGTGATTAAGAGCCAGTTTGGAGCACTCATGCAGAAACGTATTGTTTTGTGATGTGGAGCTACTGTAGAAAACTGTTGCAGTAAGGTATTATTTTGTGAGGTGGATCTAATGTGGAGAAATGTTGTAGGAAGGTATAGTTTTGTGATTCGGAGCCAGTGTGGAGAACTGTTGCAGAAAGGTATTGTTTTGTGATGTGGAGCTAGTGTGGAGAACTGTTGCAGAAAGGTATAGTTTTGTGATTCAGAGCCAGTGTGGAAAACTGTTGCAGGAAGGTATTATGTCATGCGTAGCCTGTGTGGCGAACAGTTGCAGAAATGTATTGTTTTGTGATTTGGAGCTAGTGTAGAGAACTTTTGCAGAAAAGAATTGTTTTGTGAGGTGGAGCTAGTGTGTAGAACTGTTGCAGAAAGGTATTGTTCTGTGAGGTGGAGCTTGTGTTGAGAACTGTTGCAGAAAAATATTGTTTTTTGAGGTGGAGATAGTGCATAGAACTGTTGTAGGAAGGTATTGATTTGTGATGTGGAGCTAGTCTGTAGAACTGTTGTAGAAAGGTATAGTTTTGTGATGTCGAGCTAGTGTGTAGAAATGTTGCAGGAAGGTAGCATTTTGTGATGTGTAGCTAGTGTGAAGAAATGTTGCTGGAAGGTATTATGTTGTGATGTGGAGCTTGTCTAGAGAACTGTTGCAGAAAGTTATTGTTTTGTGATGTGGATATAGTGTGGAGAACTATTGCAGAAACGTGTTGTTTTGTGATGTGGAGATACTGTAGAGAACTGTTGCAGAAAGGAATTATTTTGTGTGTTGGAGCTAATGTGGAGTACTGTTGCAGGAAGGTATAGTTTTGTGATTCGGAGCCAGTGTGGAGAACTGTTGCAGAAACGTATTGTTTTGTGATGTGGAGCTAGTGTAGAGGACAGTTGCAGAAAGGTATTGTTTTGAGAGGTGGAGCTAGTGTTTAGAATTGTTGCAGGAAGGTATAGATTTGTGGTGTGAAGATAGTGTGAAGAACTGTTGCAGGAAGGTATTGTTTTGTAATTCGGAGCTAGTGTGAAGAACTGTTGCTGGAAGGAATAACTTTGTGATTCGAAGCCAGTGTGCAAAACTGTTGCAGAAACGTATTGTTTTGTGATGTATAGCTAATGTAGAGAACTGTTGAAGAAAGGTATTGTTTTGTGAATTGTAGCTAGTGTGGAGAACTGTTGCAGGAAGGTATAGTTTTGTGATGGGGAGCTAGTGTGTTGAACTGTTGCAGAAAGGTATTGTTTTGTGATATGGTGCTAGTGTGGAGAACTGTTGCAGCAAAGTATAGTTTTGTTATGCGGAGCTAGTGTGTAGAACTGTTGCAGGAAGGTATTGTTTTGTGATTCGAAGCTAGTGTGAAGAACTGTTGCTGAAAGGTATAGTTTTGTGATTCGAAGTCAGTGTGGAGAACTTTTGATAGAAGGTATTGTTTTGTGATGTGGAGCTAGTGTAGAGTACTATGCAGAAAGGTATTGTTTTGTGAGGTGGAGCAAGTGTGTAGAACTGTTGCAGAAACGTATTGTTTTGTGATGTATAGCTAATGTAGAGAACTGTTGAAGAAAGGTATTTTTTTGTGAGGTGGAGCTAGTGTGGAGAACTGTTGCAGAAACATATTGTTTTTATGTGGAGCTAGTGTAGAGATCTGATGCAGAAAGGTATAATTTTGTGATTCGGAGCCAGTGTTGAAAACTGTTGCAGGAAGGTATTATTATGTGATGCGTAGCCAGTGTGGAGAAAAGTTGTAAAAAATTATTGTTTTGTGATGTGGAGCTAGTGTAGAGAACAGTTTCAGAAAGGTATTGTTTTGTGAGGAGAAGCTATTGTGGAGAACTGTTGCAGAAAGTTATTGTTTTGTGAGGTGGAGCTAGTGTGGAGAACTGTTGCAGGAAGATATATTTTTGTGATGTGGAGCCACTGTGTAGACCTGTTGCAGAAAGGTATTGTTTTGTGATGTGGAGCTAGTGTGTAGAAATGTTGCAGGAAGTTATAGTTTTATGATGTGTAGATAGTGTGAAGAACTATTGCTGGAAGGAATTATTTTCTGATGTGGAGCTAGTGTAGAGAACTGTTGCAGAAAGTTATTGTTTTGTGAGTTAGAGCTAGTGTGGAGAACTTTTGCAGGAAGGTATTGTTTTGTGAGGTGGAGCTAGTGTGAAGAACTGTTGCAGGAATGTATTGTTTTGTGAGGAGGAGCTAGTGTGGAGAACTGTCGCAGGAAGGTATTGTTTTGTGATTCGGTGCTAGTGTGAAGAATTGTTCCTGAAAGGTATAGTTTTGTGATTCACAGCCAGTGTGGAGACCTGTTGCAGAAACTTATTTTTTTTGTGATGTGGAGCTACTGTAGAGAACTGTTTCAGAAAGGTATTATTTTGTGACTTGGAGCTAATGTGGAGAACTGTTGCAGGAAGGTATAGTTTTTTGATTCGGAGCCATTGTGAAGAACTGATGCAGAAACGCATTGTTTTGTGATGTGGAGCTAGTGTAGAGAACAGTTGCAGAAAGGTATTGTTTTGTGAGGTGGAGCTAGTGTGGAGAACTGTTGCAGGAAGGTATTGTTTTTGATATGGACTAGAGTGTAGAACTGTTGCAGGAAGGTATAGTTTTCTGATGTGAAGCTAGTGTGTAGAACTGTTGCAGGAAGGTATTGTTTTGTGATTCGGAGCTAGTGTGAAGTTCTGTTGCTGGAAGGTATGGTTTTGTGATTCGGAGCCAGTGTGGAAAACTGTTGCAGAAAAGTATTGTTTTGTGATGTATAGCTAGTGTAGAGAACTGTTGCAGAAAGTTATTTTGTTGTGAGATGGAGCCAGTGTGGAAAACTGTTGCAGGAAGGTATAGTTTTGTGATGGGGAGCTAGTGTATAGAACTGTTGCATGAAGGAATGGTTTTGTGATTGTGAGCTAGTGTGAAGAACTTTTGCTGAAAGGTATAGTTTTGTGATTCGGAGCCAGTGTGGAGAACTGTTACAGGAAGATATAGTTTTGTGATGTGGAGCTTGTGTGTAGAAATGTTGCAGGAAGGTAATATTTTGTGATGCGTAGACAGTGTGGAGAAAAGTTGCAGAAAGGTTTTGTTTTGTGATGTGGATCTACTGTGTAGAACACTTGCAGGAAGGTATTGTTTTGTGATATGGAGCTAGTGTGGAGAACTGTTGCAGGAAAGTATAGTTTTGTTATGCGGAGCTAGTGTGTAGAACTGTTGCAGAAAATTATTGTTTTGTGATTCGGAACTAGTATGAAGAACTGTTGCTGAAAGGTATAGTTTTGTGATTCGAAGGGAGTGTGGACAACTGTTGATAGAAGGTATAATTTTGTGATGTGGAGCCAGTGTAGAGTACTCTTGCAGAAAGGCATTGTTTTGTGAGGTGGAGCTAGTGTGAAGAACTGTTACTGAAAGGTATAGTTTTGTGATTAAGAGCCAGTTTGGAGCACTGATGCAGAAACGTATTGTTTTGTGATGTGGAGCTACTGTAGAAAACTGTTGTAGTAAGGTATTATTTTGTGAGGTGGATCTAATGTGGAGAAATGTTGCAGGAAGGTATAATTTTTTGATGTGGAGCTAGTGTGGAGAACTGTTGCAGCAAGGTTTAGTTTTGCGATTGGGAGCTAGTGTGTAGAACTGTTGCAGGAAGGAATTGTTTTGTGATTCGGAGCTAGTGTGAAGAACATTTGCTGGAAGGTATAGTTTTGTGATTCGGAGCCAGTGTGGAGAACTGTTGCAGAAACATATTATTTTTATGTCGAGCTAGTGTAGAGATCTGTTGCAGAAAGGTATAATTTTGTGATTCGGAGCCAGTGTTGAAAACTGTTGCAGGAAGGTAGTATTTTGTGATGCGTAGCCAGTGTTCAGAACATTGGCAGAAAATTATTGTTTTGTGATGTGGAGCTAGTGTAGAGAACAGTTGCAGAAAGATATTGTTTTGTGAGGTGGAGATAGTGTGTAGAAATGTTGCAGGAAGGTATAGTTTTGTGATGTGTAGCTAGTGTGAAGAATGTTGCTGGAAGGTATTATTTTGTGATGTGGAGCTCGTGTAGAGAACTGTTGCAGAAAGTTATTATTTTGTGAGGTGGAGCTAGTGTGGAGACCTGTTGCAGGAAGGTATTGTTTTGTGAAGTGGAGATAGTGTGGAGAAATGTTGCAAGAAGGTATAGTTTGGTGGTGTGGAGCTAGTGTGGAGAACTGTTGCAGGAAGGTATTGTTTTGTGATGTGGAGCTAGTGTCGAGAACTGTTGAATAAACGTATTCTTTTGTGATATGGAGCTACTGTGTAGAACAGTTGCAGGAAGGTATTCTGTTGTGATGTGGAGCTTGTGTGGAGAACTGTTGTATGAATGTATTTTTTTGTGATGTTTAGCTAGTGTGTAGAAATGTTGCAGGAAGGTATTGTTTGTGATGTGTAGCTAGTGTGAAGAACTGTTGCTGGAAGGTATTATTTTGTGATGTGGAGCTAGTGCAGAGAACTGTAGCAGAAATTTATTGTTTTGTGAGGTGGAGCTAGTGTGCAGAACTGTTGCAGGAAGGTATTGTTTTGTGAGGTGGAGCGAGTGTGGAGAACTGTTGCAGAAAGTTATTGTTTTGTGAGGTGAACCTAGTGTGGAGAACTGTTGCAGGAAGGAATACTTTTGTGATGTGGAGCTAGTGTGGAGAACTGTTGCAGGAAGGTATACTTTTGTGATGTGGAGCTAGTGTGGAGAACTGTTTCAGGATGGTATTATTTTGTGATGTATATCTAGTGTAGAGAACTGTTGCAGAAAACTATTGTTTTGTGAGGTGGAGCTATTGTGGAGATCTGTTGCAGGAAGGTATTGTTTTGTGAGGTGGTGATAGTGTGTAGAACTGTTGCAGGATGGTATAGTTTTGTGATGTGGAGCTAGTGTGGAGAACTGTTGCAGGAAGGTATACTTTTGTGATGTGGAACTAGTGTGGAGAACCGTTGTAGGGAGGTATAATTTTGTGATGTGGAGCTTGTGTGGAGAACTGTTGCTGGATGGTATTCTTTTGTGATGTTGTGCTAGTGTGGAGATCTGTTGCAGGAAGGTATTTTTTTGTGATGTGGAGCTAGTGTGGAGATCTCATGCAGGAAGGTATTGTTTTGTGAGGTGGAGCTAGTGTGTACAACTGTTGCAGGAAGGTATAGTTTTGTGATGTGGAGCTAGTGTGGAGAAGTGTTGCCGGAAGGTATACTTTTGTGATGTGGAGCTAGTGTGGAGAACTGTTGCAGGAAGTTAATGTTTTGTGATGTGGAGCTAGTGTGGAGAACTCTTGCAGAACCGTATTGTTGTGTGATGTGGAGCTAGTGTAGAGAACTTTTGCAGAAAGGTATTGTTTTGTTAGGTGGAGCAGGTGTGGAGAACTGTGGCAGTTAGGTATTTTTTTGTTATGTAGAGCTAATGTGTAGAACTGTTGCAGAAAGGTATTTTTTTGTGATTCGGAGCTAGTGTGAAGAACTTTGCTGGAAGGTATAGTTTTGTGATTCAGAGCCAGTGTGGAGAAATGTTGCAGAAACGTATTGTTTTGTTTTGTGGAGCTAGTGTAGAGAACTGTTGCAGAAAGTTCTTGTTTTGTGAGGTGGAGCTATTGTGGAGAAATGTTGCAGGAAGTTATAGTTCTGTGATTCGGAGCCGGTGTGGAGAACTGTTGAAGAAAAGTATTGTTTTGTGATTTGGAGCTAGTATAGAGAACAGTTGCAGAAAGGTATTGTTTTGTGAGGTGGAGCTAGTGTGGAGAACTGTTGCAGCAAGGTATAGTTTTCGGATGGAAAGCTAGTGTGTAGAACTGTTGCATGAAGGTATGGTTTTGTGATTGGGAGCTAGTGTGAAGAAATTTTGCTGGAAGGTATAGTTTTGTGATTCGGAACCAGTGTTGAAAACTGTTGCAAGAAGGTATTATTATGTGATGCATAGCCAGTGTTTAGAACAGTTGCAGAAAGGAATTATTTTGTGATGTGTAGCTAGTATACAGAAAAGTTGCAGGAAGGTATTGTTTTGTGATGTGCAGCTACTGTGTATAACAGTTGCAGAAAGGTATTGTTTTGTGATGTGGAGCTAGTGTGGAGAACTCTTACAGATAGGTATAGTTTTGTGATTCGGAGCCAGTGTGGAAACTGCTTCAGTTAGGTCTTATTATGTGATGCGCTGCCAGTGTGGAGAACAGTTGCAGAAAGATATTGTTTTTGACGTGGAGCTAGTGTGAAGAAATGTTGCTGGAAGGTATAGTTTTGTGATTCAGAGCCAGTGTGGAAGCTGTTGCAGGAAGGTATTATTAAGTGATGCGTAGCCAGTGTGGAGAACAGTTACAGAAAGGAATTATTTGTGATGTGGAGCTAGTGTAGAGAACTGTTGCAGGAAGGTATAGTTTTGTGATTCAGAGCTAGTGTGAAGAACAGTTGCAGACAGGTATTGTTTTGTGATTCGGAGCTAGTGTGGAGAACTGTTGCAGAAACTTATTGTTTTGTGATGAGGAGCTAGTTTAGAGAACAGTTGCAGAAAGGTATTATTTTGTGATGTGGAGCTAGTGTAAAGAACTGTTGCAGAAAGTTATTGTTTTGTGAGGTGCAGCTATTGTGGAGAAATGTTGCAAGAAGGTATAGTTTTGTGATTTGGAGCCAGTGTGGAGAACTTTTGAAGAGAAGTACTGTTTTGTGATTTGGAGAGAGTATAGAGAACAGTTGCAGAAAGGTATTGTTTTGTGAGGTGGAGCTAGTGTGGAGAACTTTTGCAGCAAGGTATAGATTTGGGATGGGGAGCTAGTGTGTAGAACTGTTGCATGAAGGTATGGTTTTATGATTCGGAGCTAGTTTGAAGAACTGTTGCTGGAAGGTATAGTTTTGTTATTCGGAGCCTGTGTGGAGAACTGTTGCAGGAAGTTATAGTTTTGTAATGTGGAGCTAGTATGTAGAATTGTTGCAGCAAGGTATTGTTTTCTGATTCAGAGCTAGTGTGAAGAACTTTTGCTGGAAGGTATAGTTTTGTGATTCGGAGCCATTGTGGAGAACTGTTGCAGAAACGTATTTTTTTTTTTTTGTGATGTTGAGTTAATGTAGAGAACGGTAGCAGAAAGTTATTGTTTTTGGATGTGGAGCTAGTGTGGGGAACAGTTGCAGGAAGGTATAGTTTTGTGATGTGGAGCTAGTGTGGAGAACTGTTGCAGGAATGTATACTTTTGTGATGTGAGCTAGTGTGGAGAAATCTTGAGGATAGGTATAGTTTTGTGATTCGGAGCCAGTGTGGAAACTGTTGCAGGAAGGTATTATTATGTGATGCGTAGCCAGTGTGGAGAACAGTTACAGAAAGGTATTTTTTTGTGATGTGGAGCTAGTGTAGAGAACTATTGCAGACAGTTATAGATTTGTGAGGTGGAGCTAGTGTGGAGAACTCTTGCAGGAAGGTATTGTTTTCTGAGGTGGAGCTAGTGTGGAGAATTGTTGCAGGAAGGTATAGTTTTGTGATGTGGAGCTACTTTGGAGATCTGTTGCAGGAAGGTATTGTTTGTTGATTCGGAGCTAGTGTGAAGAACTGTTGCAGGAAGGTATAGTTTTGTGATTCAGAGCCAGTGTGGAGAAATGTCTCAGAAAAGTATTGTTTTGTGATGTGGAGCTACTGTAGAGAACTGTTGCAGAAAGGTATTAGTTTGTGAGGTGGAGCTAATGTGGAGAACTGTTGCAGGAAGGTATAGTTTTGAGATTCGGAGCCAGTGTGGAGAAATGTCTCAGAAAAGTATTGTTTTGTGATGTGGAGCTACTGTACAGAACAGTTGCAGAAAGGGATTTTTTTGAGGTGGAGCTAGTGTGGAGAAGTGTTGAAGGCAGGTATAGTTTTGTGATGTGGAGTTAGTGTGGAGAACTGTTGGAGGAAGTTATACTTTTGTGATATGGAGCTTGTGTGGAGAACTGTTGCTGGAAGGTATAGTTTTGTGATGTGGAGCTAGTGTTGAGAACTGTTACAGGAAGGTATTGTTTTGTGTTTCGGGGCTAGTGTGAAGAACTTTTTCTGGAAGGTATAGTTTTGTGATTCAGAGCCAGTGTGGAGAACTGTTGCAGGATGGTAATATTTTGTGATGTGGAGCTAGTTTAGAGAACTGTTGCAGAAAGGCATTGTTTTGTGAGGTGGAGCTAGTGTGGAGATCTGTTGCAGGAAGGTATAGTTTTGTGATGTGGAGCTAATGTGGAGAACTGTTGCAGGAAGGTATACTTTTGTGATATGGAGCTTGTGTGGAGAACTGTTGCTGGAAGGTATAGTTTTGTGATGTGGAGCTAGTGTGGAGAACTGTTGCAGGAAGGTATAGTTTTGTGATGTGGAGCTAGTGTGGAGAACTGTTGCTCGAAGGTATACTTTTGTGATGTGGAGCTAGTGTGGAGAACTCTTGCAAGAAGGTATAGTTTTGTCATTCGGAGCCAGTGTGGAGACCGTATGCAGAAACGTATTGTTTTGTGATGTGAAGCTAGTTTAGAGAACAGATGCAGAAAGGTATTGTTTTCTGAGGTGGATATACGGTGGAGAACTGTTGCAGGAATGTATTGTTTTGTGATTCGTAGCTAGTGTGGAGAAGTGTTTCCGGAAGGTATACTTTTGGGATGTGGAGCTAGTGTGGAGAACTGTTGCAGGAAGTTATTGTTTTGTTATGTTTAGCTAGTGTGGAGAACAGTTGCAGAACCGTATTGTTTTGTGATGTGGGGCTACTGTAGAGAACTGTTGCAGCAAGTTAATGTTTTGTGAGGTGGAGCTAATGTGGAGAACTGTTGCAGGAAGGTATTGTTTTGTGATTCGGAGCTAGTGTGAAGAACAGTTGCAGACAGGTATTGTTTTGTGATTCGGAGCTAGTGTGAAGAACTGTTGCTGAAAGGTATAGTTTTGTGATTTGGAGCCACTGTGGAGAACTGTTTCTGGAAGGTATTATTTTGTGATGTGGAGCTAGTGTAAAGAACTGTTGCAGAAAGTTATTGTTTTCTGAGGTGGAGCTAGTGTGGAGAACTGTTGCAGGAAGGTATAGTTTTGTGATGTGGAGCTAGTGTGGTGATCTGTTGCAGGAAGGTATAGTTTTGACATTCGGAGCCAGTGTGGAGAACTGTCTCAGAAACGTATTGTTTTGTGATGTGGAGTTACTGTACAGAACAGTTACAGAAAGATATTGTTTTTGATGTGGAGCTAGTGTGAAGAAATGTTGCTGGAAGGTATAGTTTTGTGATTCAGAGCCAGTGTGGAAGCTGTTGCAGGAAGGTATTATTAAGTGATGTGTAGCCAGTGTGGAGAACAGTTACAGAAAGGAATTATTTGTGATGTGGAGCTAGTGTAGAGAACTGTTGCAGGAAGGTATAGTTTTGTGATTTGGAGCTAGTGTGAAGAACTTTTGCTGGAAGGTATAGTTTTGTGATTCGGAGCCAGTGTGGAGAACTGTTTCAGAATGGTATTATTTTGTGATGTGTAGCTAGTGTAGAGAACTGTTGCAGAAAGTTATTGTTTTGTGAGGTGCAGCTATTGTGGAGAAATGTTGCAGGAAGGTATAGTTTTGTGATTCGGAGCCAGTGTGGAGAACTTTTGAAGTAAAGTACTGTTTTGTGATTTGGAGATAGTATAGAGAACAGTTGCAGAAAGGTATTGTTTTGTGAGGTGGAGCTAGTGTGGAGAACTTTTGCAGCAAGGTATAGTTTGGGATGGTTAGCTAGTGTGTAGAACTGTTGCGTGAAGGTATGGTTTTATGATTCGGAGCTAGTTTGAAGAACTGTTGCTGGAAGGTATAGTTTTGTTATTCGGAGCCTGTGTGGAGAACTGTTGCAGGAAGTTATAGTTTTGTAATGTGGAGCTAGTATGTAGAATTGTTGCAGCAAGGTATTGTTTTCTGATTCAGAGCTAGTGTGAAGAACTTTTGCTGGAAGGTATAGTTTTGTGATTCGGAGCCATTGTGGAGAACTGTTGCAGAAACGTATTTTTTTTTTTTGTGATGTTGAGTTAATGTAGAGAACGGTAGCAGAAAGTTATTGTTTTTGGATGTGGAGCTAGTGTGGGGAACGGTTGCAGGAAGATATAGTTTTGTGATGTGGATCTAGTGTGGAGAACTGTTGCAGGAATGTATACTTTTGTGATGTGAGCTAGTGTGGAGAACTCTTGAGGATAGGTATAGTTTTGTGATTCGGAGCCAGTGTGGAAACTGTTGCAGGAAGGTATTATTATGTGATGCGTAGCCAGTGTGGAGAACAGTTACAGAAAGGTATTTTTTTGTGATGTGGAGCTAGTGTAGAGAACTATTGCAGACAGTTATAGATTTGTGAGGTGGAGCTAGTGTGGAGAACTCTTGCAGGAAGGTATTGTTTTCTGAGGTGGAGCTAGTGTGGAGAATTGTTGCAGGAAGGTATAGTTTTGTGATGTGGAGCTACTTTGGAGATCTGTTGCAGGAAGGTATTGTTTGTTGATTCGGAGCTAGTGTGAAGAACTGTTGCAGGAAGGTATAGTTTTGTGATTCAGAGCCAGTGTGGAGAACTGGTGAAGAAACGTATTGTTTTGTGATGTGGAGCTACTGTAGAGAACTGTTGCAGAAAGGTATTAGTTTGTGAGGTGGAGCTAATGTGGAGAACTGTTGCAGGAAGGTATAGTTTTGAGATTCGGAGCCAGTGTGGAGAAATGTCTCAGAAAAGTATTGTTTTGTGATGTGGAGCTACTGTACAGAACAGTTGCAGAAACGGATTTTTTTGAGGTGGAGCTAGTGTGGAGAAGTGTTGAAGGCAGGTATAGTTTTGTGATGTGGAGCTAGTGTGGAGAACTGTTGCACGAAGGTATACTTTTGTGATATGGAGATTGTGTGGAGAACTGTTGCTGGAAGGTATAGTTTTGTGATGTGGAGCTAGTGTTGAGAAATGTTACAGGAAGGTATTGTTTTCTGTTTCGGGGATAGTGTGAAGAACTTTTCCTGGAAGGTATAGTTTTGTGATTCAGAGCCAGTGTGGAGAACTGTTGCAGGATAGTAATATTTTGTGATGTGGAGCTAGTTTAGAGAACTGTTGCAGAAAGGCATTGTTTTGTGAGGTGGAGCTAGTGTGGAGATCTGTTGCAGGAAGGTATAGTTTTGTGATGTGGAGCTAGTGTGGAGAACTGTTGCAGGAAGGTATACTTTTGTGATATGGAGTTTGTGTGGAGAACTGTTGCTGGAAGGTATAGTTTTGTGATGTGGAGCTAGTGTGGAGAACTGTTGCAGGAAGGTATAGTTTTGTGATGTGGAGCTAGTGTGGAGAACTGTTGCTCGAAGGTATACTTTTGTGATGTGGAGCTAGTGTGGAGAACTCTTGCAAGAAGGTATAGTTCTGTCATTCGGAGCCAGTGTGGAGACCGTATGCAGAAACGTATTGTTTTGTGATGTGAAGCTAGTTTAGAGAACAGATGCAGAAAGGTATTGTTTTCTGAGGTGGAGATACGGTGGAGAACTGTTGCAGGAATTTATTGTTTTGTGATTCGTAGCTAGTGTGGAGAAGTGTTTCCGGAAGGTATACTTTTGGGATGTGGAGCTAGTGTGGAGAACTGTTGCAGGAAGTTATTGTTTTGTTATGTTTAGCTAGTGTGGAGAACAGTTGCAGAACCGTATTGTTTTGTGATGTGGGGCTACTGTAGAGAACTGGTGCAGCAAGTTATTGTTTTGTGAGGTGGAGCTAGTGTGTAGAACTGTTGCAGGAAGGTATAGTTTTGTGATGTGGAGCTAGTGTGGAGAACTGTTGTAGGAAGGTATAGGTTTGTGATGTGGAGCTAGTGTGGAGAACTGTTGTAGGAAGGTATAGGTTTGTGATGTGGAGCTAGTGTGGAGAACTGTGTCAGGAAGGTATAGTTTTGTGATGTGGAGCTAGTTTGGAGAACTGTTTCAGGAAGGTATTGTTTTGAGATGTGGAGCTAGTGTGGAGAACTGTTGCAGAAATGTATTGTTTTGTGATGTGCAGCTACTGTAGAGAACTGTTGCAGAAAGGTATTATTTTGTGAAGTGGAGCTAGTGTGGAGAACTGTTTCAGATTGGTATAGTTTGATGATGTGGAGCTAGTGTGTAGGACTGTTCCAGAAAGGTATTGTTTTGTGATTCAGAGCTAGTGTGAAAAACTTTTGCTGGAAGGTATAGTTTTGTGATTCGGAGCCAGTGGGGAGAACTGTTGCAGAAACGTATTTTTTGTGATGTGGAGCTAGTGTAGAGAACTGTTGCAGAAAGGTATTGTTTTGTGAGGTGAAGCTAATGTGGAGAACTGTTGCAGGAAGGTATAGTTTTGTCATTCGCAGCCAGTGTGGAGAACTGTTGCAGAAACGTATTGTTTTGTGATGTGGAGCTAGTATAGGGAACAGTTGCAGAAAGGTATTGTTTTGTGAGGTGGAGCTAGAGTGGAGAATTGTTGCAGGAAGGTATTGTTTTGTAATTCGGATCTAGTGTGAAGAACTGTTGCTGAAAGGTATAGTTTTGTGATTCGGAGCTAGTGTGGAGAACTGTTGCTGGAAGGTATTATTTTGTGATTTGGAGCTAGTGTGGAGAACTGTTGCAGAAAGGTATTGTTTTGTGATGTTGAGCTACTGTACAGAACTGTTGCAGAAAGGTATTGTTTTGTTAGGTGGAGCTAGTGTGGAGAACTGTGGCAGGAAGGTATATTTTTGTTACGTAGAGCTAATGTGTAGAACTGTTGCAGAAAGGTATTTTTTTGAGATTTGGAGCTAGTGTGGAGAACTGTTGCTGGAAGGTATTATTTTGTGATGTGGAGCCAGTGTGGAGAAATGTTGCAGAAAAGTATTGTTTTGTTTTGTGGAGCTAGTGTAGAGAACTGTTGCAGAAAGGTATTGTTTTGTGAGGTGAACCTAGTGTGGAGAACTGTTGCAGGAAGGTATAGTTTTGTGAAGGGGAGCTAGTGTATAGAACTGTTGCATGAAGGTATGGTTTTGTGATTCCGAGCTAGTGTGAAAAACTTTTGCTGGAAGGTATAGTTTTGTGATTCGGAGCCAGTGTGGAGAACTGTTGCAGGAAGGTATACTTTTGTGATATGGAGCTTGTGTGGAGAACTGTTGCTGGAAGGTATACTTTTGTGATATGGAGCTTGTGTGGAGAACTGTTGCTGGAAGGTATAGTTTTGTGATGTGGAGCTAGTGTGGAGATCTGTTACAGGAAGGTATTGTTTTGTGTTTCGGGGATAGTGTGAAGAACTTTTCCTGGAAGGTATAGATTTGTGATTCAGAGCCAGTGTGGAGAACTGTTGCAGGATGGTAATATTTTGTGATGTGGAGCTAGTGTAGATAACTGTTGCAGAAAGGCATTGTTTTGTGAGGTAGAGCTAGTGTGGAGATCTGTTGCAGGAAGGTATAGTTTTGTGATGTGGAGCTAGTGTGGAGAACTGTTGCAGAAAGGTATACTTTTGTGATATGGAGCTTGTGTGGTGAACTGTTGCTGGAAGGTATAGTTTTGTGATGTGGAGCTAGTGTGGAGAAATGTTGCAGGAAGGTATAGTTTTGTGATGTGGAGCTAGTGTGGAGAACTGTTGCTGGAAGGTATAGTTTTGTGATGTGGAGCTAGTGTGGAGAACTGTTGCTGGAAGGTATACTTTTGTGATGTGGAGCTAGTGTGGAGAACTCTTGCAAGAAGGTATAGTTCTGTCATTCGGAGCCAGTGTGGAGACCATATGCAGAAACGTATTGTTTTGTGATGTGGAGCTAGTTTAGAGAACAGATACAGAAAGGTATTGTTTTCTGAGGTGGAGCTACTGTACAGAACTGTTGCAGAAAGGTATTGTTTTGTTAGGTGGAGCTAGTGTGGAGAACTGTGGTAGGAAGGTATATTTTTGTTACGTAGAGCTAATGTGTAGAACTGCTGCAGAAAGGTATTTTTTGTGATTCGGAGCTAGTGTGGAGAACTGTTGCTGGAAGGTATTATTTTGTGATGTGGAGCCAGTGTGGAGAAATGTTGCAGAAAAGTGTTGATTTGTTTTGTGTAGCTAGTGTAGAGAACTGTTGCAGAAAGGTATTGTTTTGTGAGGTGAACCTAGTGTGGAGAACTGTTGCAGGAAGGTATAATTTTGTGATGGGGAGCTAGTGTGTAGAACTGTTGCATGAAGGTGTGGTTTTTTGATTCCGAGCTAGTGTGAAAAACTTTTGCTGGAAGGTATACTTTTGTGATATGGAGCTTGTGTGGAGAACTGTTGCTGGAAGGTATAGTTTTGTGATGTGGAGCTAGTGTGGAGATCTGTTACAGGAAGGTATTGTTTTGTGTTTCGGGGATAGTGTGAAGAACTTTTCCTGGAAGGTATAGATTTGTGATTCAGAGCCAGTGTGGAGAACTGTTGCAGGATGGTAATATTTTGTGATGTGGAGCTAGTGTAGATAACTGTTGCAGAAAGGCATTGTTTTGTGAGGTGGAGCTAGTGTGGAGATCTGTTGCAGGAAGGTATAGTTTTGTGATGTGGAGCTAGTGTGGAGAACTGTTGCAGGAAGGTATACTTTTGTGATATGGAGCTTGTGTGGTGAACTGTTGCTGGAAGGTATAGTTTTGTGATGTGGAGCTAGTGTGGAGAAATGTTGCAGGAAGGTATAGTTTTGTGATGTGGAGCTAGTGTGGAGAACTGTTGCTGGAAGGTATAGTTTTGTGATGTGGAGCTAGTGTGGAGAACTGTTGCTGGAAGGTATTCTTTTGTGATGTGGAGCTAGTGTGGAGAACTCTTGCAAGAAGGTATAGTTTTGTCATTCGGAGCCAGTGTGGAGACCGTATGCAGAAACGTATTGTTTTGTGATGTGGAGCTAGTTTAGAGAACAGATGCAGAAAGGTATTGTTTTCTGAGGTGGAGCTACTGTACAGAACTGTTGCAGAAAGGTATTGTTTTGTTAGGTTGAGCTAGTGTGGAGAACTGTGGTAGGAAGGTATATTTTTGTTACGTAGAGCTAATGTGTAGAACTGTTGCAGAAAGGTATTTTTTGTTATTTGGAGCTAGTGTGGAGAACTGTTGCTGGAAGGTATTATTTTGTGATGTGGAGCCAGTGTGGAGAAATGTTGCAGAAAAGTGTTGATTTGTTTTGTGGAGCTAGTGTAGAGAACTGTTGCAGAAAGGTATTGTTTTGTGAGGTGAACCTAGTGTGGAGAACTGTTGCAGGAAGGTATAATTTTGTGATGGGGAGCTAGTGTGTAAAACTGTTGCATGAAGGTATGGTTTTGTGATTCCGAGCTAGTGTGAAGAACTTTTGCTGGAATGTATAGTTTTGTGATTCGGAGCCAGTGTGGAGAACTGTTGCAGGAAGGTATTGTTTTCTGATGTACAGCTAGTGTGGAGAACTGTTGCAGGAAGGTATAGCTTTGTGATGTGGAGCTAGTGTGTAGAACAGTTGCAGGAAGTTATTGTTTTGTAATTCGGAGCTAGTGTGAAGAACAGTTGCAGACAGGTATTGTTTTGTGATTCGGAGCTAGTGTGAAGAACTGTTGCTGAAAGGTATGGTTTTGTGATTTGGAGCCTATGTTGAGAACTGTTGAAAAAAAGTACTGTTTTTGATATGGAGCTAGTGTAAAGAACTGTTGCAGAAAGTTATTGTTTTGTGAGGTGGAGCTATTGTGGGGAAATGTTGCAGGAAGGTATAGTTTTGTTATTTGGAGCCAGTGTGGAGAACTGTTGAAAAAAAGTACTGTTTTGTGATTTGGAGATAGTATAGAGAACAGTTGCAGAAAGGTATTGTTTTGTGAGTTGGAGCTAGTGTGGAGAACTGTTGCAGCAAGGTATAGTTTTGGGATGGGGAGCTAGTGTGTAGAACTGTTGCATGAAGGTATGGTTTTATGATTCGGAGCTAGTGTGAAGAACTGTTGCTAGAAGGTATAGTTTTGTTATTCGGAGCCAGTGTGGAGAACTGTTGCAGGAAGGTAATATTTTGTGATGTAGAGCTAGTGTAGTGAACTGTTGCAGAAAGGTATTGTTTTGTGAGGTGGAGTTAGTGTGGAGAACTGTTGCAGGAAGGTATAGTTTGTAATGTGGAGCTAGTATGTAGAATTGTTGCAGCAATGTATTGTTTTGTGATTCGGAGCTAGTGTGAAGAACTTTTGATGGAAGGTATAGTTTTGTGATTCGGAGCCATTGTGGAGAACTGTTGCAGAAACGTATTTTTTTGTGATGTTGAGCTAGTGTAGACAACTGTAGCAGGGAGGTATAGTTTTGTGATGTGGAGCTAGTGTGGAGAACTGTTGCAGGAATGTATACTTTTGTGATGTGAACTAGTGTGGAGAACTCTTGAGGATAGGTATAGTTTTGTGATTCAGAGCCAGTGTGGAAACTGTTGCAGGAAGGTATTATTATGTGATTCGTAGCCAGTGTGGAGAACAGTTACAGAAAGTTATTTTTTTGTGATGTGGATCTAGTGTAGAGAACTGTTGCATAAAGTTATTGTTTTGTGAGGCGGACCTAGTGTGGAGAACTGTTGTAGGATGGTATTGTTTTCTGAGGTGGAGCTAGTGTTTACAACTGTGGCAGGAAGGTATAGTTTTGTGATGTGGAGCTAGTTTGGAGATCTGTTGCAGGAAGGTATTGTTTGGTGATTCGGAGCTAGTATGAAGAACTGTTGCAGGAAGGTATACTTTTGTGATTCAGAGCCATTGTGGAGAACTGATGCAGAAATGTATTGTTTTGTAATGTTGAGCTACTGTAGAGAACTGTTGCAGAAAGGTATTAGTTTGTGAGGTGGAGCTATTGTGGAGAACTGTTGCAGGAAGGTATACTTTTGGGATTCGGAGCCAGTGTGGAGAACTGTCTCAGAAAAGTATTGTTTTGTGATGTTGAACAACTGTACAGAACAGTTTCAGAAAGGTATTATTTTGCGAGGTAGAGCTAATTTGGAGAACTGTTGCAGGAATGTATAGTTTTGTGATGTGGGGCTAGTGTGGAGAACTGTTGCAGCAAGGTAAACTTTTGTGATGTGGAGCTAGTGAGGAGAACTGTTGCAGGAAGGTATAGTTTTGTGATGTGGAGCTAGTGTGGAGAACTGTTGCAGGAAAGTAAACTTTTGTGATGTGGAGCTAGTGTGGAGATCTATTGCAGAAAGGTATTGTTTTGTGAGGTGGAGCTAGTGTGTAGAACTGTTGCAGGAAGGTATTGTTTTGTGATGTGGAGCTAGTGTGGAGAACTGTTGCAGGAAGGTATACTTTTGTGATGTGGAGCTAGTGTGGAGAACTGTTGCAGGAAGTATACTTTTGTGATGTGGAGCTAGTGTGGAAAACTGTGGCAGGAAGGTATAGGTTTGTGATGTGGAGCTTGTGTGTAGAACTGTTGCAGGAAGGTATAGTTTTATGATGTGGAGCTAGTGCGGAGAACTGTGGCAGGGAGGTATTGTTTTGTAATGGTGAGCTAGTGTGGAGAACTGTTGCAGAACCGTATTTTTTGTGATATGCAGCTACTGTAGAGAACTGTTGCAGAAACGTATTTTTTTTGAGGTGGAGCTAGTGTGGAGAACTGTTGCAGGATAGTATAATTTGATGATGTGGAGCTAGTGTGTAGGACTGTTGCAGAAAGTTATTGTTGTGTGATTCGGAACTAGTGTGGAGAACAGTTGCAGGAAGGTATTATTTTGTGAGGTAGAGCTAGTGTTGAGAACTGTTGCAGAAAGGTATTTTTTTGTGATTCGGAGCCAGTGTGAATAACTGTTGCAGAAATGTATTGTTTTTTGATGTGGAGCTAGTTTAGGGTTAGTTTTTGATTCAGAACCAGTGTGGAAAACTGTTGCAGAAAAGTATTGATTTGTGATGTATAGTTGGTGTAGAGAACTGTTGCAGAATGGTATTGTTTTGTGGGGTGAACCTAGTTTTGTGACGGGGAGCTAGTGTGTGGAACTGTAGCATGAAAGTATGATATAGTGATTCGGAGCTAGTGTGAAGAACAGTTTCTGGAAGGTATAGTTTTGTGATTCAGAGCCAGCGTAGAGAACTGCTGCAGGAAGGTATTGTTTTGTGATATGGAGCTAGTGTGAAGAACTGTTGCTGAAAGATATAGTTTTGAGATTCGGAGCCAGTATGGAGAACTGTTGCTGGAAGGTATTATTTTGTGATGTGGAGCTAGTGTAGAGAACTGTTACAGGAAGTTATATTTTTGTCATGTGGAGCTACTGTGGAAAACTGTTGCCAGAAGGTATTGTTTTGTGATGTGGAGCTAGTGTGGAGAACTGTTGCTGGAAGGTATTATTTTGTGATGTGGAGCTAGTGTGGATAACTGTTGCAGAAGGGTATTTTTTTATTATTCGGAGCTAGTGTGTAGAACTTTTGCTGGAAGGTATAGATTTGTGATTCGGAGCCAGTGTGGAGAAATGTTGCAGAAATGTATTGTTTTGTTTTGTGGAGCTAGTGTAGAGAACTGTTGCAAAAAGGTATGGTTTTGTGAGGTGAACCTACTGTGGAGAACTGTTGCAGGAAGGTATAGTTTTGTGATGGGGAGCTAATGTGTATTACTGTTGCATGAAGGTATGGTTTTGTGATTCAGAGCTAGTGTGAAGAACTATTGCTAGAAGGTATAGTTTTGTGATTCGGAGCCAGTGTGGAGAACTGTTGCAGGAAGTTATTGTTTTCTGATGTGGAACTACTGTGGAGAACTGTTGCAGGAAGTTATAGTTTTGTGATGTGGAGCTAGTTTGTAGAACAGTTGCAGGAAGGTATTGTTTTGTGATTCGGAGCTAGTGTGGAGAACTGTTGCAGGAAGGCATTGTTTTGTGATTCGGAGTTAGTGTGAGGAACTGTTACTGAAAGGTATAGTTTTGTGATTTGGAGCCAGTGTGGAGAACTGTTGCTGGAAGGTATTATTTTGTGATGTGGAGCTAGTGTAAAGAACTGTTGCAGAAAGTAATTGTTTTGTGAGGTGGAGCTATTGTGGAGAACTGTTGCAGGACGGTATAGATTTGTGAAGTGGAGCTAGTGTGGAGAACTGTTCCAGGAATGTATACGTTTGTGATGTGAGCTAGTGTGGAGAAGTCTTGAGGATAGGTAAAGTTTTGTGATTCGGAGCCAGTGTGGAATCTGTTGCAGGAAGGTATTATTATGTGATGCGTAGCCAGTGTAGAGAACAGTTACAGAAAATTATTTTTTTGTGATGTGTAGCTAGTTTAGAGAACTGTAGCAGAAAGTTATTGTTTTGTGAGGTGGAGCTAGTGTGGAGAACTGTTTCAAGAAGGTATTGTTTTCTGAGGTGGAGCTAGTGTGGAGAACTGTTGCAGGAAGGTATAGTTTTGTGATGTGGAGCTAGTTTGGAGATCTGTTGCAGGAAGGTATTGTTTGGTGATTCGGATGTAGTGTGAAGAACTGTTGCAGGAAGGTATAGTTTTGATATTCGGAGCCAGTGTGGAGAACTGTCTCAGAAAAGTATTGTTTTGTGATGTGGAGCTACTGTACAGAACAGTTGCAGAAAGGTATTGTTTTTGAGGTGGAGCTAGTGTGGAGAACTGTTGCAGGCAGGTATAATTTTGTGATGTGGAACTAGTGCGTAGAACTGTTGCTGGAAGGTATTGTTTTGTGATTCGGAGATAGTGTGAAGAATTGTTGCTAAAAGGTATAGTTTTGTGATTCGGAGCCATTGTGGAAAACTGTTGCAGAAACGTATTGTTTTGTGATGTATAGCTAGTATAGAGAACTGTTGCAGAAAGTATTGTTTTGTGATGTGGAGCTAGGGTGGAGAACAGTGGCAGGAAGGTATAGTTTTGTCATGGGGAGCTACTGTGTGGAACTCTTGCATGAAGGTATGGTTTTCTGATTTGGAGCTAGTGTGAAGAACTTTTCCTGGAAGTTATTGTTTTGTGATTCAGAGCCAGTGTGGAGAACTATTGCAGGATGGTATTATTTTGTGATGTGGAGCTAGTGTAGAGAACGGTTGCAGAAAGGTATTGTTTTGTGAGGTGGAGCTAGTCTGGAGATCTGTTGCAGCAAGGGATTGTTTTGTGAGGTGGTGCCAGTGTGTAGAACAGAAGCAGGATGGTATAATTTTGTGATGTGGAGCTAGTGTAGAGAACTGTTGCAGGAAGTTATTGTTTTCTGAGGTAGAGCTAGTGTGGAGAACTGTTGCAGGTAGGTATAGTTTTGTGATGTGGAGCTAGTTTGGTGATCTTTTGCAAGAAGTTATTGTTTTGTGATTCGGAGCTAGTGTGAAGAACTGTTGCAAGAAGGTATAGTTTTGTTAATCGGAGTCAGTGTGGAGAACTGTTGCAGGAAGTTATTATTTTGTGATGTAGAGCTAGTGTAGAGAACTGTTGCAGAAATGTATTGTTTTGTGAGGGGGAGCTAGTGTGGAGAACTGTTGCAGGAAGTTATAGTTTTGTAATGTGGAGCTAGTATGTAGAATTGTTGCAGCAAGGTATTATTTTGTGATTCGGAGCTAGTGTGAAGAACTTTTGCTGGAAGGTATAGTTTTGTGATTCGGAGCAATTGTGGAGAACTGTTGCAGAAACGTATTTTTTTGTGATGTTGAGCTAGTGTAGAGAACTGTAGCAGAAAGATATTGTTTTTTGATGTGGAGCTAGTTTGGAGAACTGTTGCAGGAAGGTATAGATTTTTGATGTGGAGCTAGTGTGGAGAACTGTTGCAGGAATGTATACTTTTATGATGTGCCCTAGTGTGGAGAACTCTTGAGGACAGGTATAGGTTCGTGATTCGGAGCCAGTGTGGAAACTGTTGCAGGAAGGTATTATTATCTGATGCGTAGACAGTGTGGAGAACAGTTACAAAAATGTATATTTTGGGATGTGGAGCTAGTGTAGAGAACTGTTGCAGGAAGGTATTATTTTGTGAGGTGGAGCTAATGTGGAGAACTGTTGCAGGAAGGTATAGTTTTGTGATGGGGAGCCAGTGTGAAGAACTGTCTCAGAGAAGTATTGTTTTGTGATGTGGAGCTACTGTACAGAACAGTTGCAGGAAGGTATTGTTTTGTGATTCGGAGATAGTGTGAAGAAACGTTGCAGGAAGGTATAGTTTTATGAAGTGGAGCTAGTGTGGAGAACTGTTGCAGGAATGTATACTTTTGTGATGTGAGCTAGTGTGGAGAACTGTTGCAGGAATGTATACTTTTGTGATGTGAGCTAGTGTGGAGAACTGTTGCAGGAATGTATACTTTTATGATGTGAGCTAGTGTGGAGAACTCTTGAGGATAGGTATAGTTTTGTGATTCGGAGCCAGTGTGGAAACTGTTGCAGGAAGGTATTATTATCTGATGCGTAGAAAGTGTGGAGAACAGTTACAAAAAGGTATATTTTGGGATGTGGAGCTAGTGTAGAGAACTGTTGCAGGAAGGTATTATTTTGTGAGGTGGAACTAATGTGGAGAACTGTTGCAGGAAGGTATAGTTTTGTGATGGGGAGCCAGTGTGAAGAACTGTCTCAGAGAAGTATTGTTTTGTGATGTGGAGCTACTGTACAGAACAGTTGCAGGAAGGTATTGTTTTGTGATTCGGAGATAGTGTGAAGAAATGTTGCAGGAAGGTATAGTTTTGTGAAGTGGAGATAGTGTGGAGAACTGTTGCAGGAATGTATACTTTTGTGATGTGAGCTAGTGTGGAGAACTCTTGAGGATAGGTATAGTTTTGTAATTGGGAGCCAGTGTGGAAACTGTTGCAGGAAGGTATTATTATGTGATGCGTAGCCAGTGTGGAGAACAGTTACAGAAAGTTATTTTTTTGTGATGTGGAGCTAGTGTAGAGAACTGTTGCAGAAAGTTATTGTTTTGTGAGATGGAGCTAGTGTGGAGAACTGTTGCAGGAAGGTATAGTTTTGTGATGTGGAGCTAGTTTGGAGATCTGTTGCAGGAAGGTATTGTTTGGTGATTCGGAGGTAGTGTAAAGAACTGTTGCAGGAAGGTATAGTTTTGAGATTCAGAGCCAGTGTGGAGAACTGTCTCAGAAATGTATTGTTTTGTTATGTAGAGCTACTGTACAGTACAGTTGCAGAAAGTTCTTGTTTTTGAGGTGCAGCTAGTGTAGAGGATTGTTGCAGGCAGGTATAGTTTTGAGATGTGGAGCTAGTGTATAGAAGTGTTGCAGGAAGGTATTGTTCTGTGATTCAGAGATAGTGTGAAGAACTGTTGCTGGAAGATATTGTTTTGTGATTCGGAGCCATTGTGGAAAACTGTTGCAGAAACGTATTGTTTTGTGATGTATAGCTAGTATAGAGAACTGTTGCAGAAAGGTATTGTTTTGTGATGTGGAGCTAGTGTGGAGAACAGTTGCAGGAAGGTATAGTTTTGTGATGAAGAGCTAGTTTGTAGAACTGTTGCATGAAGGTATGGTTTTGTGATTCGGAGCTAGTGTGAAGAACTTTTCTGGAAGGTATTGTTTTGTGATTCAGAGCCAGTGTGAAGAACTGTTGCACGATGGTATTATTTTGTGATGTGGAGCTACTGTAGAGAACTGTTGCAGAAAGGTATTGTTTGTGAGGTGGAGCTAGTGTGGAGATCTGTTGCAGGAAGGTATAATTTTGTGATGTGGAGCTTGTGTGTAGAAATGTTGCAGGAAGGTTTTGTTTTGTTATGTGGAGCTAGTGTAGAGAACTCTTGCAGAAAGATACTGTTTTGTGAGGTGGAGCTTGTGTGGAGAACTGTTACAGAACCGCATTGTTTTGTGATGTGGAGCTATTGTAGAGAACTGTTGCAGAAAGGTATTGTTTTGTGAGGTGGAGCTAGTGTGGAGAACTGTTGCAGGAAGCTATAATTTTGTGATGTGAGCTAGTGTGGAGATCTCTTGAGGATAGGTATAGTTTTGTGATTTGGAGCCGGTGTGGAAACTGTTGCAGGAAGGTATTATTATGTGATGCGTAGCCAGTGTGGAGAACAGCTACAGAAATGTATTTTTTTGTGATGTGGATCTAGTGTAGAGAACCTTTGCAAAAAGTTATTTTTTGTGAGGTGGAGCTAGTGTGGAGAACTGTTGCAGTAAGTTATAGTTTTCTGAGTTTGAGCTGGTGTGGAGAACTGTTGCAGGAAGGTATAGTTTTGTGATGTGGAGCTAGTGTGGAGATCTGTTGAAGGAAGGTATTGATTTGTGATTCGGAGCTAGTGTGAAGAACTGTTGCAGGAAGGTATAGCTTTATGATTCAGAGCCAGTGTGGAGAACTGTTGCAGAAACGTATAGTTTTGTGATGTGGAGCTACTGTAGAGAACTGTTGCAGAAAGGTATTAATTTGTGAGGTTTAGCTAATGTGGAGAACTGTTGCAAAAAGCTATAGTTTTTTCATTTGGAGCCAGTGTGGAGAACTGTTGCAGAAACGTATTGTTATGTGATGTGGAACTAGTTTAGAGAACAGTTGCAGAAAGGTGTCGTTTTGTGAGGTGGAGCTAGTGTGGAGAACTGTTGCAGGAAGCTATTGTTTTGTAATTCGGAGCTAGTGTGAAGAACTGTTGCTGAAAGGTATAGTTTTGTGATGTGGAGCTAGTGTGGAGAACTGTTGCTGGAAGGTATTATTTTCTGATGTGGAGCTAGTGTGGAGAACTGTTGCAGAAAGTTATTTTTTTGTGATGTGGAGCTACTGTAGAAAACTGTTGCAAAAGGTATTGTTTTCTTAGGTGGACCTAGTGTGGAGAACTGTGGCAGGAAGTTATATTTTTGTTACGTAGAGCTAATGTGTAGAACTGTTGCAGAAAGGTATTTTTTGTGATTCGGAGCCAGTGTGGAGAAATGTTGCAGAAAAGTGTTGATTTGTTTTGTGGAGATAGTGTAGAGAACTGTTGCAGAAAGGTATTGTTTTGTGAGGTGAACCTAGTGTGGAGAACTGTTGCAGGAAGGTATAGTTTTGTGATGGGGAGCTAGTGTGTAGAACTGTTGCATGAAGGTATGATTTTGTGATTCCGAGCTAGTGTGAAGAACTTTTGCTGGAAGGTATAGTTTTGTGATTCGGAGCCAGTGTGGAGAAATGTTGCAGGAATGTATTGATTTCTTTTGTGGAGTTAGTGTAGAGAACTGTTGCAGAAAGGTATGGTTTTGTGAGGTGAACCTACTGTGGAGAACTGTTGCAGGAAGGTTTAGTTTTGTGATGGGGAGCTAATGTGTATTACTGTTGCATGAAGGAATGGTTCTGTGATTCAGAGCTAGTGTGAAGAACTTTTGCTGGAAGGTATAGTTTTCTGATTCGGAGCCAGTGTGGAGAACTGTTGCAGGAAGTTATTGTTTTCTGATGTGGAACTACTGTGGAGAACTGTTGCAGGAAGGTGTTATTTTGTGAGGTGGAGCTAAAGTGGAGAACAGTTGCAGGAAGGTATAGTTTTGTGATTCAGAGCTAGTGTGAAGAACTGTTGATGGAAGGTATAGTTTTGTTATTCGGAGCCAGTGTGGAGAACTGTTGCAGGAAGGTATTGTTTTGTGATGTGGAGCTAGTGTGGAGAACTGTTGCAGAAATGTATTGTTTTCTTTTTTGGAGCTAGTGTAGAGAAATGTTGCAGAAAGGTATTGTTTTGTGAGGTGGAGCTAGTGTGCGGAAATGTTGCAGGAAGATATTGTTTTGTGATGTGCAGCTACTGTGTAGAACAGTTGCAGAAAGGTATTGTTTTGTGATGTGGAGCTAGTGTGGAGAACTCTTGCAGATAGGTATAGTTTTGTGATTCGGAGCCAGTGTGGAAACTGTTGCAGTTAGGTCTTATTATGTGATTCTTAGCCAGTGTGGAGAGCAATTGCAGAAAGGTATTTTTTGTGATGTGGAGCTAATGTAGAGAACAGTTGCAGAAAGTTATTGTTTTGTGAGGTGGAGCTAGTGTGGAGAACTGTTGCAGAAACGTATTGTTTTGTGATATATAGCTAGTGTAGAGAACTGTTGCAGAAAGGTATTGATTAGTGAGGTGGAGCTAGTGTGGAGAACTCTTGCAGGAAGGTATTGTTTTCTGAGGTGGAGCTAGTGTGGAGAACTGTTGCAGGAAGGTATAGTTTTGTGATGTGGAGCTAGTTTGGAGATCTGTTGCGGGAAGGTATTGTTTGCTGATTCGGAGCTAGTGTGAAGAACTGTTGCAGGAAGGTATAGTTTTGGGATTCAGAGCCAGTGTGGAGAACTGTTGCAGAAACGAATTGTTTTGTGATGTGGAGCTACTGTAGAGAACTATTGCAGAAAGTTATTAGTTTGTGAGGTGGAGCTAAAGTGGAGAACAGTTGCAGGAAGGTATAGTTTTGTGATGTGGAGCTAGTGTGGTGAAATGTTGCAGGAAGGTATTGTTTTGTGATTCAGAGCTAGTGTGAAGAACTGTTGATGGAAGGTATAATTTTGTTATTCGGAGCCAGTGTGGAGAACTGTTGCAGGAAGGTATTATTTTGTGATGTAGAGCTAGTGTAGTGAAATGTTGCAGAAAGGTATAGTTTTGTGAGGTGGAGCTAGTGTGGAGAACTATTGCAGGAATTATAGTTTTGTTATGTGGAGCTAGTATGTCGAATTGTTGCAGCAAGGTATTGTTTTGTGATTCGGAGCTAGTGTGAAGAACTTTTGCTGGAAGGTATAGTTTTGTCATTTGGAGCAATTGTGGAGAACTGTTGCAGAAACGTATTTTTTTGTGATGTTGACCTAGTGTAGAGAAATGTAGCAGAAAGGTAATGTTTTTTGATGTGGAGCTAGTGTGGAGAACTGTTGCAGGAAGATATAGTTTTGTGATGTGGAGCTAGTGTGGAGAACTGTTGCATGAAGGTATAGTTTTGTGATGTGGAGCTAGTGTGGAGATCTGTTGCAGGAATGTATATTTTTGACGTGAGCTAGTGTGGAGAATTCTTGAGGATATATATAATTTTGTGATTCAGAGCCAGTGTAGAAATTGTTGCAGGAAAGTATGTGGAGAAGTGTTGCAGAAACGTATTGTTTTGTGATGTGGAGCTACTGTACAGAACTGTTGCAGAAAGCTATTATTTTGTGAGGTGGAGCTAATGTGGAGAACTCTTGCAGGAAGGTATTGTTTTGTGATGTGGAGATAGTGTCGAGAACTGTTGCTGGAAGGTATAGTTTTGAGATTCGGAGCCAGTGTGGAGAACTGTCTCAGAAAAGTATTGTTTTGTTATGTGGAGCTACTGTACAGAACAGTTGCAGAAAGGTCTTGTTTTTGAGGTGCTGCTAGTGTAGAGGATTGTTGCAGGCAGGTCTAGTTTGTGATGTGGAGCTAGTGAGTAGAACTGTTGCAGGAAGTTATTTTTCTGTGATTCGGAGATAGTGTGAAGAACTGTTGCTGGAAGGTATAGTTTTATGATTCAGAGCCATTGTGGAAATCTGTTGCAGAAACGTATTGTTTTGTGATGTATAGCTAGTACAGAGAACTGTTGCAGAAAGGTATTGTTTTGTGATGTGGAGCTAGTGTGGGGAACAATTGCAGGAAGGTATAGTTTTGTGATGGAGAGCTAGTTTGTAGAACTGTTACATGAAGGTATGCTTTTGTGATTCGGAGCTACTGTGAAGAACTTTTCCTGGAAGGTATTGTTTTGTGATTCACAGCCAGTGTGGAGAACTGTTGCAGGATGGTATTATTTTGTGATGTGGAGCTACTGTAGAGAACTGTTGCAGAAAAGTATTGTTTGTGAGGTGGAGCTAGTGTGGAGATCTGTTGCAGGAAGGTATAGTTTTGTGAGGTGGTGCTAGTTTGGAGAATTGTTGTAGGAAGGTATAGTTTTGTGATGTGGAGCTTGTGTGTAGAAATGTTGCAGGAAGGTACTGTTTTGTGAGGTGGAGCTAGTGTGCGGAAAAGTTGCAGGAAGGTATTGTTTTGTGATGTGCAGCTACTGTGTAGAACAGTTGCAGAATGTTATTGTTTTGTGATGTGGAGCTAGTGTGGAGAACTCTTGCAGATAGGTATAATTTTGTGATTCGGAGCCAGTGTGGAAACTGTTGCTGTTAGGTCTTATTATGTGATGCTTAGCCAGTTTGAAGAGCAGTTGCAGAAATGTATTTTTTTGTGATGTGGAGCTAGTGTAGAGAACTGTTGCAGAAACGTATTGTTTTGTGATGTATAGCTAGTGTAGAGAACTGTTGCAGAAAGTTATTGATTTGTGAGGTGGAGCTAGTGTGGAGAACTCTTGCAGGAAGGTATTGTTTTCTGAGGTGGAGCTAGTGTGGAGAACTGTTGCAGGAAGGTATAGTTTTGTGATGTGTAGCTAGTTTGGAGATCTGTTGCTGAAAGGTATTGATTTGTGAGGTGGAGCTAGTGTGGAGAACTCTTGCAGGAAGGTATTGTTTTCTGAGGTGGAGCTAGTGTGGAGAACTGTTGCAGGAAGGTATAGTTTTGTCATGTGTAGCTAGTTTGGAGATCTGTTGCAGGAAGGTATTGTTTGCTGATTCCGAGCTAGTGTGCAGAACTGTTGCAGGAAGGTATAGTTTTGGGATTCAGAGCCAGTGTGGAGAACTGTTGCAGAAACGAATTGTTTTGTGATGTGGAGCTACTGTAGAGATCTATTGCAGAAAGGTATTAGTTTGTGAGGTGGAGCTAAAGTGGAGAACAGTTGCAGGAAGGTATAGTTTTGTGATGTGGAGCTAGTGTGGTGAAATGTTGCAGGAAGGTATTGTTTTGTGATTCAGAGCTAGTGTGAAGAACTGTTGATGGAAGGTATAATTTTGTTATTCGGAGCCAGTGTGGAGAACTGTTGCAGGAAGGTATTATTTTGTGATGTAGAGCTAGTGTAGTGAAATGTTGCAGAAAGGTATAGTTTTGTGAGGTGGAGCTAGTGTGGAGAACTATTGCAGGAAGTTTTAGTTTTGTTATGTGGAGCTAGTATGTAGAATTGTTGCAGCAAGGTATTGTTTTGTGATTCGGAGCTAGTGTGAAGAACTTTTGCTGGAAGGTATAGTTTTGTCATTCGGAGCAATTGTGGAGAACTGTTGCAGAAACGTATTTTTTTGTGATGTTGACCTAGTATAGAGAAATGTAGCAGAAAGGTAATGTTTTTTGATGTGGAGCTTGTGTAGAGAACTGTTGCAGGAAGGTATAGTATTGTGATGTGGAGCTAGTGTGGAGAACTGTTGCAGGAATGTATACTTTTTGATGTTAGCTAGTGTGGAGAATTCTTGAGGATATATATAATTTTGTGATTCGGAGCCAGTGTAGAAATTGTTGCAGGAAGGTATGTGGAGAAGTGTTGCAGAAACGTATTGTTTTGTGATGTGGAGCTACTGTAGAGAACTGTTGCAGAAAGCTATTATTTTGTGAGGTGGAGCTAATGTGGAGAACTCTTGCAGGAAGGTATTGTTTTGTGATGTGGAGCTAGTGTCGAGAAGTGTTGCTGGAAGGTATAGTTTTGAGATTCGGAGCCAGTGTGGAGAACAGTCTCAGAAAAGTATATTTTGTTATGTGGAGCTACTGTACAAAACAGTTGCAGAAAGGTCTTGTTTTTGAGGTGCAGCTAGTGTAGAGGATTTTTGCAGGCAGGTCTAGTTTTGTGATGTGGAGCTAGTGTGTAGAACTGTTGCAGGAAATTATTGTTCTGTGATTCAGAGATAGTGTGAAGATCTGTTGCTGGAAGGTATAGTTTTATGATTCGGAGCCATTGTGGAAAACTGTTGCAGAAATGTATTGTTTTGTGATGTATAGTTAATATAGAGAACTGTTGCAGAAAGGTATTGTTTTGTGATGTGGAGCTAGTGTGGAGAACAGTTGCAGGAAGGTATAGTTTTGTGATGGAGAGCTAGTTTGTAGAACTGTTGCATGAAGGTATGGTTTTGTGATTCGGAGCTAGTGTGAAGAACTTTTCCTGGAAGGTATTGTTTTGTGATTCACAGCCAGTGTGGAGAACTGTTGCAGGATGGTATTATTTTGTGATGTGGAGCTACTGTAGAGAACTGTTGCAGAAAACTATTGTTTTGTGAGGTGGAGCTATTGTGGAGATCTGTTGCAGGAAGGTATTGTTTTGTGAGGTGGTGCTAGTATGTAGAACTGTTCCAGGATGTTATAGTTTTGTGATGTGGAGCTATTGTGGAGAACTGTTGCAGGAAGGTATACTTTTGTGATGTGGAACTAGTGTGGAGAACTGTTTCAGGGAGGTATAATTTTGTGATGTGGAGCTTGTGTGGAGAACTGTTGCTGGATGGTATTCTTTTGTGATGTGGAGCTAGTGTGGAGATCTGTTGCAGGAAGGTATTTTTTTGTGATGTGGAGCTATTGTGGAGAACTCTTGCAGGAAGGTATGGTTTTGTGAGGTGGAGCTAGTGTGTAGAACTGTTGCAGGAAGGTATAGTTTTGTGATGTGGAGCTAGTGTGGAGAAGAGTTGCCTGAAGGTATACTTTTGTGATGTGGAGCTAGTGTGGAGAACTGTTGCAGGAAGTTATTGTTTAGTGATGTGGAGCTAGTGTAGAGAACTGTTACAGGAAGTTATATTTTTGTCATGTGGAGCTACTGTGGAAAACTGTTGCAGGAAGGTATTGTTTTGTGATGTGGAGGTAGTGTGGAGAACTGTTGCAGAAAGGTATTGTTTTGTGATGTGGAGCTACTGTAGAGAACTGTTGCAGAAAGGTATTGTTTTGTTAGGTGTATCTAGTGTGGAGAACTGTGGCAGGAAGGTATATTTTTGTTATGTAGAGCTAATGTGTAGAACTGTTGCAGAAAGGTATATTTTGTGATTCGGAGCTAGTGTGACGAACTTTTGCTGGAAGGTATAGTTTTGTGATTCAGAGCCAGTGTGGAGAAATTTTGCAGAAACGTAATGTTTTGTTTTGTGGAGCTAGTGTAGAGAACTGTTGCAGAAAGGTATTGTTTTGTGAGGTGAACCTAGTGTAGAGAACTGTTTCAGGAAGGTATAGTTTTGTGATGGGGTACTCGTGTGTATTACTGTTGCATGAAGGTATGGTTTTGTGATTCGGAGCTAGTGTGAAGAACTTTTGCTGGAAGGTATAGTTTTGTGATTCGGAGCCAGTGTGGAGAACTGTTGCAGGAAGGTATTGTTTTCTGAGGTGGAGCTAGTGTGGAGAACTGTTGCAGGAAGGTATAGCTTTGTGATGTGGAGCTAGTGTGTAGAACAGTTGCAGGAATGTCTTGTTTTGTGATTCGGAGCTAGTGGGAAGAACAGTTGCAGACAGGTATTGTTTTGTGATTAAGAGCTAGTGTGAAGAACTGTTGCTGAAAGGTAGAGTTTTGTGATTTGGAGCCAGTGTGGAGAACTGTTGCTGGAAGGTATTATTTTGTGATGTGGAGCTGGTGTAAAGAACTGTTGCCGAATGTTATTGTTTTGTGAGCTGGAGCTATTGTGGAGAAATGTTGCAGGAAGGTATAGTTTTGTGATTCGGAGCCAGTGTGGAGAACTGTTGAAGAAAAGTACTGTTTTGTGATTTGGAGCTAGTATAGAGAACAGTTGCAGGAAGGTATTGTTTTGTGATTCGGAGCTAGTGTGGAGAACTGTTGCAGGAAGGTATTATTTTGTTATTCGGAGTTAGTGTGAAGAACTGTTGCCGAATGTTATTGTTTTGTGAGGTGGAGCTATTGTGGAGAAATGTTGCAGGAAAGTATAGTTTTGTGATTCGGAGCCAGTGTGGAGAACTGTTGAAGAAAAGTACTGTTTTGTGATTTGGAGCTAGTATAGAGAACAGTTGCAGGAAGGTATTGTTTTGTGATTCGGAGCTAGTGTGGAGAACTGTTGCAGGAAGGTATTATTTTGTGATTCGGAGTTAGTGTGAAGAACTGTTGCAGAAAGTAATTGTTTTGTGAGGTGGAGCTATTGTGGAGAACTGTTGCAGGAAGGTATTGTTTTGTGATTTGGAGCTAGTTTGAAGAACTGTTGCAGGAAGGTATAGTTTTGAGATTCGGAGCCAGTGTGGAGAACTGTCTCAGAAAAGTATTGTTTTGTGATGTGGAGCTACTGTACAGAACATTGCAGAAAGGTATTGTTTTTGAGGTGGAGCTAGTGTGGAGAACTGTTGCAGGCAGGTATAATTTTGTGATGTGGAACTAGTGCGTAGAACTGTTGCTGAAAGATATAGTTTTGTGATTCAGAGCCATTGTGGAAAACTGTTGCAGAAACGTATTATTTTATGATGTATAGATAGTATAGAGAACTGTTGCAGAAAGTATTGTATTGTGATGTGGAGCTAGTGTGGAGAACAGTGGCAGGAAGGTATAGTTTTGTGATGGGGAGCTACTGTGTGGAACTGTTGCATGAAGGTATGGTTTTCTGATTCGGAGCTAGTGTGAAGAACTTTTCCTGGAATTTATTGTTTTGTGATTCAGAGCCAGTGTGGAGAACTGTTGCAGGATGGTATTATTTTGTGATGTGGAGCTAGTGTAGAGAACGGTTGCAGAAAGGTATTGTTTTGTGAGGTGGAGCTATTCTGGAGATCTGTTGCAGGAAGGTATTGTTTTGTGAGGTGGTGCCAGTGTGTAGAACAGAAGCAGGATGGTATAGTTTTGTGATGTGGAGCTAGTGTGGGGAACTGTTGCAGGAAGGTATTGTTTTCTGAGGTGGAGCTTGTGTGGAGAACGGTTGCAGGGAGGTATAGGTTTGTGATGTGGAGATAGTGTGGTGATCTTTTGCAAGAAGTTATTGTTTTGTCATTCGGAGCTAGTGTGAAGAACTGTTGCAAGAAGGTATAGTTTTGTTATTCGGAGTCAGTGTGGAGATCTGTTGCAGGAAAGTATAGTTTTGTGATTCGGAGCCAGTGTGGAAAACTGTTGCAGAAACGTATTGTTTTGTGTTGTGGAGCTAGTGTACAGAACAGTTGCAGAAATGTATTATTTTTGAGGTGGATCTAGTGTAGAGAACTGTTGCAGAAAGGTATTGTTTTGTGAGGTGGAGCTAGTGTGGAGAACTGTTGCAGGAAGTTATACTTTTGTAATGTGGAGCTAGTATGTAGAATTGTTGAAGCAAGGTATTATTTTGTGATTCGAAGCTAGTGTGAAGAACTTTTGCTGGAAGGTATAGTTTTGTGATTCGGAGCCATTGTGGAGAACTGTTGCAGAAACGTATATTTTTGTGATTTTGAGCTAGTGTAGAGAACTGTAGCAGAAAGATATTGTTTTTTGATGTGGAGCTAGTGTGGATAACTGTTGCAGGAAGGTATTGTATTCTGAGGTGGAGCTAGTGTGGAGAACTGAGGCAGGAAGGTATAGTGTTGTGATGTGGAGCTAGTGTTTAGAACTGTTGCAGGAAGGTATTGTTTTGTGATTCGGAGCTAGTTTGAAGAACTGTTGCTGGAAGGTATAGTTTTGTGATTCAGAGTCAGTGTGGAAAACTGTTGCAGAAACGTATTGTTTTGTGTTGTGGAGCTAGTGTACAGAACAGTTGCAGAAAGGTATTATTTTTGAGGTGGAGCTAGTGTGGAGAACTGTTGCAGGAAGGTATAGTTTTGTCATTTGTAGCCAGTGTGGAGAACTGTTGCAGAAATGTATGGTTTTGTGATGTGTAGCTAGTTTAGAGAACAGTTGTAGAAAGGTATTGTTTTGTGAGGTGGAGCTAGAGTGGAGAACTGTTGCAGGAAGGTATTGTTTTGTGATGTGGAGCTAGTGTGTAGAACTGTTGCAGTAAGGTATAGTTTTGTGATGTGGAGCTAGGGTGTAGAACTGTTGCTGGAAGTTATTTTTTTGAGATTCGGAGCTAGTGTGGAGAACTGTTGGAGGAAGGTATAGTTTTTTGATGGGGAGCTAGTGTGTAGAACTGTTGCATAAAGTTATGGTTTTGTGATTCGGAGCTAGTGTGAAGAACTTTTGCTGGATGGTATAGTTTTGTGATTCGGAGTCAGTGTATAGAACTATTGCAGGATGGTATTATTTTGTGATGTGGAGCTAGTGTAGAGAACTGTTGCAGGAAGGCATATTTTGTGATGTGGAGCCAGTGTGGAGAACTGTTGCAGAAAGGTATAGTTTTGTGATGTGGAGCTAGTGTGGATAACTGTTGCAGGAAGGTATAGTTTTGTGATGTGGAGCTAGTGAGGAGAACTTTTACAGGAAGGTATTGTTTTGTGATGAGGAGCTAGTGCGGAGAACTGTTGCAAAACCGTATTGTTTTGTGATATGCAGCTACTGTAGAGAACTGTTACAGGAAGGTATACTTTTGTGATGTGGAGCTAGTGTGTAGAATTGTTGCAGGAAGGTATTGTTTTGTGATTCGGAGCTAGTGTGAAGAACTGTTGCTGAAAGGTATAGGTTTGTGATTCGGAGCCAGTGTGGAGAATTGTTGCTGGAAGGTATTATTTTGTGATGTGGAGCTAGTGTAGAGAACTGTTGCAGAAAGTTATTGTTTTGTGCTTTTGAGCTAGTGTGGACAACTGTTGCAGGAATGTATAGTGAGGTGGAGCTAGTGTGAAGAACTGTTGCAGGAAGGTATAATTTTGTGATGTGGAGATAGTGTGTAGAACTGTTGCAGGAAGGTATTGTTTTGTGATTCGGAGCTCGTGTCAAGAACTGTTAATGGAAGATATAGTTTTGTGATTCAGAGTCACTGTGGAGCACTGTTGCAGAAACGTATTGTTTTGTGATGTGGAGCTACTGTAGAGAACTGTTGCAGAAAGGTATTATTTTATGAGGTGGAGGTAATGTGGAGAAATGTTGCAGGAAGGTATAGTTTTATGATTTGGAGCTAGTGTGGAAAACTGTTGCAGAAATATATTGTTTAGTGATTTGGAGCTAGTACAGGGAACAGTTTCAGAAAGGTATTGTTTTGTGAGATGGAGCTAGTGCGGAGAACTGTTGCAGCAAGGTATAGTTTTGGGATGTGGAGGTAGTGTAGAGAACTGTTACAGAATGTTATTGTTTTGTGAGGTGGAGCTAGTGTGGAGAACTGTTGCAGTAAAGTATAGTTTTGTGATGTGGAGCTAGTGTGCAGAACTGATGCAGGAAGGTATAGATTTGTGATGTGGAGCTAGTGTGGAGAACTGTTGCAGGAAGGTATTGTTTTGTGATTCAGAGCTAGTGTGAAGAATTGTTGTTGGGAGGTATAGTTTTGTGATTCAGAGATAGCGTGGAGAACTGCTGCAGAAACGTATGGTTTTGTGATTTGGAGCTACTGTAGAGAACTGTTGCAGAAAGGTATTATTTTGTGAGGTGTAGCTACTGTTGAGAACTGTTGCAGGAAGTTATAGTTTTGTGATTAGGAGCCACTGTGTAGAACTGTTGCAGAAACGTATTGTTTCGTGATGTGGAGCTAGTTTAGAAATCAGTTGCAGAAATGTATTGTTTTGTGATGGGGAGCTAGTGTAGAGAACTGTTGCAGAAAGGTATAGTTTTGTGAGGTGGAGCTAGTGTGGAGAACTGTTGCAGGAATGTATAATTTTGTGATATGAGCTAGTGTGGAGAATTGTTGCAGGAAGGTATACTTTTGTGATGTGGAGCTATTGGGCAGAACTGTTGCAGAAAGGTATTGTTTTGTGAAGTGGAGATAGTATGGAGAACAGTTGCAGGAAGGTATAGTTTTGTGATTCGGACCCAGTGTGGAGAACTGTTGCAGGAAGGTATAGTTTTGTGATCTGAAGCTATTGTGTAGAACTGTTGCTGGAAGGTATAATTTTCTGATGTGGAGCTAGTGTGAAGAACTGATGCAGGAAGGTATACTTTAGTGATGTGGAGCTATTGTGGAGAACTGTTGCAGGGAGGTATTGTTTTGTGATGTGGAGCTAGTGTGGAGATGTATTGCAGGAAGGTATTGTTTTGTAAGGTGGAGCTAGTGTGTGAACTGTTGCAGGAAGGTATAGTCTTGTGATGTGGAGCTAGTGTGGAGAACTGTTGCAGGAAGATATACATTTGTGATGTGGAGCTGGTGTTGAAAACTGTTGCAGGAATTTATAGTTTTGTGACGTGGAGCTAGTGTGGAGAATGGTGCAGGAAGGTATATTTTGTGATGTGGAGCTAGTGTGGAGAACTGTTGCACGAATGTATAGTTTGATGATGTGGAGCTAGTGTGTAGAACTGTTGCAGGAAGGTATAGTTTTGTGATTCGGACCCAGTGTGGAGAACTGTTGCTGGAAGGTATATATTTGTTATTCAGAGCCAGTGTGGAGAACTGTTGCAGAAACGTATTGTTTTGTGATTTGGAGCTACTGTAGAGAACTGTTGCAGGAATGTATTGTTTTGTGATGTGGAGCTAGTGTGGAGAACTGTTGCAGAACCGTATTGTTTTGTGATGTGCAGGTACTGTAGAGCACTGTTGCAGAAAGGTATTGTTTTGTGAGGTGGAGCTAGTATGGAGAACTGTTGAAGGAAGGTATAGTTTTGTGATTCGGACCCAGTGTGGAGAACTGTTGCAGGAAGGCATAGTTTTGTGATGTGGAGCTAGTGTGTAGAAATGTTGGATTAAGGTATTGTTTTGTGATTCGGAGCTAGTGTGAAGAATTGTTGCTGGAAGTTATAGTTTTGTGATTCAGAGCCAGTGTGGAGAACTGTTGCAGAAACGTATTGTTTTGTGATGTGGAGCTACTGTAGAGAACTGTTGCAGAAAGGTATTATTTTATGAGGTGGAGGTAATGTGGAGAAATATTGCAGGAAGGTATAGTTTTGTGATTCAGAGCCAGTGTGGAAAACTGTTGCAGAAACGTATTGTTTTGTGATGTATAGCTAGTATAGAGAACTGTTGCAGAAATGTATAGTTTTGTGATGTGGAGCTAGTGTGGAGAACTGTTGCAGGAATGTATAGTTTTGTGATTGGGAGCTAGTGTGTAGTACTGTTGCATGAAGGTATGGTTTTGTGATTCAGATCTAGTTTGAAGTAATTTGCTGGAAGGTATAGTTTTGTGATTCTGAGCCAGTGTATAGAACTGTTGCAGAAAGGTATTGTTTTGTGAGGTAGAGCTAGTGTAGAGATCTGTTGCAGGAAGGTATTGTTTTGTGAGGTGGAGCTAGTGTGTAGAAGTGTTGCAGGAAGGTATAGTTTTGTGATGTGGAGCTAGTGTGGAGAACTGTGCCATGAAGGTATACTTGTGTGATGTGGAGCTAGTGTGGAGAATTGTTGCAGGAAGGTAGAGTTTTGTGATGTGGAACTAGTGTGGAGAACTGTTGAAGGAAGGTAAACTTTTGTATTGTGGAGCTATTGTGGAGAACTGTTGCAGGAAGGTATTGTTTTGTGAGGAGGAGCTAGTGTGGAGATCTGTTGCAGAAAGGTATTGTTTTGTGAGGTGGAGCTAGTGTGTAGAACTGTTGCAGGAAAGTATAGTTTTTTGATGTGGAGCTATGTGGAGAACTGTTGCAGGAAGGTATACTTTTGTGATGTGTAGCTAGGGTTGAGAACTGTTGCAGGAAGGTATACTTTTGTGATGTGGAGCTAGTTTGGAGAACTGTTGCAGGAAGGTATTGTTATTTGATGTGGAGCTAGTGTGGAGAACAGTTGCAGAACCGTATTGTTTTGTAATGTGCAGCTACTGTAGAGAACTGTTGCAGAAAGGTATTGTTTTGTGAGGTGGAGCTAGTGCGTAGAACTGTTGAAGAAAGGTATAGTTTTGTGAATCGGACCCAGTGTGGATAACTGTTGCTGGAAGGTATATTTTTGTTACTCAGAGTCAGTGTGGAGAACTGTTGCAGAAACGTATTGTTTTGTGATGTGGAGCTACTGTAGAGAACTGTTGCAGGAAGGTATTGTTTTGTGATGTGGGGCTAGTGTGGAGAACGGTTGCAGAACCATATTGTTTTGTGATGTGCAGCTACTGTAGAGAACTGTTGCAGGAAGGTATTGTTTTGTGAGGTGGAGCTAGTGTGGAGAACTGTTGAAGGAAGGTATAGTTTGATGACGTGGAGCTAGTGTGTAGGACTGTTGCAGAAACGTACGGTTTTGTGAAGTGGAAAACTGTTGCAGGAAGGTATAGTTTTGTGATTCGGACCCAGTGTGGAGAACTGTTGCAGGAAGGTATAGTTTTGTGATGTGGAGCTAGTGTGTAGAAATGTTGCAGGAAGGTATTGTTTTGTGATTCGGAGCTAGTGTGAATAACTGTTGCTGGAAGGTATAATTTTGTGATTCAGAGCTAGTGAGAAGAACTTTTGCTGGAAGTTATAGTTTTGTGATTCAGAGCCAGTGTGGAGAACTGTTCCAGAAAAGAATTGTTTTGTGATGTGGATCTACTGTAGAGAATTTTTGCAGAAAGGTATTACTTTGTGAGGTGGAGTCATTGTGTAGAACTGTTGCAGAAACGTATTGTTTTGTGATGTGTAGCTAGTTTAGAGAACAGTTGCAGAAAGGTATTGTTTTGTGAGGTGGAGCTAGAGTGGAGAACTGTGGCAGGAAGGTATTGTTTTTTGATATGTTCTAGTGTGTAGAACTGTTGCAGTAAGGTATAGTTTTGTGATGTGGAGCTAAAGTGTAGAACTGTTGCTGGAAGTTATTTTTTTGTGATTCGGAGCTAGTGTGGAGAACTGTTGGAGGAAGGTATAGTTTTGTGATGGGGAGTTAGTGTGTAGAACTGTTGCATAAAGGTATGGTTTTATGATTCGGAGCTAGTGTGAAGAACTTTTGCTGGATGGTATAGTTTTGTGATTCGGAGTCAGTGTATAGAACTATTGCAGGATGGTATTATTTTGTGATGTGGAGCTAGTGTAGAGAACTGTTACAGGAAGGTATATTTTGTGATGTGGAGCCAGTGTGGAGAACTGTTGCAGAAAGGTATAGTTTTGTGATGTGGAGCTAGTGTGGATAACTGTTGCAGGAATGTATAGTTTTGTGATGTGGAGCAAGTGAGGAGAACTTTTACAGGAAGGTATACTTTGTGATGTGGAGCTAGTGTGGAGAACTGTTACAGAAAGGTATACTTTGTGATGTGTAGCTAGTGTGGAGAACTGTTGCAGGAAGGTGTAGTTTTGTGATGTGGAGCTAGTGTGGAGAACTGTTGCACGAGGGTATTGTTTTGTGATGAGGAGCTAGTGCGGAGAACTGTTGCAGGAAGGTATTGTTTTGTGATCCGGAGCTAGTGTGAAGAACTGTTGCTGAAAGGTATAGGTTTGTGATTCGGAGCCAGTGTGGAGAACTGTTGCTGGAAGGTATTATTTTGTGATGTGGAGCTAGTGTAGAGAACTGTTGCAGAAAGTTATTGTTTTGTGAGTTTGAGCTAGTGTGGACAACTGTTGCAGGAATGTATTGTGAGGTGGAGCTAGTGTGAAGAACTGTTGCAGGAAGGTATAATTTTGTGATGTGGAGCTAGTGTGTAGAACTGTTGCAGGAAGGTATTGTTTTGTGATTCGGAGCTCGTGTCAAGAACTGTTAATGGAAGATATAGTTTTGTGATTCAGAGTCACTGTGGAGCACTGTTGCAGAAACGTATTGTTTTATGATGTGGAGCTACTGTAGAGAACTGTTGCAGAAAGGTATTATTTTATGAGGTGAAGGTAATGTGGAGAAATGTTGCAGGAAGGTATAGTTTTATGATTTGGAGCTAGTGTGGAGAACTGTTGCAGAAATATATTGTTTAGTGATTTGGAGCTAGTATAGGGAACAGTTTCAGAAAGGTATTGTTTTGTGAGATGGAGCTAGTGTGGAGAACTGTTGCAGCAAGGTATAGTTTTGGGATGGGGAGGTAGTGTAGGAACTGTTACAGAAAGTTAATGTTTTGTGAGGTGGAGCTAGTGTGGAGAACTGTTGCAGTAAAGTATAGTTTTGTGATGTCGAGCTAGTGTGCAGAACTGATGCAGGAAGGTATAGTTTTGTGATTCAGAGCAAGTGTGAAGAATTGTTGTTGGAAGGTATAGTTTTGTGATTCTGAGATAGCGTGGAGAACTGCTGCAGAAATGTATGTTTTTGTGATTTGGAGCTACTGTAGAGAACTGTTGAAGAAAGGTATTTTGTGAGGTGTAGCTACTGTTGAGAACTGCTGCAGGAAGGTATAGTTTTGTGATTAGGAGCCACTGTGTAGAACTGTTGCAGAAACGTATTGTTTCGTGATGTGGAGCTAGTTTAGAAATCAGTTGCAGAAACGTATTGTTTTGTGATGGGGAGCTAGTGTAGAGAACTGTTGCAGAAAGGTATAGTTTTGTAGGGGGAGCTAGTGTGGAGAACTGTTGCAGGAATGTATAATTTTGTGATATGACCTAGTGTGTACAACTGTTGCAGGAAGGTATAGTTTTGTGATGTTGAGCTAGTGTGTAGAACTGTTGCATGAAGGTATGGTTTTGTGATTCGGAGCTAGTGTGAAGAACTTTTGCAGGAAGGTACAGTTTTGTTATTCAGAGCCAGTGTGACGAACTGTTGCTGGAAGGTATCACTTTGTGATGTGGAGCTAATGTGGAGAACTGTTGCAGAATTTATTGTATTGTTAGGTGGAGATAGTGTGGACAACTGTTGCAGGAAGGTATAGTTTTGTGTAGTGGAGATATTGTAGAGATCTATTGCAGGAAGGTATTGTTTTGTGATTCCGAGCTATTGTGAAGATCTGTTGAAGGAAGGTATAGTTTTGTGATTCAGAGCCAGTGTGGAGAACTGTTGCAGAAACGTATTGTTTTGTGATGTGGAGCTACTGTAGAGAACTGTTGCAGAAAGGTATTATTTTATGAGGTGGAGGTAATGTGGAGAAATGTTGCATGAAGGTATAGTTTTGTGATTCGGAGCCAGTGTGGAGAACAGTTGCAGAAACATATTGTTTTATGATTTGGAGCTAGTATAGGGAACAGTTGCAGAAAAGTATTGTATTGTGAGGTGGAGCAAGTATGGAGAACTGTAGCAGCAAGGTATAGTTTTGGGATGGGGAGCTAGTGTGGAGAACTGTTGCAGGAAGGTATTGTTTTTTGATGTGGAGCTAGTGTGTAGAACTGTTGCAGGAAGGTATAGTTTTGTGATGTGGAGCTAGTGTGGAGAACTGTTGCAGGAAGGTAAACTTTTGTTATGTGGAGCTATTGTGGAGAACTGTTGCAGGAATTTATTTTTTTGTGATGTGGAGCTAGTGTGGAGATTTGTTGCAGAAAGGTATTGTTTTGTGAGGTGGAGCTAGTATGTAGAACTGTTGCAGGAAGGTATAGTTTTGTGATGTGGAGCTAGTTTGGAGAACTGTTGCAGGAAAGTATTGTTTTGTGATGAGGGTCTAGTGTGGAGAACTGTTGCAGAACCGTATTGTTTTGTGATATGCAGCTACTGTAGAGAACAGTTGCAGAAATGTATTGTTTTGTGAGGTGGAGCTAGTGTGGAGAACTGTTGCAGGAAGTTATAGTTCTGTAATTTGGAGCTAGTGTGTAGAACAGTTCAGCAAGATATTGTTTTGTGATTCAGAGCTAGTGTGAAAACTTTTGCTGGAATGTATAGTTTTGTGATTTGGAGCCTGTGTGGAGAACTGTTGCAGAAAGGTATGGTTTTGTGAGGTGGAGTTAGTGTGGAGAACTGTTGCAGGAAGGTATTTTTTTGTGATGTGGAGCTAGTGTGGAGAACTGTTGCAGGAATGTATAATTTTGTAATGTGAGCTAGTGAAGAGAACTGTTGCAGGAAGGTATTGTTTTGTGATGTGGAGCTTGTGTGGAGAACTGTTGCAGAAAAGTATTGTTTTGTGATGAGAAGCTACTGTAGAGAACTGTTGCAGTAAGGAATTGTTTTGTGAGGTGGAGCTAGTGTGTAGAACTGTTGCAGAAAGAATTTTTGTGATTCGGAGCTTGTGTGAAGAACTTTTGCTGGAAGGTATAGTTTTGTGATTCAGAGCCACTGGGGAGAAATGTTGCAGAATCGTATAGTTTTGTGATGTGGAGCTAGTGTGGAGAACTTTTGCAGAAACGTATTCTTTTGTGATATGGAGCTACTGTAGAGAACTGTTGAAGAAAGGTATAGATTTGTGAGGTGGAGCTACTTTGGAGAACTGTTGCAGTAAAGTATAGTTTTGTGATGTTAAGCTAGGGTGTAGAACTGGTGGTAGAAGGTATTGTTTTGTGATTCGGAGCTAGTGTGGAGAACTGTTGAAGGAAGGTATAGTTTTGTGATGGGGAGCAAGTTTGTAAAACTGTTGCATAAAGGTATGGTTTTGTGATTCGGAGCTAGTGTGAAAAACATTTGCTGGAAGGATAGTTTTGTGATTCAGAGCCAGTGTATATAGCTGTTGCAGGATGGTATTATTTTGTGATGTGGAGCTAGTGTAGAGAACTGTTGCAGAAAGGTATTGTTTTGTGAGGTGGAGGTAGTGTGGAGATTTTTTGCATGAAGGTATTGTTTTGTGAGGTGGAGCTAGTGTGTAGAACTGTTGCAGGAAGGTATAGATTTGTGATGTGGAGCTAGTGTAGAGAACTGTTGCAGGAACGTATACTTTTGTGATGTGGAGCTAGTGTGGAGAACTGTTGCAGGAAGGTATAGTTTTGTGATGTGGAGCTTGTGTGGAGAACTGTTGCAGGAAGGTATAGATTTGTGATGTGGAGCTAGTGTGGAGAACAGTTGCAGGAATGTATTGTTTTGTGATGTGGAGCTAGTGTGGAGATCTGTTGCAGAAAGGTATTGTTTTGTGAGGTGGAGCTAGTGTGTAGAACTGTTGCAGGAAGGTATAGTTTTGTGATGTGGAGCTAGTGTTTAGAACTGTTGCGGGAAGGTATACTTTTGTGTTGTGGAGCTAGTGTGGAGAACTGTTGCAGGAAGGTACTCTTTTGTGATGTGGAGCTAGTGTGGAGAACTGTTGCAGAACCGTATTGTTTTGTGATATGCAGTTACTGTAGAGAACTGTTGCAGAAAGGTATTGTTTTGTGAGGTGGAGCTAGTGTGGAGAACTGTTGCAGCAAGGTATAGTTTTGGGATGGGGAGCTAGTGTAGAGAACTGTTACAGAAAGGTATTGTTTTGTGAGGTGGAGCTAGTGTGGAGAACTGTTGCAGGAATGTATAATTTTGTGATGTGAGCTAGTGTAGAGAACAGTTGCAGGAAGGTATAGTTTTGTGATGTGGAGCTAGTGTGAACAACAGTTGCAGCAAGGTAAACTTTAGTGATGTGGAGCTATTGTGGAGAACTGTTGCAGGAATATATTGTTTTTTGATGTGGAGCTAGTGTGGAGATCTTTTGCAGAAAGGTATTGTTTTGTGAGGTGGAGCTAGTGTGTAGAACTGTTGCAGGAAGGTATAGTTTTGTGATGTGGAGCTAGTGGGGAGAACTATTGCAGGAAGGTATAGTTGTGTGATGTGGAGCTAGTGTGGAGAACTGTTGTAGGAAGGTATTGTTTTTTGATGTGGAGCTAATGTGGAGAACTGTTGCAGAACTGTATTGTTTTGTGATAAGCAGCTACTGTAGAGAACTGTTGCAGAAAGGTATTGTTTTGTGAGTTGGAGGTATTGTGGAGAACTGTTGCAGGAATGTATAGTTTTGTGATGTGGAGCTAGTGTGGAGAACTGTTGCAGAATCGTATTCTTTTGTGATGTGGAGCTACTGTAGAGAACTGTTGAAGAAAGGCATAGATTTGTGAGGTGGAGCTAGTGTGGAGAACTGTTGCAGTAAGGTATAGTGTTGTGATGGGGAGCTAGTGTGTACAACTGTTGCATAAAGGTATGGTTTTGTGATTCGGAGCTAGTGTGAAAAACTTTTGCTGGAAGGTATAGTTTTGTGATTCAGAGCCAGTGTATAGAACTGTTGCAGGATGGTATTATTTTTGTGATGTGGAGCTAGTGTAGAGAACTGTTGCAGAAAGGTATTGTTTTGTGATGTGGAGCTAGTGTGGAGAACAGTTGCAGAACCGTATTGTTTTGTGATGTGCAGCTACTGTAGAGAACTGTTGCAGAAAGTTATTGTTTTGTGAGGTGGAGCTAGTGTGGATATCTGTTACAGGAAGGTATTGTTTTGTGAGGTGGAGCTAGTGTGTAGAACTGTTGCAGGAAGGTATTGTTTTGTGATGTGGAGCTAGTGTGGAGAACTGTTGCAGGAAGGTATACTTTTGTGATGTGGATCTAGTGTGGAGAACTGTTGCAGGAAGGTATAGTTTTGTGGTGTGAAGCTAGTGTGTAGAACTTTTGCAGAAAGGTATTATTTTTGATTCGGAGCTAGTGTGAAGAACTGTTGTTGGAAGGTATTATTTTGTGATGTGGAGGTAGTGTAGAGAACTGTTGCAGAATTTATAGTATCGTTAGGTGGAGATAGTGTGGAGAACTGTTGCAGGAAGGTATACTTTTGTGTAGTGGAGCTATTGTGGAGATCTATTGCAGGAAGGTATGTTTTGTGATTCGGAGATAGTGTGACGAACTGGAGCAGGAAGGTATAGTTTTCTGATTCAGATTCAGTTTGGAGAACTTTTGCAGAAACGTATTGTTTTGTGATGTGGAGCTACTGTAGAGAACTGTTGCAGAAAGGTATTATTTTATGAGGTGGAGGTAATGTGGAGAAATGTTGCATGAAGGTATAGTTTTGTGATTCGGAGCCAGTGTGGAGAACTGTTGCAGAAACGTATTGTTTTATGATTTGGAGCTAGTATAGGGAACAGTTGCAGAAAGGTATGTTTTTGTGAGGTGGAGCTAGTGTGGAGAACTGTTGCAGCAAAGTATAGTTTTGGGATGGGGAGCCAGTGTGTAGAACTGTTGCATGAAGGTATGGTTTTGTGATTCGGAACTAGTGTGAAGAAATGTTCCTGGTGGGTATAGTTTTGTTATTTGGAGCCAGTGTGGAGAACTGTTGCAGGAACTGTTGAGATGTGAAATTAGTGTAGAGAACTTTTGCCGTAAGGTATTGTTTTGTGAGGTGGAGCTAGTGTGGAGAACTGTTGCAGGAAGTTATAGTTCTGTAATTTGGAGCTAGTGTGTAGAACAGTTCAGAAAGATATTGTTTTGTGATTCAGAGCTAGTGTGAAAACTTTTGCTGGAATGTATAATTTTGTGATTTGGAGCCAGTGTGGAGAACTGTTGCAGAAAGGTATGGTTTTGTGAGGTGGAGATAGTGTGGAGAACTGTTGCAGAAAGGTATGGTTTTGTGAGGTGGAGATAGTGTGGAGAACTGTTGCAAGAAGGTATAGTTTTGTGATGTGGAGCTAGTGTGGAGAACTGTTACAGGAATGTATAATTTTGTAATGTGAGCTAGTAAAGAGAACTGTTGCAGGAAGGTATTGTTTTGTGATGTGGAGCTTGTGTGGAGAACTGTTGCAGAAAAGTATTGTTTTGTGATGAGAAGCTACTGTAGAGAACTGTTGCAGTAAGGAATTGTTTTGTGAGGTGGAGCTAGTGTGGAGAACTGTTGCAGGAAAATATAGTTTTGATATCTGGAGCTAGTGTGTAGAACTGTTGCAGAAAGAATTTTTTGTGATTCGGAGCTTCTGTGAAGAACTTTTGCTAGAAGGTATAGTTTTGTGATTCAGAGCCACTGGCGAGAAATGTTGCAGAATCGAATAGTTTTGTGATGTGGAGATAGTGTGGAGAACTTTTGCAGAAACGTATTCTTTTGTGATATGGAGCTACTGTAGAGAACTGTTGAAGAAAGGTATAGATTTGTGAGGTGGAGCTACTTTGGAGAACTGTTGCAGTAAGGTATAGTTTTGTGATGTTAAGCTAGGGTGTAGAACTGGTGGTAGAAGGTATTGTTTTGTGATTCGGAGCTAGTGTGGAGAACTGTTGAAGGAAGGTATAGTTTTGTGATGGGGAGCAAGTTTGTAAGACTGTTGCATAAAGGTATGGTTTTGTGATTCGGAGCTAGTGTGAAAAACTTTTGCTGGAAGGTATAGTTTTGTGATTCAGAGCCATTGTATAGAGCTGTTGCAGGATGGTATTATTTTGTGATGTGGAGCTAGTGTAGAGAACTGTTGCAGAAAGGTATTGTTTTGTGAGGTGGAGGTAGTGTGGAGATTTTTTGCATGAAGGTATTGTTTTGTGAGGTGGAGCTAGTGTGTAGAACTGTTGCAGGAAGGTATAGATTTGTGATGTGGAGCTAGTGTAGAGAACTGTTGCAGGAACGTATACTTTTGTGATGTGGAGCTAGTGTGGAGAACTGTTGCAGGAAGGTATAGTTTTGTGATGTGGAGCTTGTGTGGAGAACTGTTGAAGGAAGGTATAGATTTGTGATGTGGAGCTAGTGTGGAGAACAGTTGCACGAGGGTAAACTTTAGTGATGTGGAGCTATTGTGGAGAACTGTTGCAGGAATGTATTGTTTTGTGATGTGGAGCTAGTGTGGAGATCTGTTGCAGAAAGGTATTGTTTTGTGAGGTGGAGCTAGTGTGTAGAACTGTTGCAGGAAGGTATAGTTTTGTGATGTGGAGCTAGTGTGTAGAACTGTTGCGGGAAGGTATACTTTTGTGATGTGGAGCTAGTGTGGAGAACTGTTGCAGGAAGGTACTCTTTTGTGATGTGGAGCTAGTGTGGAGAACTGTTGCAGAACCGTATTGTTTTGTGATATGCAGTTACTGTAGAGAACTGTTGCAGAAAGGTATTGTTTTGTGAGGTGGAGCTATTGTGGAGAACTGTTGCAGGAAGGTATACTTTTCTGATGTGGAGCTAGTGTGGAGAACTGTTGCTGGAAGGTATACTTTTGTGATGTGGAGCTAGTGTGGAGAACTTTTGCAGAAACGTATTCTTTTGTGATGTGGAGCTACTGTAGAGGACTGTTGAAGAAAGGCATAGATTTGTGATGTGGAGCTAGTGTGGTGAACTGTTGCAGGAAGGTATAGTTTTGTGATGTGGAGCTAGGGTGTAGACCTGTTGCTGTTAGGTACTGTTTTGTGATTCGGAGCTAGTGTGTAGAACTGTTGCAGGAAGGTATAGTTTTGTGATGGGGAGCTACTGTGTAGAACTGTTGCATAAAGGTATGGTTTTGTGATTCGGAGCTAGTGTGGAGAACTGTTGCAGGAAGGTAAACTTTTGTGATGTGGAGCTATTGTGGAGAACTGTTGCAGGAAGGTATAGTTTGTGAGGTGGTGCTAGTGTGGAGAACTGTTGCAGGAAGGTATAGTTTTGTGAGGTGGAGCTAGTGTGGAGAACTGTTGCAGGAAGGTATAGTTTGATGATGTGGAGCTAGTGTGTAGTACTGTTGCAGAAAGGTATTGTTTTGTGATTCGGAGCTAGTGTGAAGAACTTTTGCTGGAAGGTATAGTTTTGTGATTCGGAGCCAGTGTGGAGAACTGTTGCAGAAACGTATTTTTTCTGATGTGGAGCTAGTGTGGAGGACTGTTGCAGGAAGGTATAGTTTTGTGATGTGGTGCTAGTGTGTAGAACTGTTGCAGGAAGGTATTGTTTTGTGATTCGGAGCTAGTGTGAAGAACTGTTGCTGGAAGGTATAATTTTGTGATTCAGAGCCAGTGTGGAGAACTGCTGCAGAAACGTATTCTTTTGTGATGTGCAGCTACTGTAGAGATCTGTTGCAGAATGGTATTATTTTGTGAGGTGGAGCTACTGTGCAGAACTGTTACAGGAATGTATAGTTTTGTGATTAGCCGCCACTGTGTAGAACTGTTGCAGAAACGTATTGTTTTGTGATGTGGAGCTAGTTTAGAGAACAGTTGCAGAAAGGTATTGTTTTGTGAGGTGGAGCTAGTGTGGAGAACTTTTGCAGGAAGGTATTGTTTTGTGATATGGAGCTAGTGTGTATAACTGTTGCTGGAAGGTATTGTTTTGTGATTCGGAGCTAGTGTGAAGAACTGTTGCTGGAAGGTATAGTTTTATGATTCGGGGCCAGTGTGGAAATCTGTTGCAGGAAGGTATTGTTTTGTGATGTGGAGCTAGAATGTAGAACTGTTGCAGGAAGGTATTTTTTTGTGATATGGAGCTAGTGTGGAGAACTGTTGCAGGAAGGTATAGTTTTGTGATGTGGAGCTAGTGTGTAGAACTGTTGCAGGAAGGTACTGTTTTGTGATTCGGAGCTAGTGTGAAGAACTGTTGCTGAAAGGTATAGTTTTGTGATTCGGAGCCAGTGTGGAGAACTGTTGCTGGAAGGTATTATTTTGTGATCAGGAGCCAGTGTGGAGAACTGTTGCTGGAAGGTATTATTTTGTGATGTGGAGCTAGTGTATAGAACTGTTGCAGAAAGTTATTGTATTGTGAGGTGGAACTAGTTTGAAGAACGGTTGCAGGAATGTATTGTGAGGTGGAGCTGGTGTGGAGAACTGGTGCAGGAAGGTATAGTTTTTTGATTTGGTGCTAGTGTGTAGAACTGTTGCAGGAAGGTATTGTTTTGTGATTCGACCTAGTGTGAACAACTGTTACTGGAAGATATAGTTTTGAGATTCAGAGTCACTGTGGAGCACTGTTGCAGAAACGTATTGTTTTGTGATGTGGAGCTACTGTAGAGAACTTTTGCAGAAAGGTATTATTTTATGAGGTTGAGTTAATGTGGAGAAATGTTGCAGGAAGGTATAGTTTTGTGATTCGGACCTAGTGTGGAGAACTGTTGCACAAACGTATTGTTTAGTGATTTGGAGCTAGTATAGGGAACAGTTGCAGAAAGGTATTGTTTTGTGAGGTGGAGCTAGTGTAGAGAACTGTTGCAGAAAGGTATAGTTTTGGGATGGGGAGCTAGTGTAGAGAACTGTTACAGAAAGTTATTGTTTTGTGATGGTGAGCTAGTGTGTAGAACTGTTGCAGGAAGGTATAGTTTTGTGTAGTGGAGCTATTGTGGAGATCTGTTGCAGGAAGGTATTGTTTTGTGATTCGGAGCTAGTGTGAAGAACTGTTGCAAGAAGGTATAGTTTTGTGCTTCAAGGCTAGCGTGGAGAACTGTTGCAGAAAGGTATTGTTTTGTGATGTGGAGCTACTGTAGAGAACTGTTGCAGAATGCCATTATTTTATGAGGTGGAGGTAATGTGGAGAAATGTTGCATGAAGGTATAGTTTTGTGATTCGGAGCCAGTGTGGAGAACTGTTGCAGAAACGTATTGTTTTATGATTTGGACCTAGTATAGGGAACAGTTGCAGAAAGGTATTGTTTTGTGAGGTTGAGCGAGTGTGGAGAACTGTTGCAGCAAGGTATAGTTTTGTGATGTGGAGCTAGTGTGTAGAACTGTTGCAGAAAGTATTTTTTTGTGATTCGGAGCTAGTGTGAAGAACTTTTGCTGGAAGGTATAGTTTTGTGATTCAGAGCCAGTGTGGACAAATGTTGCAGAAACGTATTGTTTTGTGATGTGGAGCTAATGTGGAGAACTTTTGCAGAAACATATTCTTTTGTGATATGGAGCTACTCTAGAGAACTGTTGAAGAAAGGTATATATTTGTGAGGTGGAGCTATTTGGGAGAACTGTTGCAGTAAGGTATAGTTTTTTGATGTGAAGCTAGGGTGTAGAACTGTTGCTAGAAGGTATTGTTTTGTGATTCGGAGCTAGTGTGGAGAACTGTTGCAGGAATGTATAGTTTTGTGATGACGTGCTAGTGTGTAGAACTGTTGCATAAAGGCATTGTTTTGTGATTCGGAGCTAGTGTGAAGAACTTTTGCTGGAAGGTAGAGTTTTGTGATTCAGAGCCAGTGTATAGAGCTGTTGCAGGAAGGTATTATTTTGTGATGTGGAGCTAGTGTGGAGAACTGTTGCAGGAAGGTATAGATTTGTGATGTGGAGCTAGTGTGGAGAACAGTTGCAGGAAGGTAAACTTTAGTTATGTGGAGCTATTGTGGAGAACTGTTGCAGGAATGTATTGTTTTGTGATGTGGAGCTAGTGTGGAGAACTGTTGCAGGAAGGTATACTTTTGTGATGTGGAGATAGTGTGGAAAACTGTTGCAGGAAGGTACAGTTTTGTGATTCGGAGCTAGTGTGGAGAACTGTTGCAGAAACATATTGTTTAGTGATTTGGAGCTAGTATAGGGAACAGTTGCAGAAAGGTATTGTTTTGTGAGGTGGAGCTTGGGTGGAGAACTGTTGCAGCAAGGTATAATTTTGGGATGGGGAGCTAGTGTAGAGAACTGTTACAGAAAGGTATTGTTTTGTGAGGTGGAGCTAGTGTGGAGAACTGTTGCAGGAACGTATAATTTTGTGATGTGAGCTAGTGCGGAGAACTGTTCAAGGAAGGTATAGTTTTGCGTTGTGGAGATAGTGTGTAGAACTGTTGCAGGAAGGTATAGTTTTGTGATGTGTAGCTGGTGTGAAGTATTGTTGCTGGAAGGTATAGTTTTGCGTTGTGGAGATAGTGTGTAGAACTGTTGCAGGAAGGTATAATTTTGTGATGTGGAGCTAGTGTGTGGAACTGTTGCAGAAAGTTATTTTTTTTGATTCGGAGCTAGTGTGAAGAACTGTTGCTGGAAGGTATAATTTTGTGATGTGGAGATAGTGTAGAGAACTGTTGCAGAAAGTTATTGTTTTGTGAGGTGTAGATAGTGTGGAGAACTGTTGCAGGAAGGTATAGTTTTGTGATTTAGAGCCAGTGTGGAAAACTGTTGCAGAAACGTATTATTTTATGGTTTGGAGCTAGTATTGGGAACAGTTGCAGAAAGGTATTGTTTTGTGAGGTGGAGCGAGTGTGGAGAACTGTTGCAGCAAGGTATAGTTTTGGGATGGGGAGCTAGTGTGTAGAACTGTTGCATGAAGTTATGGTTTTGTGATTCGGAGCTAGTGTGTAGAACTGTTCCTTTAAGGTATATTTTTGTTATTTGGAGCCAGTGTGGAGAACTGTTGCAGGAAGGTATTGTTTTGTGAGGTGGAGCTAGTGTGGGTATCTGTTTCAGGAAGGTATTGTTTTGTGAGTTGGAGCTAGTGTGGAGAACTGTTGCAGGAAGTTATAGTTTTGTAATGTGGAGCTAGTGTGTAGAACAGTTCTGCAAGGTATTGTTTTTTGATTCGGAGCTAGTGTGAAAACTTTTGCTAGAACGTATAGTTTTGTGATTTGAAGCCAGTGTGGAGCACTGTTGCAGAAACGTATATTTTTGTAATGTGGAGATAGTGTAGAGAACTGTTGCAGAAAGGTATTGTTTTGTGAGGTGGAGCTAGTGTGGAGAACTGTTGCAGGAAAGTATAATTTTGTGATGTGAGCTAGTGAGGGGAACTGTTGCAGGAAGGTATTGTTTTGTGATGTGGAGCTTGTGTGGAGAACTGTTGGAGAAACATATTGTTTTGTGATGAGAAGCTACTGTAGAGAACTGTTGCAGAAAGGTATTGTTTTGTGAGGTGGAGCTAGTGTGGAGAACTGTTGCAGGAAGGTATAGTTTTGTGATGTGGAGCTAGTGTGTAGAACTGTTGCAGAAAGTATTTTTTTGTGATTCGGAACTAGTGTGAAGAACTGTTGCTGAAAGGTATAGTTTTGTGATTCGGAGCCAGTTGGAGAACTGTTGCTGGAAGGTTTTATTTTGGGATTCGGAGCCAGTGTGGAGAACTGTTGCTGGAAGGTATTATTTTGTGATGTGGAGCTAGTGTAGAGAACTGTTGCAGAAAGTTATTTTTTTGTGAGGTGGAGCTAGTGTGGAGAACAGTTGCAGGAATGTATTGTGAGGTAGAGCTGGTGTAGAGAACTGTTGCAGGAAGGTATAGTTTTGTAATGTGGAGCTAGTGTGTAGAACTGTTGCAGGAATGTATTGTTTTGTGATTCGGAGCTAGTGTGAAGAACTGTTACTATAAGATATTGTTTTGTGATTTAGAGTCACTGTGGAGCACTGTTGCAGAAACGTATTGTTTTGTGATGTTTAGCTACTGCAGAGAACTGTTGCAGAAAGGTATTATTTTATGAGGTGGAGGTAATGTGGAGAAATGTTGCAGGAAGGTACAGGTTTGTGATTCGGAGCTAGTGTGGAGAACTGTTGCAGAAACATATTGTTTAGTGATTTGGAGCTAGTATAGGGAACAGTTGCATAAAGGTATTGTGTTGTGAGGTGGAGCTTGGGTGGAGAACTGTTGCAGCAAGGTATAGTTTTGGGATGGGGAGCTAGTGTAGAGAACTGTTACAGAAAGGTATTGTTTTGTGAGGTGGAGCTAGTGTGGAGAACTGTTGCAGGAACGTATAATTTTGTGATGTGAGCTAGTGTGCAGAACTGTTCAAGGAAGGTATAGTTTTGCGTTGTGGAGATAGTGTGTAGAACTGTTGCAGGAAGGTATAGTTTTGTGATGTGTAGCTGGTGTGAAGTATTGTTGCTGGAAGGTATAGTTTTGCGTTGTGGAGATAGTGTGTAGAACTGTTGCAGGAAGGTATAATTTTGTGATGTGGAGCTAGTGTGTGGAACTGTTGCAGAAAGTTATTTTTTTTGATTTGGAGCTAGTGTGAAGAACTGTTGCTGGAAGGTATTATTTTGTGATGTGGAGCTAGTGTAGAGAACTGTTGCAGAAAGTTATTGTTTTGTGAGGTGTAGATAGTGTGGAGAACTGTTGCAGGAAGGTATAGTTTTGTGATTCGGAGCCAGTGTGGAGAACTGTTGCAGAAACGTATTGTTTTATGATTTGGAGCTAGTATAGGGAACAGTTGCAGAAAGGTATTGTTTTGTGAGGTGGAGCGAGTGTGGAGAACTGTTGCAGCAAGGTATAGTTTTGGGATGGGGAGCTAGTGTGTAGAACTGTTGCATGAAGTTATGGTTTTGTGATTCGGAGCTAGTGTGTAGAACTGTTCCTTTAAGGTATATTTTTGTTATTTGGAGCCAGTGTGGAGAACTGTTGCAGGAAGGTATTGTTTTGTGAGGTGGAGCTAGTGTGGGTATCTGTTTCAGGAAGGTATTGTTTTGTGAGTTGGAGCTAGTGTGGAGAACTGTTGCAGGAAGTTATAGTTTTGTAATGTTGAGCTAGTGTGTAGAACAGTTCAGCAAGGTATTGTTTTTTGATTCGGAGCTAGTGTGAAAATTTTTGCTGGAACGTATAGTTTTGTGATTTGGAGCCAGTGTGGAGCACTGTTGCAGAAACGTATATTTTTGTAATGTGGAGATAGTGTAGAGAACTGTTGCAGAAAGGTATTGTTTTGTGAGGTGGTGCTAGTGTGGAGAACTGTTGCAGGAAAGTATAATTTTGTGATGTGAGCTAGTGAGGAGAACTGTTGCAGGAAGTTATTGTTTTGTGATGTGGAGCTTGTGTGGAGAACTGTTGGAGAAACATATTGTTTTGTGATGAGAAGCTACTGTAGAGAACTGTTGCAGTAAGGCATTGTTTTGTGAGGTGGAGCTAGTGTGGAGAACTGTTGCAGGAAGGTATAGTTTTGTGATGTGGAGCTAGTGTGTAGAACTGTTGCAGAAAGTATTTTTTTGTGATTCGGAACTAGTGTGAAGAACTTTTGCTAGAAGGTATAGTTTTGTGATTCAGAGCCATTGTGGAGAAATGTTGCAGAAACGTATTGTTTTGTGATGTGGAGCTAATGTTCAGAACTGTTGCAGAAACGTATTCTTTTGTGATATGGAGCTACTGTAGAAAACTGTTGAAGAAAGGTACAGATTTGTGAGGTGGAGCTAGTGTGGAGAACTGTTGCAGTAAGGTATAGTTTTGTGATGTGGAGCTAGGGTGTAGAACTGTTGCTAGAAGGTATAGTTTTGTGATTCAGAGCCAGTGTATAGAACTGTTGCAGGATGGTATTATTTTGTGATGTGGAGCTAATGTAGAGAACTGTTGCAGGAAGGTATTGTTTTGTGAGGTGGAGCTAGTGTGCAGAACTGTTCAAGGAAGGTATAGTTTTGCGTTGTGGAGATAGTGTGTAGAACTGTTGCAGGAAGGTATAGTTTTGTGATGTGTAGCTGGTGTGAAGTATTGTTGCTGGAAGGTATAGTTTTGCGTTGTGGAGATAGTGTGTAGAACTGTTGCAGGAAGGTATAATTTTGTGATGTGGAGCTAGTGTGTGGAACTGTTGCAGAAAGTTATTTTTTTTGATTTGGAGCTAGTGTGAAGAACTGTTGCTGGAAGGTATTATTTTGTGATGTGGAGCTAGTGTAGAGAACTGTTGCAGAAAGTTATTGTTTTGTGAGGTGTAGATAGTGTGGAGAACTGTTGCAGGAAGGTATAGTTTTGTGATTCGGAGCCAGTGTGGAGAACTGTTGCAGAAACGTATTGTTTTATGATTTGGAGCTAGTATAGGGAACAGTTGCAGAAAGGTATTGTTTTGTGAGGTGGAGCGAGTGTGGAGAACTGTTGCAGCAAGGTATAGTTTTGGGATGGGGAGCTAGTGTGTAGAACTGTTGCATGAAGTTATGGTTTTGTGATTCGGAGCTAGTGTGTAGAACTGTTCCTTTAAGGTATATTTTTGTTATTTGGAGCCAGTGTGGAGAACTGTTGCAGGAAGGTATTGTTTTGTGAGGTGGAGCTAGTGTGGGTATCTGTTTCAGGAAGGTATTGTTTTGTGAGTTGGAGCTAGTGTGGAGAACTGTTGCAGGAAGTTATAGTTTTGTAATGTTGAGCTAGTGTGTAGAACAGTTCAGCAAGGTATTGTTTTTTGATTCGGAGCTAGTGTGAAAATTTTTGCTGGAACGTATAGTTTTGTGATTTGGAGCCAGTGTGGAGCACTGTTGCAGAAACGTATATTTTTGTAATGTGGAGATAGTGTAGAGAACTGTTGCAGAAAGGTATTGTTTTGTGAGGTGGTGCTAGTGTGGAGAACTGTTGCAGGAAAGTATAATTTTGTGATGTGAGCTAGTGAGGAGAACTGTTGCAGGAAGTTATTGTTTTGTGATGTGGAGCTTGTGTGGAGAACTGTTGGAGAAACATATTGTTTTGTGATGAGAAGCTACTGTAGAGAACTGTTGCAGTAAGGCATTGTTTTGTGAGGTGGAGCTAGTGTGGAGAACTGTTGCAGGAAGGTATAGTTTTGTGATGTGGAGCTAGTGTGTAGAACTGTTGCAGAAAGTATTTTTTTGTGATTCGGAACTAGTGTGAAGAACTTTTGCTAGAAGGTATAGTTTTGTGATTCAGAGCCATTGTGGAGAAATGTTGCAGAAACGTATTGTTTTGTGATGTGGAGCTAATGTTCAGAACTGTTGCAGAAACGTATTCTTTTGTGATATGGAGCTACTGTAGAAAACTGTTGAAGAAAGGTACAGATTTGTGAGGTGGAGCTAGTGTGGAGAACTGTTGCAGTAAGGTATAGTTTTGTGATGTGGAGCTAGGGTGTAGAACTGTTGCTAGAAGGTATAGTTTTGTGATTCAGAGCCAGTGTATAGAACTGTTGCAGGATGGTATTATTTTGTGATGTGGAGCTAATGTAGAGAACTGTTGCAGGAAGGTATTGTTTTGTGAGGTGGAGCTAGTGTGTAGAACTGTTGTAGGAAGGTATAGTTTTGTGATGTGGAGCTAGTGTGGAGAACTGTTGCAGGAAGGTATACTTTTGTGATGTGGAGCTAGTGTGGAGAACCGCTGCAGGAAGGTATAGTTTTGTGATGTGGAACTATTGTGGAGAACTGTTGCAGGAAGGTATAGTTTTGTGATGTGGAGCTAGTGTCTAGAATTGTTGCAGGAAGTTATACTTTTGTGATGTGGTGCTAGTGTGGAGATCTGTTGCAGAAAGGTATTGTTTTGTGAGGTGGAGCTAGTGTGTAGAATTGTTTCAGGAAGGTATAGTTTTGTGATGGGGAGCTAGTGTGGAGAACTGTTGCAGGAAGGTATAGTTTTGTGATGTGGAGCTAGTGTGGAGAACTGTTGCAGGAAGGTATAGTTTTGTGATGTGGAGCTAGTGTGGAGAACTGTTGCAGAACCGTATTGTTTTGTGATATGCAGCTATTGTAGAGAACTGTTGCAGAAAGGTATTATTTTGTGAGGTGGAGCTAGTGTGGAGAACTGTTGCAGGAAGGTATAGTTTGATGATGTGGCGCTAGTGTGTAGGACTGTTGCAGAAAGGTATTGTTTTGTGATTCGGAGCTAGTGTGAAGAACTTTTGCTGGAAGGTATAGTTTTGTGATTTGGAGCCAGTGTGGAGAACTGTTGCAGAAACGTATTTTTTGTGATGTGGAGCTAGTGTAGAGAACTGTTGCAGAAATGTATTGTTTTGTGAAGTGGAGCTAGTGTGGAGAACTGTTGCAGGAGGTCTTTCTGCCCCTCCAATAGTAGCTGCTGAGATACCAGCCCATTGGGGCGTGGTTTCTCTCCATTCATATAGCCTCTATTTCCTTCCACTAACTCTCTCTGGACTTCCTGCTGGTCTGGCGACTAGACTCTTTCTCTACTTGTGCAGAGAGCTGTTGTCCGGGATTGTGATCTGTAAGTTTTCCCTCTTTAAATAAATACTACCCTAGTAATAGTAATCCCAAACTGCTGTGGCATTGTTCGTGGTTTACGCCTTTACCTGGTGCCCGACGAACGTTTGGCTTTTAGGACCCCCCCCCTCGCCTGCCGGCCGCAAGTTCGGCTTGGCGGGAATGAGCCCTCGCTTCCTCTGCCCAGTGCTGAGTCTGAGATACACTTGGCCTTAAGGCCCATAATATCCAGAGAGGCAGGACGATCTCTGAGGCCGGACAGGTGATGGTGGCATACACTCGGGAGGCAGAGAAAGGCGGATCTCTGAGTTCGACTGGACAGGTGGTGGTGCACACCTTTAATCCCAGCCCTCGGGAAGCAGAGACAGGCGGATTTTGGATTTCGGTGAGTTCGAGGACAGCTGGATAATAGGTAATACGGCAGTTTTTGTTTCCAACATGACTTTCACTGTTTGGGCTACCAATACAATGGGTCTAATCATGCAAAATTTATATGACTATGAGGATAACTTAATTTACTGGTTACTAGGTTTTAGTATTCTTTTGAATATTCTATCATTTAGGAAGATTATGGTACTCTCAAGAACTCATGCAGGTCAGGAGATTCAGGAGATTCAGGAATCAAAAGAGGCAATAGTAAACACAATAATAAAAAGACTTGAAATGCTTGAAAAAATGATTAGAACTGGTGAACAGAGTAATAAGGCACAAGGACTGGATACAAAGCCAATACCAGCTATTAGAACTGGCTTACCCAGGGTTTTAGCTGCATACCCTATACTTAATTCTGACAAAGTGTCAACTTCTAAAGGCTCAAAGGGAGTCAGAGAAGCTAGATGGATGCCAATAGCAATGAATGATCTGAAAGAAATTAAACAGGCTATTGTTACTTTTGGCTTGCAAAATGCATATGTACAGGAAATGATAAGGAATTGGGCTTCTAATGCTAGAGCTACCCCCTATGATTTCCATCAATTAGTGTCTGCAGTTTTAGATAAGGGACCTTCCTTGATGTTTGGAATTTATTTCAGAGAAGAATCCAAACATATGGAACAGCAAGGAAGAGCAAAAGGTGTCGAGGTTTCCCAAGATCAAATTCTTGGTGCAGGAGAATATGCTGATCCACAGGTCCAAGCTCTTTATGACGATGAAGTACTGCATCTATGTCACCAAGCAGCTTTAAATGCTTGGAATAGGATACAAGATCCAGCAAAAAGGGTTGAATCATATACCAGAATTAGGCAGGGACAGAGAGAACCCTTTATTGACTTTTTGCAAAGATTAATTAAGGCTCTGGACGTAGGGGTACCAGACCCGGAATCTAGACGAATACTTCTTGAATCTCTAGCGTTTGAGAATGCAAACATAGAATGCAAAAAGATAATTGGGCCTTTAAAGTCTAGATCAGCACCTATGGATGAATGGATTCAGCATACGATGAATGTTGAGACATTTAGCTATAATGATGAATCTTGGGTAGGAGAAGCAATTTCCAGAGCAATGAGGAAACATCAAACTGCCAGGTGTTTTAATTGTGGTAAATTAGGACATCTGAAAAGGGATTGCAGGCACAGAATTTCTAGGAATAATATCTCGTCTGGGAATGACAAAAATAGGGGACCTAGGCCTTCAGGTATATGTAGGAGATGTGGTAAAGGTCGTCATTGGTCCAACGAATGCAGGTCAACAACAGACAAACAAGGCAACCCGATACCGTCGGGAAACTCCTTGAGGGGCCTCTCGCAGGCCCCCAAGCCAACAGTGGCCCAGTCATTCCCAGTCACAGTGGAGAACGTGCCTCACCAAGAAATCTAAAAGCTCCAATTTCTGCTGTAAAAAGTAATACTAGTCTAAATGGTGAATTACGTGTGGAGGATGAGTCAAAAAACCCAGTAGGACAGAGTAAACGTGTATTTTGGCAGACTTCTATTAACGACCAAAGACCAAAGCTAAAAGTCTGTATAAATGGCACTTTTATTGAAGGCTTATTAGACACAGGTGCAGATGTAAGTATTATTACCCCAGAATCTTGGCATCCAAATTGGCCTCTTCAAGAGGTAGAAGTTCAGTTTCTGGGAATTGGAACCCTATCTCGTGTAAAACAAAGCACAAGATGGGTGGAATGCATAGGGCCTGAAGGGCAAATAGGAAGACTAAGGCCATATATAGCCAATATTGCAATAAATTTATGGGGCTGTGACCTGTTACAGCAATGGAATACCCAGATTAACATTCCTGCAGTTCCAGGAACTCATAATTCTGGGAAAGATATGATGAGGTATTATGGAAAAAGGTCACCAGCCATTCAGGCTGTACAAGAACATATAGCAAATACCAAACCTTTAGAGGTACCAACAGCCCTACCTTTAAAATGGCTAACTGAGAAGCCAATATGGATCAAACAGTGGCCTCTAGCTGAAGATAAATTACAGGCATTGGAACAGCTGGTGCAAGAGCAATTAGATGCTCACCATATTGAAGAATCAACCAGCCCTTGGAATTCTCCTGTGTTTGTTGTAAAAAAGAAATCTGGTAAATGGAGAATGGTGACAGATCTAAGAGCTGTCAACAAAGTAATTCAACCTATGGGCCCACTACAATCTGGAATTCCTTTGCCTTCTCTATTACCAAAAAGATGGCCTCTTATAGTTATTGATTTGAAAGATTGTTTTTTCACTATACCGTTACAAAAAAAGGACAGAGAAAAATTTGCCTTCACGGTGCCTACTTATAATAATTCTCAGCCTAATAGGAGATATCAATGGACTGTCCTCCCACAGGGTATGCTCAATAGTCCTACATTGTGCCAATATTTTGTAAGTAAGCCATTGGAAATAATTCGTAAACAATTTCCCAAGTCCATAATTTATCATTACATAGATGACATCTTATTATCAGATTCAAATAAAGATACTTTAGAAAGGATGTTTGAAGAAGTAAAGAAAGTCTTGCCTAGGTGGGGATTACAAATTGCCCCTGAAAAGATTCAAAGAGGAAATTCTATTAATTACCTAGGTTACAGAATAGGGTTAGAGAAAATTAAAACACAAAAGGCACAAATTAGGAGAGACCGGTTAAAGACTCTTAATGACTTCCAAAGATTGTTGGGAGACATTTCCAGTCTACGACCAGCTGTTGGGATAACACCTGATCTAATAGTTCATTTAAACAAAACCTTAGATGGTGATAAAGATTTGAATAGTCCAAGAAAACTGACAGCTGAAGCAGAAAAGGAACTGACAATGATTGAGGAAAAATTACAGGAAGTACATGTGGATAGGGTGAACCCAAATCTTAGCTGCATCCTAGTCATATTGCCTTCCAGAATCTCTCCTACAGGGATTCTAATGCAGAGGGAATATATTATTTTAGAATGGATATTTATACCCAATAAACCAAGTAAAAAATTAAAAACTTATGTGGAAAAAGTCTCTGAATTAATTATAAAAGGTAAGCTGAGACTTCGTCAACTAGCAGGTATAGACCCAGCAGAAATTATAGTGCCTTTTACTACTGAAGAAATAAAAAAGTTATGGGAAGAAAATGAACTGTGGCAAAGAGCTTGTGCTAATTTTTTGGGAGAAATTAATAGCAACTATCCCAAAAGTGGTAGACTTAACCTTATAAAGAGAACTTCTTGGATTCTTCCTAAAATTGTAGGTGATGTTCCAATAACTGGAGCCCGTAAGTTCTATACTGATGCAAATAAATCAGGGAAAGCAGGTTACAAGTCAGATGAATTGAGTAAGGTGGAACAAAGCCCTTATAATTCTGTCCAGAAGGCAGAATTATATGCCATTCTTATGGTGCTAAGGGATTTTAAAGAACCTCTTAATATAGTTACAGATTCACAATATGCAGAAAGAGTTATCTTGCATATTGAAACCGCTGAATTTATACCAGATGACACAGAGTTGACTTCATTGTTTATCCAGGTACAGGACATAATCAGGAACAGGCTTTGTCCGATGTACATAACACACATCCGATCCCATACAGGTCTGCCTGGTCCTCTAGCACAAGGCAACGCTGAGATTGCTCAATTATTAATTGGAAGCGTGTTGCAGGCCTCGGAATTTCATAAAAAGCATCATGTCAATAGTAAAGGCCTAAAGAAAGAATTTTCCATTACTTGGCAACAAGCTAAGGACATTATAAAGAGATGTCCTACTTGTTCTTTCTATAATCAAACACCGTTGCCTGCAGGGAGTAACCCAAAGGGTACTAAGAGAAATGAAATCTGGCAGATGGATGTGTTCCACTTTATGGAATTTGGTAAATTAAAATATGTACACCACACCATAGACACGTATTCAGGTTTTCAATGGGCTACTGCCCTGAGCTCAGAAAAGGCAGATTCAGTAATCACTCATTTATTGGAAGTTAAGGCCATCATGGGTATACCTGCACAAATAAAGACAGATAATGGTCCAGCATATGTATCTAAGAAAATGAAACGATTTTTTGATTATTATAATATAAAACACATTACAGGTATACCAAATAATCCTACAGGTCAGGCAGTTATAGAAAGATCAAATCGTACTATAAAGGATATGCTGAAAAAACAGAAAGGGACAGAAAATACCCCCAGAAATAGATTACTTTCTTAATGCTAATGAGAAAGGAACGACAGCAGCAGAAAGACATTGGATAATGGAAAAGTCTGCTGAAATAAATCAACCGATTTATATCAAAGATGTGCTGACCTCTCAATGGAAGCCAGGAGATGTGCTACATTGGGGAAGGGGTTTTGCTCTTGTTTCCACAGGAGAAGAAAAATTGTGGATACGATCAAAATTAATAAAGTTTCGATTTGAAGAGGAGAAACCTCTTGGAAAGGAGAAATGACAACTCATCCACAACGATATTCATACAGGTGGTAAGAAAAACATATAGAATGGGGGCAGGGTTCTGTTCTTATCTCCACAGGAAAACACTCACCTTTGAAAAATTCAAGGGACCATGGATATTTGGATACTGACAGATGAAAAAATACCTGCCCAATAGGAAATATCAAGAATACTGAATGGGTAAGTAACACGTACTAAACCATATTTCTAAATTTATAAAGCTGGTTTTGAAGTTGGACTCTGGCTCAGTCCCGCTCCAATTCCAAGCCTGTTAGTAAGAGAAAAACCCAGAGTTTCTGGAGGTTCTGTCTCATGTCAAGAGCCGTGATATGGGACAGAAAGAAATATGAGTTTAGAAAACATCTTTGCTTTTCTTCATATCTATCATACCTTTCATTGAATATATCTATCATGCCTTTCATTGAATATATGTATATGTATATATGCCTATATATGTCTATATGATTCATGTTTAAGTTTTTTACAATAATCAATGAGTCTTTTCTGAAGTGACATTTGAAGTTTCCAGAAAGAAGATGGGGCCCCACAACAACAACTCTACCTGGTTGATATGACGTCATGATACTGATAGCGCTACTACAAGACCTGTTTTGGGTACCAGCTGCACAAGAAGATCCCAACTTGGTTAGCTGAAATGGTGCACATCTTGTACAACATTCTGGCCAGACCTCCACAAAATACTCAGAGACTATTTGCAATTTTAAAAGACCTTGATCTTGAAATTTAACCATCATTTTACTTTCACAGGATCCCCCAGAAAGAACGTCGCCCCCATGACAGCTGGAAGTAATTCTAGAGGACGATGTCCCCTCTCCCAGTAAAGTTTGCCCCCGGGTTTAGGGACATCATTTAGGGGTTGGGAGGTTGGGGGAGGAATTTTATAAGCTCAGGGATCAATTTGAAAAAAAAAGAAGGATGATGGGATAATAGATTTGTAATTGTGAGTTATAATTTTTAGACAAATATATTGGTATTGATACTTGTATATTGATACAAAGTTAAATTATATTGACTATTGTATGCATGCATGTTTCTACCTCTGTTTAAAATATTTTTTTATGTATTGACATATATTGTATCGATATTTACCATATTGCAATGTAAATTTGTACATTGTTTATATTTGGAGGTCATTATCCTCATTTGTTACACAGATGTTTATTGATGTTTATTGTCTTAGTCTTTAAGTTAGATAGATATTGAGAATTATATAGATTAATAGTCATCTAAGTTTGCCATTTATAATTAGACTAATTAGGTTATTTAGATATATAGAGATTATACTCAGTATAGATAGATGATCTTACCTCTTCAAAGAGCTGTAGAAAATGGCCTTTAATCTAACTCAGAGTTTTGTGGTAGTGAGACACAATTGCTCCTGGCAACACTGCTCTATTCCTGAGAGAATGTTGAGCACCAAAGACACTCCACCTGGAGCCTTTCTTTTTGACAGAACTGGCCTTGGGGCAAAGAAATGCCCATACCTCAACCACTGACAGAGATACAGAGTGTGCATCAATGGATAAAACAGGACTGTCATATCCTGCCAAGACAGGGTAAGATAGTTTTGAAAAGTTGCTTGCCTTTGAAAATGGTATGTCAGTGATGTTAGGCCTTAGCCAAAGTTGGTTGCTTCAACGCTGCAAATGTGACTTTGGGTGATTGCCCAGGTAGCTAGTTGTCCCTGTGATTTGTTGCAGGTTTTGGAAGTTGTTTTACTGAACTTCCTAATTACCCAGGTAACATTATTTCCCTTCTCAGATCTTTGATGGGGTTGAAGACTATATAACTATAGTTACTTTTCTCTCATGACTTGGCCAAGTTATTTATTATACAAGTCCTAAGCTAGTTAGAATAGGATATTTGTACTTATTGTATATAATTTCATAGTAGGTTTAGAACTCTCTTACTTAAACAAAAGGGGGAGGTGTTGCAGGAAGTCTTTCCGCCCCTCCAACCAATAGCTGCTGAGATACCAGCCCATTGGGGTGTGGTTTCTTTCAATTCATAAAGCCTCTATTTCCTTCCACTCGCTCTCTCTGGACTTCCTGCTGGTCTGGCGACTAGACTCTTTCTCTAGTTGTGCAGAGAGCTGTTGTCCGGGATCGTGATCTGTAAGGTTTCCCTTTTTAAATAAATACTACCCTAGTAATAGTAATCCCAAACTGGTGTGGCATTGTTCGTGGTTTACGCCTTTAGAGAACTGTTGCAGGAAGGTATAGTTTTGTGATGTTGAACTAGTGTGGAGAATTGTTGCCGGAAGGTACAGTTTTGTGATGTGGAGCTAGTGTGTAGAACTGTTGCAGGAAGGTATTATTTTGTGATTCGGAGCTAGTGTGAAGAACTGTTGCTGGAAGGCAAAGTTTTGTGATTCAGAGCCAGTGTGGAGAACAGCTGCAGAAACGTATTGTTTTGTGATGTGGAGCTACTGTAGAGATCTGTTGCAGAAAGGTATTATTTTGTGAGGTGGAGCTACTGTGCAGAACTGTTGCAGGAAGGTATAGTTTTGTGAATAGGAGCCAATGTGTAGAACTGTTGCAGAAACATATTGTTTTGTCATGTGGAGCTAGTTTAGAGAACAGTTGCAGAAAGGTATTGTTTTGTGAGGTGGAGCTAGTGTCGAGAACTTTTGCAGGAAGGTATTGTTTTGTGATATGGAGCTAGTGGGAAGAACTGTTGCTGGAAGGTATAGTTTTATGATTCGGAGCCAGTGTGGAAATCTGTTGCAGAAACGTATTGTTTTGTGATATATAGCTAGTGTAGAGAACTGTTGCAGAAAGGTATTGTTTTGTGAGGTGGACCTAGTGTGGAGAACTGTTGCTGGAAGGTATAGTTTTGTGATGGTGAGATAGTGTGTAGAACTGTTGCATGAAGGTATGGTTTTGTGATTCGGAGCTAGTGTGAAGAACATTTGCTGGAAGGTATAGTTTTGTGATTCAGAGCCAGTGTGGAGAACTGTTGCAGGAAGGTATTGTTTTGTGATGTGGAGCTAGTGAAGAGAACTGTTGCAGAAAGTTATTGTATTGTGAAGTGGAGACAGTGTGGAGAACTGTTGCAGGAAGGTATTGTTTTGTGATTCGGAGCAAGTGTGAAGAACTGTTGCAGGAAGGTATAGTTTTGTGATTCAGAGCCACTGTGGAGAACTGTTGCAGAAACGTATTGTTTTGTGATGTGGAGCTACGGTAGAGAAATGTTGCAGAAAGGTATTATTTTATGAGGTGGAGGTAAAGTAGAGAAATGTTGAATGAAGGTATAGTTTTGTGATTTGGAGCCAGTGTGGAGAACTGTTGCAGATACGTATTGTTTTGTTATTTGGAGCTAATATAGGGAACAGTTGCAGAAAGGTATTGTTTTGTGAGGTGGAGCTAGTGTGGAGAACTGTTGCAGCAAGGTATAGTTTTGGGATGGGGAGCTAGTGTGTAGAACTGTGGCATGAAGGTATGGTTTTGTGATTCGGACCTAGTGTGAAGAATTGTTCCTGGAAGGTATAGTTTTGTTATTTGGAGCCAGTGTGGAGAACTGTTGCAGGAAGGTATTATTTTGTGATGTGGAGCTAGTATAGAGAACTGTTGCAGTAAGGTATTGTTTTGTGAGGTGGAGCTAGTGTGGAGATCTGTTGCAGGAAGGTATTGTTTTGTGAGGTGAGGCTAGTGTGGAGAACTGTTGCAGGAAGTTATAGTTTTGTAATGTGGAACTAGTGTGTAGAACAGTTGCAGCAAGGTACTGATTTGTGATTTGGAGCTAGTGTGAAAACTTTTGCTGGAACGTATAGTTTTGTGATTTGGAGCCAGTGTGGAGAACTGTTGCAGAAACGTATTTTTTGTGATGTGGAAATAGTGTAGAGAAATGTTGCAGAAAGGTATTGTTTTGTGAGGTCGAGCTAGTTTGGAGAACTGTTGCAGGAAGGTATAGTTTTGTGATGTGGAGCTAGTGTGGAGAACTGTTGCAGGAATGTATAATTTTGTGATGTGAGCTAGGGTGGAGAACTGTTGCAGGAAGGTATTGTTTTGTGATTCGAAGCTAGTGTGAAGAACTTTTTCTGGAATGTATAGTTTTGTGATTCAGAGCCAGTGTGGAGAAATTTTGCAGAAACGTATTGTTTTGTTTTGTGGAGCTAGTGTAGAGAACTGTTGCAGAAAGATATTGTTTTGTGAGGTGGCGCTATTGTGGAGAACTGTTGTAGGAAGGTATAGTTTTGTGATGTGGAGCTAGTGTGCAGAAATGTTGCAGGAAGGTATTGCTTTGTGATGTGGAGCTAGTGTGGAGAACTCTTGCAGATAGGTATAGTTTTGTGATTCGGAGCCAGTGTGGAAACTGTTGCAGGAAGGTATTATTATGTTATGCGTAGCCAGTGTGGAGAACAGTTGCAGAAAGGTATTTTTTTGTGATGTGGAACTAGTGAATAGAACTGTTGCAGAAAGTTATTGTATTGTGAGGTGGAGATAGTGTGGAGAACTGTTGCAGGAAGGTATAGTTTTGTGTAGTGGAGCTATTGTGGAGATCTGTTGCAGGAAGGTATTGTTTTGTGATTCGGAGCTAGTGAGAAGAACTGTTGCAGGAAGGTATAGTTTTGTGATTCAGAGCCAGTGTGGAGAACTGTTGCAGAAACGTATTGTTTTGTGATGTGGAGCTACTGTAGAGAACTGTTGCAGAAAGGTATTACTTTATGAGGTGGAGGTAAAGTGGAGAAATGTTGCATGAAGTTAAAGTTTTGTGATGCGGAGCCAGTGGGGGAACTGTTGCATTAAGGTGTTGTTTTGTGATACGGAGCCAGTGTAGAGAACTGTTGCAGGAAGGTATATTTTTGTGAGGTCGAGCTAGTGTGGAGAATAGTTGCAGGAAGTTATAGTTTTGTAATGTGGAGCTAGTGTGTAGAACAGTTGCAGGAAGGTATTGTTTTGTGATTCGGAGCTAGTGTGAAAACTTTTGCTGGAACGTATAGTTTTGTGATTTGGAGCCAGTGTGGAGAACTGTTGCAGAAACGTATTTTTTGTGATGTGGAGATAGTGTAGAGAACTGTTGCAGAAAGGTATTGTTTTCTGAGGTCGAGCTAGTTTGGAGAACTGTTGCAAGAAGGTATAGTTTTGTGATGTGGAGCTAGTGTGGAGATCTGTTGCAGGAAGATATTGTTTTGTGATTCGGAGCTAGTGTGAAGAATTGTTGAAGGAAGGTAGAGTTTTGTGATTTAGAGCCAGTGTGGAGAACTGTTGCAGAAACGTATTGTTTTTTGATGTGGAGCAAGTGTACAGTACAGTTGCAGAAAGGTATTATTTTTGAGGTGGAGGTAGTGTGGATAACTGTTGCAGGAAGGTATTGTTTTGTGATGTGGAGCTAGTGTGTAGAACTGTTGCAGAAAGGTATTTTTTTTGTGATACGGAGCCAGTGTGGAGAACTGTTGCAGGAAGGTATTGTTTTCTTTTAGGGAGAAAATTTGGAGAACACTTGCAGGAAGGTATTGTTTTGTGATGCGAAGCCAGTGTGGAGAACTGTTGCAGGGAGGTATTGTTTTGGGATACAGAGTCAGTGTTGAGAACTTTAGCATGAAAGTATTGTTTTTTAATAGGGAGCCAGTGTGGAGAACTGTTGCAGGAAGGTATTGGTTTGTGATTAGGGAGCCAGTGTGGAGAACTGTTGCATGAAGGTATTATTTTGTGATGCGGAGTCAGTGTGGGGAACTGTTGCAGAAGGTATCGCTTTTTGATGCAGAGCCATTGTGGAGAACTGTTGCAGGAAGGTGTTGTTTTGTGATATGGATCAAAGTATGGAGATCTGTTGCAGGAAGGTACTGTTTTGTGATAGGGAGCCAGTGTGGAGAACTGTTGCAGGAAGTTATTGGTTTGTGATATGGAGCTAGTGTGTAGAACTGTTGCAGGAAGGTATAGTTTTGTGATAGTTAGCCAGTGTGGAGAACTGTTGCAAGAAGGTATTGTTTTGTTATGCGGAGCCAGTGGGGGAACTGTTGAAAGAAGGTGTAGTTTTGTGATAGGGAGCCACTGTGGAGAACTGTTGCACGAAGGTGTTGTTTTGTGATACGTAGCCAGTGTGGAGAACTGTTGCATGAAGGTGTTGTTTTGTGATGCGGAGCCAGTGTGGAGAACTTTTGCAGGAAGGTATATTTTGTGAGGTCGAGCTAGTTTGGAGAACTGTTGCAGGAAGGTATAGTTTTGTAATATGGAGCCAGTGTGTAGCACAGTTGCAGGAAGGTATTGTTTTGTGATTCAGAGCTAGTGTGAAAACTTTTGCTGGAACGTATAGTTTTGTTATTTGGAGCCAGTGTGGAGAACTGTTGCAGAAACGTATTTTTTTGTGATGTGGAGATAGTGTAGAGAACTGTTGCAGAAAGGTATTGTTTTGTGAGGTCGAGCTAGTTTGGAGAACTGTTGCAGGAAGGTATAGTTTTGTGATGTGGAGCTAGTGTGGAGAACTGTTGCAGGAATGTATAATTTTGTAATGTGAGCTAGTGTGGAGAACTGTTGCAGGAAGGAATTGTTTTGTGATGTGGAGCTTGTGTGGAGAACTGTTGCAGAAAAGTATTGTTTTGTGATGAGGAGCTACTGTAGGGAACTGTTGCAGTAAGGTATTGTTTTGTGAGGTGGAGCTAGTGTGGAGAACTGTTGCAGGAAGGTATAGTTTTGTGATGTGGAGCTACTGTAGAGAACTGTTGCAGAAAGGTATTTTTTTGTGATTCGGAGCTAGTGTGAAGTACTTTTGCAAGAAGGTATAGTTTTGTGATTCAGAGCCAGTGTGGAGAAATTTTGCAGAAATGTATTGTTTTGTTTTGTGGAGCTAGTGTAGAGAACTGTTGCAGAAAGATATTGTTTTGTGAGGTGGAGCTAGTGTGGAGAACTGTTGTAGGAAGGTATAGTTTTGTGATGTGGAGCTAGTGTGCAGAAATGTTGCAGGAAGGTATTGTTTTGTGATGTGGAGCTAGTGTGGAGAACTCTTGCAGATAGGTATAGTTTTGTGATTCGGAGCCAGTGTGGAAACTGTTGCAGGAAGGTATTATTATGTGATGCGTAGCCAGTATGGAGAACAATTGTAGAAAGGTATTTTTTTGTGATGTGGAACTAGTGAATAGAACTGTTGCAGAAAGTTATTGTATTGTGAGGTGGAGATAGTGTGGAGAACTGTTGCAGGAAGGTATAGTTTTGTGATGTGGAGCTATTGTGGAGATCTGTTGCATGAAGGTATTGTTTTGTGATTCGGAGCTACTGTGAAGAATTGTTGAAGGAAGGTATAGTTTTGTGATTCAGAGCCAGTGTGGAGAACTGTTGCAGAAACGTATTGTTTTGTGATGTGGAGCTAGTGTACAGTACAGTTGCAGAAAGGTATTGTTTTTGAGGTAGAGGTAGTGTGGATAACTGTTGCTGGAAGGTATTGTTTTGTGATGTGGAGCTAGTGTGTAGAACTGTTGCAGAAAGGTATTTTTTTGTGATACGGAGCCAGTGTGGAGAACTGTTGCAGGAAGGTATTGTTTTCTTTTAGGGAGAAGGTTTGGAGAACACTTGCAGGAAGGTATTGTTTTGTGATGCAAAGCCAGTGTGGAGAACTGTTGCAGAGAGGTATTGTTTTGGGATACAGAGGCAGTGTTGAGAACTTTAGCATGAAAGTATTGTTTTTTAATAGGGAGCCAGTGTGGAGAACTGTTGCAGGAAGGTATTGGTTTGTGATAGGGAGCCAGTGTGGAAGACTGTTGCAGGAAGGTATTGTTTTGTGATGCGGAGGTTGTGTGGAGAACTGTTTCAGGAAGGTATTGTTTTGTGATAGGGAGCCATTGTGGAGAATTGTTGCATGAAGGTATTATTTTGTGATGCGGAGTCATTGTGGGGAACTGTTGCAGAAGGTATCGCTTTGTGATGCAGAGCCATGTGGAGAACTGTTGCAGGAAGGTGTTGTTTTGTGATATGGAACAAAGTATGGAGAACTGTTGCAGGAAGGTACTGTTTTGTGATAGGGAGCCAGTGTGGAGAACTGTTGCAGGAAGGTATTGGTTTGTGATATGGAGCCAGTGTGTAGAACTGTTGCAGGAAGGTATAGTTTTGTGATAGTGAGCCAGTGTGGAGAACTGTTGCAAGAAGGTATTGTTTTGTTATGTGGAGCCAGTGGGGGAACTGTTGCCAGAAGGTATAGTTTTGTGATAGGGAGCCACTGTGGAGAACTGTTGCACGAAGGTGTTGGTTTGTGATACGTAGCCAGTGTGGAGAACTTTTGCATGAAGGTGTTGTTTTGTGATACGGAGCCAGTGTGGAGAACTGTTGCAGGAAGGTATTGTTTTGTGATACAGAGCCATTGTGGAAAACTGTTGCAGAAAGTTATTTTTTTGTGATACGGAGCCAGTGTGGAGAACTCTTCCAGGAAGGTATTGTTTTCTTTTAGGGAGCCAGTGTCAAGGATGGTTGCATGAAGTTATTGTTTTGTGATGCAGAGCCAGTGTGGAGAACTGTTGCAGGAAGGTTTTGTTTTCTGATAGGGAGCCAGTGTGGAGAACTGTTGCAGGAAGGTATTGTTTTGTGATGTGGAGCCAGTGTGGAGAACTTTTGCAGGAAGGTATTTTTTTGTGATACGGAGCGAGTGTTGAGAACTGTTGCAAGAAGGTATTATTTTGTGATACGGAGCCACTGTGGAGAACTGTTGCAGGAACGTATTGTTTTGTGATAGGGTGCCAGTATGGAGAAATGTTGCTGGAAGGTATTGTTTTATGATGTGGAGCCAGTGTGGAGAACTCTTGCAGGAAGGTATTTTTTAGTGAAGTGGAGTTAGTGTGGAGAAATGTTTCAGGAAGGTATGGTTGTGATGCGGAGCTAGTGTGGAGACTTGTTGCAGGAAGGTATAATTTTGTGATGTCGAGCAAGTGTGGAGAACTGTTCCAGGAAGGTCTTGTTTTGTGATGAGGAGCCAGTGTGGATAACTGTTTCAGGAAGGCATTATTTTGTGATTTGGAGCCAGTTTGGAGAACTGTTACAGGAAGGTATAGTTTTAAAATAAGGAGCCAGTGTGGAGAACTGTTGCAGGAAGGTATTGGTTTGTGATAAGGAGCCAGAGTGGAGAACTGTTGCAGGAAGTTATTCATTTTTGAAGGGAGCCAGTGAGGAGAACTGTTGCAGGAAGGTATAGTTTGTGATGCGGAGACACTATGGAGATCTCCGGAAGGAAGGTCTCAAAACTGGCTCCGAATCACAAAACAATACCTCGCTGCAACCGGTCTCCATCCTGGCTCCGTTTCACCAAAAAAGAAAAAAAAAAAAAAAAAAAAAAAAAAACCTCGATGCAACAGTTCTCCACACTGGCTCCCTATCTCAAAACAATACCTCCCTGCAACAGTTCTCCACACTGGCTCCGCATCACAAAATCAATACCTTACTGCAAGTGTTCTCAACACTGGCTCCGCATCGCAAAACAATTCCTTCTTGCTACAGTTCTTAACACTGGCTCCACAAAACAAAAAAAACACCTTCCTGAAACAGTTATCCACACAGCCTCCACATCACAAATGAAAACCTACCTAAAACAGTTCTCCACACTGGCTCAGTATCACAAAACAATACCTCCCTGCCACAATTCTTTTTACTGGCTCCCTATCACAAAACAATACCTTCCTGCAACAGTTCTAAACACTGGCTCCCTATCACAAAACAATACATGCCTGCAACAGTTCTCCACACTGGCTCCGCATCACAAAACAATACCTTCCTGCAACAGGTCTCCACACTGGCCCCGTACCACAAAACAATACCTCCCTGCAACAGTTCTCCTTACTGGCTCCCTATCACAAAACAATACCTTCCTGCAACAGTTCTAAACACTGGCTCCCTATCACAAAACCATACCTTCCTGCAACAGTTCTCCACACTGACTCCGCATCACAAAACAATACTTCGCTACAACAGGTCTCCACCCTGGCTCCGTATCACAAAACAATACCTCCCTGCAACAGTTCTCCACACTGGCTCTGCTTCACAAATCAATACCTTCCTGCAACAGTTCTCCACACTGGCCCTTTGTTCGCGGGACGCCCAGGCAGCGGGGAGATCGGATCCGGGTGCCAGGAGGGCCATCGCTGGGGTGAGTGAGTTTCTGGCGGCGGCGGCAGCCCGGGACAGGGAGCTCAGACGTTCCCCACCCCTCCTGCACTCCCTGGTCAGTCTGCGGGGGCTGTACTCCTTGATACCTCTTCTCCATTACTGTCCCACCCAGCTTGCATCCAAGGCACTCCGCACTACCTCTGACCCCCCTCCCCTCTTTGAACCACACAACAGCTCCCAGCTCAGCCTGTTTGGGCGCTGGGACAGGGTCCGAATTGGGAGGGCATTCGGGTGGGTGGTGACTCCTTTTTCTAGGTGGCCTACCTGCACCAAGCGGGGTCGTCCCTTTGTTCGCGAGACAACCTAGCAGCAGGGAGACCAGATCCGGGTACCAGGAGAGACATCACTGGGGGTGGTGCTGAGGAGTCCCATCTGGATGGTTGTCCATGTTTGGGTACTGAGGAGTTCAAGCTCAGCAGGACGGTCCCTGCTTCTACACTGAAGAGATACACACAGAGACTCAGGCACAGCAAAGACTGGCTCCGCATCACAACTCATTACCTTACTGCAAGCATTCTCCACACTGGCTATGCATCACAAAACAATACCTTCCTGCTACAGTTCTTCACACTGGCTCCGCAAAACAAAAAAACACCTTCCTGCAAAAGTTCTCCACACTGACTCCGCATCACTAACAAAAACCTTCCTAAATCTGTTCTCCACACTGGCTCCCTATCACAAAACAATACGTTGCTGCAACAGTTCTCCACACTTGCCTTGTATCACAAAAAAATACCTCCCTGCAACAGTTCTATTTACTGGCTCCCTTTCACAAAACAATACCTTCCTGCAACAGTTCCAAACACTGGCTCCCTATCACAAAACAATACCTTCCTGAAAAATTTCTCCACACCGGCTCTGGATCACAAAACAATACCTTCCTGCAACAGTTCTCCACACTAGCTCCACAAAACAAAAAAACACCTTCCTGCAACAGTTCTCCACACTGGCTCCGCATCACAAAACAATACCTTCCTACAACTGTTCTGCACAATGGCTCCGAAAAACAAAACAATACCTTCCTGCAACAGTTCTCCACATTGGCTCCCTATCACAAAACAATAACTTCCTGCAACAGTTCTCCAAACTGGCTCCCTATCACAAAACTATTCCTTCCAGCAACAGTTCTCCACACTGGATCCACACCACAAAATTTTCTGAGAAACAATCATGGATTACTCTGAAATGAGAAGCCGTACTTTGGAGTATATCTAAATACTGTTTAAAGTTAGAGCAGAGTTCATTTTCTCTCTAGAAGCTTTACTTTGAAAGATAATCACGTTCTCTTGAAAGGGTAAGAATTTCATGAAATGCTACTGTGAGAAACGCACAAGTGTTACTCTAAAATGAGAAGCCCTAGTTTGGGATTTGACAAAGTAATGTTTGAAGTTTGAGCAGTGTTCATTTTCTCTCTAGAAGCTTTATTGTGAAAGATAATAACTTTTTTTGAAGGGTAAGAATTTCCTAAAATGCTTTTGTGAGAAATGCACATGTCTTACTCCAAAATGAGAAGTTGTTATTCGGGATATGTTACACTATTGTTAGAAGTTAGCGCAGTGTTCATTTTCTGTGTTGAAGCATTACATTGAAAGATTATCTGGTTCCTTTGAACAAGAGAGAATATCATGAAATGCTTTTGTGTGAAATGCACATGTGTTACTCTGAAATGAGAAGCCGTAGTTTGGAATATGTCTAAATACTGTTCAAAGTTAGAGCAGTGTTCATTTTCTTTCTAGAAGCTTATTTGAAAGATAATCGCGTTCTTCTGAAAGAGTAAGAATTTTATGAAATGCTTTTGTGAAATGCATATGTGTTACTCTGAAATGAGAAGTTGTTATTCGGGATATGTTACACTATTGTTAGAAATTAGGGGAGTGTTCATTTTCTGTGTTGAAGCATTACATTGAATGATAATCAAGTTACTTTAAAATGGTGAGAATTTCATGAAATGCTTTTGTGAGAAACGCACAAGTGTTACTCTGAAATGAGAAGCCCTAGTTTGGGATATGTCAACATAATGTTCGTAGTAAGTGCAGAGTTCCTTTTCTCTCTAGAAGCTTATTTGAAAGATAATCACGTTCTTCTGAAAGGGTAAGATTTTCATGAAATGCTTTTGTGAGAAACACACATGTGTTACTCTGAAATTAGAAGTTGTTATTTGGGATAGGTTACATTATTGTTAGAAGTTAGCGCTGTGTTCATTTTCTCTGTAGAAGCTTTACATTGACAAAAAATCATGTTCATTTTAAAGTGGAAGAATTTCATGAAATGATCTTGTGAGAAACATACATATGTTACTCTGAAATGCGAAGCCACAGTTTGGCATATGTCAACATACTGTTCGAAGTTAGAGCAGAGTTCTTTTTCTCTGCAGAAGCTTATTTGAAAGACAATCACGTTCTTCTTAAAGGATAAAAAATTTCATGAAATGCTTCTGTGAGAAACGCACATGTGTTACTCTGAAATGAGAAGTTGTTATTAGGGATATGTTACACTATTGTTAGAAGTTAGCGCAGTGTTCATTTTCTGTGTTGAAGCATTACATTGAAAGATAATCACGTTCTCTTGAAAGGGTGAGAATTTCACGAAATCCTTTTGTGAGAAACGCACAAGTGTTACTCTGAAATGAGAAGCCCTAGTTTGGAATTTATCTAAGTACTGTTCGAAGTTTGAGCAGTGTTCATTTTCTCTCTGGAAGCTTTATTGTGAAAGATAATCACTTTCTTTAGAAAGGTAAAAATTTCTTGAAATCCTTTTGTGACAAACGCACAAGTGTTACTCTGAAATGAGAAGCCCTAGTTTGGGATGTTTCAAAGTACTGTTCAAAGTTAAAGCAGTGTTCATTTTCTCTGTAGAAACTTTACTTTGAAAGATAATCACGTTCTTTGGAAGGTTAAGAATTTCTTGAAATCCTTTTGTGAGAAACACACATGTGTTACTCTGAAATTAGAAGTTGTTATTCGGGATAGGTTACACTATTTTTGGAAGTTAGCACTGTGTTCATTTTCTCTGTAGAAACTGTACATTGACAGAAATTCAAGTTCATTTTAAAAGGTAAGAATTTCATGAAATGATTTTGTGAGAAACACACATATGTTACTCTGAAATGAGAAGACACAGTTTGGCATATGTCAACATACTGTTCGAAGTTAGAGCAGAGTTCTTTTTCTCTGCAGAAGATTTATATTTAGATAATCATGTTCCTTTGAAATGGTGAGAATTTCATGAAATGTTTTTTGAGAAACACACTGTGTTACTCTGAAATGAGATGCCGTAGTTTGGAATATGTCTAAATACTGTTCAAAGTTAGAACAGAGTTCATTTTCTCTCTAGAAGCTTTAATTTGGAAGATAATCACGTTCTTCTGAAATGTTAAGAATTTCAAGAAATGCTTTTGGGAGAAACGCACATGTGTTACTCTGAAATGAGATGCCGTAGTTTGGTATATGTCTAAATACGGTTCAAAGTTAGAGCAGTGTTCATTTTCTCTCTAGAAGCTTATTTGAAAGATAATCTCATTCTTCTGAAAGGGTAAGAATTTCATGAAATGCTTTTTTGAGCAACACACATGTGTTAGTTACTCTGAAATGAGAAGTTGTTATTCGGGATATGTTACACTATTGTTAGAAGTTAACACACTGTGCATTTTCTGTGTTGAAGCTTTACATTGAAAGATAATCAGGTTCATTTGAAAGGGTAAAAATTTCATGAAATGCCTTTGTGAGAAACACTCATGGGTTACTCTGAAATGAGAAGCCCTAGTTTGGGATATGTCAATGTACTGTTCGAAGTAAGTGCAGAGTTCATTGTCTCTCTCGAAGCTTTACTTTGAAAGATAATCACGTTCTCTTGAAAGGGTAAGAATTTCATGAAATGCTTTTGTGAGAAACGCACAAGTGTTACTCTGAAATGAGAAGCCATAGTTTGGAATATATCTAAATACTGTTTAAAGTTAGAGCAGAGTTCATTTTGTCTCTAGAAGCTTTACTTTGAAAGATAATCACATTCTCTTGAAAGGGTGAGAATTTCATGAAATGCTTTTGTGAGAAAGGCAGAGCTGTTACTCTGAAATGAGAAGCCCTAGTTTGGGTTTTGTCAAAGTACTGTTCGAAGTTAAAGCAGTGTTCATTTTCTCTATAGAATCTTTACTTTGAAAGATAATCACTTTCTTTGGAACGGTAAGAATTTCTTGAAATCCTTTTGTGAGAAACGCACATGTGTTACTCTGAAATGAGAAGTTGTTATTCGGGATAGGTTACACTATTGATTGAAGTTAGCACTGTGTTCATTTTCTCTCTAGAAGCTTAATTGAAAGACAATCACGTTCTTATGAAAGGGTAAGTATTTCTTGAAATGATTTTGTGAGAAACGCACAAGTGTTACTCTGAAATGAGAAGTTGTTATTCGGGATATGTTACACTATAGTTAGAAGTTTGCACAGTGTTCATTTTCTGTGTTGCAGCTTTACATTGAAAGATAATCAGGTTCATTTGAAAGGGTAAAAATTTCATGAAATGCTTTTGTGAGAAACACTCATGGGTTACTCTGAAATGAGAAGCCCTAGTTTGGGATATGTCAACGTACTGTTTGAAGTAAGTGCAGAGTTCATTGTCTCTCTAGAAGCTTTACTTTGAAAGATAATCATGTTCTCTTGAAAAGGTAAGAATTTCATGAAATGCTTTTGTGAGAAACGCACAAGTGTTACTCTGAAATGAGAAGCCATAGTTTGGAATATATCTAAATCCTGTTCAAAGTTAGAGCAGAGTTCCTTTTCTCTCTCGAAGCTTTACTTTAAAAGATAATCACGATCTCTTGAAAGGGTAAGAATTTCATGAAATCCTTTTGTGAGAAACGCACAAGTGTTACTCTGAAATGAGAAGCCCTAGTTTGGGATTTGTCAAATTACTGTTCGAAGTTTGAGCAGTGTTCATTTTCTCTCTAGAAGCTTTACTGTGAAAGATAATCACTTTCTTTTTAAAAGGAAGAATTTCCTGAAATCCTTTTGTGACAAACGCACAAGTGCTACTCTGAAATGAGAAGCCCTAGTTTGGGATGTTTCAAAGTACTGTTCGAAGTTAAGCAGTGTTACTTTTCTCTGTTAAAACTTTACTTTGAAAGATGATCACGTTCTTTGGAAGGGTAAGAATTTCTTGAAATCCTTTTGTGAGAAACGCACATGTGTTACTCAAATTAGAAGTTGTTATTTGGGATAAGTTACACTATTGTTAGAAGTTAGTGCTGTGTTCATTTTCTCTGTAGAAGCTTTACATTGAAAGAAAATCAAGTTCATTATAAATGGTAAGAATTTCATGAAATGATTTTGTGAGAAACACACATATGTTACTCTGAAATGAGAAGCCACAGTTTGGCATATGTCAACATACTTTTCGAAGTTAGAGCAGAGGTCTTTTTCTGTGCAGAAGCTTTACTTTGATAGATAATCATGTTCCTTTGAAATGGTGAGAATTTCATGAAATGCTTTTGTGAGAAACATACAGTGTAATTCTAACATGTGAAGCCGTAGTTTGGAATATGTCTAAATACTGTTCAAAGTTAGATCAGTGTTCATTTTCTCCTAGAAGCTTATTTGAAAGATAGTCTCGTTCTTCTGAAAGGGTAAGAATATCATGACATGCTTTTGTGAGCAATGCACATATGTTAGTTACTCTGAAATGAGAAGTTGTTATTCGGGATATGTTACACTATTGTTAGAAGTTAGCACAATGTTCATTTTCTGTGTTGAAGCTTTACATTGAAAGATAACCAGGTTCATTTGAAAGGGTAAAAATTTCATGAAATTCTTTTGTGAGAAACACTCATGGGTTACACTGAAATGAGAAGCCCTAGTTTGGGATATATCAACTTACTGTTCGAAGAAAGTGCAGAGTTCATTGTCTCTCTAGAAGCTTTACTTTGAAAGATAATCATGTTCTCTTGAAAGGGTAAGTATTTCATGAAATGCTTTTGTGAGACACGCACAAGTGTTACTCTGAAATGAGAAGCCCTAGTTTGGAATATATCTAAATACTGTTCAAAGTTAGAGCAGAGTTCATTTTTTCTCTAGAAGCTTTACTTTGAAAGATAATCACGTTCTCTTGATAGGGTGAGAATTTCATGAAATGCTTTTGTGAGAAAGGCAGAGGTTTTACTCTTAAATGAGAAGGCCTACTTTGGGATTTGTCAAAGTACTTTTCAAAGTTAAAGCAGTGTTCATTTTCTCTGTACAAAGTTTGCTTTGAAATATAATCACTCTCTTTGGAATGGTAAGAATTTCTTGAAATCCTTTTGTGAGAAACACACATGTGTTCCTCTGAAATGAGAAGTTGTTATTCGGGATAGGTTACACTATTGTTCGAAATTAGTGCTGTGTTGATTTTCTCTCTAGAAGCTTGTTTGAAAGATAATCACGGTCTTCTGATAGGGTAAGTATTTCATGAAATGCTTTTGTGAGAAACGCACATGTTTTACTCTGAAATGAGAAGTTGTTATTCGGGATATGTTACACTATTGTTAGAAGTTAACACACTGTGCATTTTCTGTGTTGAAGCTTTACATTGAAAGATAACTTGGTTCGAATGAAAGCGTAAAAATTTCATGAAATGCTTTTGTGAGAAACAATCATGGGTTACTCTGAAATGAGAAGCCCTAGTTTGGGATATGTCAACGTACTGTTCGAAGTAAGTGCAGAGTTCATTGTCTCTCTAGAAGCTTTACTTTGAAAGATAATCACGTTCTCTTGAAAGGGTAAGAATTTCATGAAATGCTTTTGTGAGAAATGCACAAGTGTTACTCTGAAATGAGAAGCCCTAATTTGGGATTTGTCAAAGCCCTGTTCGAAGTTTGTGCAGTGTTCATTTTCTCTCTAGAAGCTTCACTGTGAAAGATAATCACTGTCTTTGGAAAGGTAAGAGTTTCTTGAAATCCTTCTGTGACAAACGCACAAGTTTTACTCTGGAATGAGAAGCCTTAGTTTGGGATGTTTCAAAGTACTGTTCGAAGTTAAAGCAGTGTTCATTTTCTCTGTTAAAACCTTACTTTGAAAAATAATCATGTTCTTTGGAAGGGTAAGAATTTCTTGAAATCCTTTTGTGAGAAACGCACATGGGTTACTTTGAAATTTGAAGTTGTTATTTGGGATAGGTTACACTATTGTTAGAAGGTAGGGCTGTGTTCATTTTCACTGTAGAAGACTTACATTGAAAGAAATTACGTTCATTTTAAAAGGTAAGAATTTCATGAAATGATTTTGTGAGAAACACACATATGTTCTCTGAAATGAGAAGTCACAATTTGGCATATGTCAACATACTGTTTGAAGTTAGAGCAGAGATCTTTTTCTCTGCAGAAGCTTTACTTTGATAGATAATCATCTTCCTTTGGAATGGTGAGAATTTCATGAAATGCTTTTGTGAGAAACACACAGTGTTACTCTGAAATGAGAAGCCGTAGTTTGGAATATGTCTAAATACTGTTCAAAGTTAGAACAGAGTTCATTTTCTCTCTAGAAGCTTATTTGAAAGATAATCACTTTCTTCTGAAAGGGTAAGAATTTCATGAAATGATTTGTGAGCAACACACATGTGTTAGTTACTCTGAAACGAGAAGTTGTTATTCGGGATATGTTATACTAATGTTAGAAGTTAGCGCAGTGTTCATTTTCTGTGTTGAAGCGTTACATTGAAAGATAATCAGGTTCATTTGAAAGGGTAAATATTTCATGAAATGCTTTTGTGAGAAACACTCATGGGTTACTCTGAAAAGAGAAGCCCTAGTTTGGGATATGTCAAGGTACTGTTCGAAGTTAGTGCAGAGGTCATTGTCTCTCTAGAAGCTTTACTTTGAAGGATAATCACGTTCTCATGAAAGGGTAAGAATTTCATGAAATGCTTTTGTGAGAAACGCAAAAGTGTTAGTCTGAAATGAGAAGCCGTAGTTTGGAATATATCTAAATACTGTTTACAGTTAGAGCAGTGTTCATTTTCTCTCTAGAAGCTTATTAGAAAGATAATCACGTTCTTCTGAAAGGGTAAGTATTTCATGAAATTCTTTTGTGAGAAACGCACATGTGCTAGTTTCTCTGAAATGAGAAGTTGTTATTCGGGATATGTTACACTTTTGTTAGAAGTTAGCGCACTGTTCATTTTCTGTGTTCAAGCATTACATTGAAAGATAATCATGTTCTCTTGAAAGGGTGAGAATTTCATGAAATGCTTTTGTGAGAAACGCACAAGTGTTACTCTGAAATGAGAAGCCCTAGTTTGGAACATATCTAAATACTGTTCAAAGTTAGAGCAGAGTTCATTTTTTCTCTAGAAGCTTTACTTTGAAAGATAATCACATTCTCTTGAAAGGATGAGAATTTCATGAAATGCTTTTGTGAGAAAGGCACAAGTGTTACACTGAAATGAGTAGCCCTAGTTTGGGATTTGTCAAAGTACTGTTCGAAGTTAAAGCAGTTTTCATTTTCTCTGTAGAAACTTTACTTTGAAAGATAATCACTTTCTTTGGAATGGTAAGAATTTCTTGAAATCCTTTTGGGAGAAAGGCACATGTGTTACTCTGAAATGAGAAGTTGTTATTCGGGATATTGTTAGAAGTTAGCGCTGTGTTTATTTTCTCTCTAGAAGCTTATTTGTAAGATAATCATGTTCTTCTGAAAGGGTAAGTATTTCATGAAAGTCTTTTGTGAGAAACGCACATGTGTAACTCTGAAATGAGAAGTTGTTATTTAAGATATGTTACACTATTGTTAGAAGTTAGCAGAGTTTTCATTTTCTGTGTTGAAGCTTTACATTGAAAGATAATCAGGTCCATTTGCAAGAGTAATAATTTCATGAAATGCTTTTGTGAGAAACACTCATGGGTTACTCTGAAATGAGAAGCCATAGTTTGATATATGTCAACGTACTGTTCGAAGTAAGTGCAGAGTTCATTGTCGCTCTAGAAGCTTTACTTTGAAAGATAATTACATTCTCATGAAAGGGTAAGAATTTCATGAAATGCTTTTGTGAGAAACGCACAAGTGTTACTCTGAAATGAGAAGCCGTAGTTTGGAATATATCTAAATACTGTTCACAGTTAGAGCAGTGTTCATTTTCTCTCTAGAAGCTTATTAGAAAGATAATCACGTTCTTCTGAAAGGGTAAGTATTTCATGAAATTCTTTTGTGAGAAACGCACATGTGCTAGTTACTCTGAAATGAGAAGTTGTTATTCGGGATATGTTACACTTTTGTTAGAAGTTAGCACACTGTTCATTTTCTGTGTTGAAGCATTACATTGAAAGATAATCACGTTCTCTTGAAAGGGTGAGAATTTCATGAAATGCTTTTGTGAGAAATGCTCAAGTTTTACTCTGAAATGAGAAGCCCTAGTTTGGGATTGGTCAAAGTCCGGTTCGAAGTTTGAGCAGTGTTCATTTTCTCTCTAAAAGATTTACTGTCAAACATAATCACTGTCTTTGGAAAGGTAAGAATTTCTTGAAATCCTTTTGTGACAAACGCACAAGTGTTACTCTGAAATGAGAAGCTTTAGTTTGGGATGTTTCAAAGTACTGTTCGAAGTTAAAGCAGTGTTCATTTTCTCTGTTTAAAACTTTACTTTGAAAGATAATCACGTTCTTTGGAAGGGTAAGAATTTCTTGAAATCCTTTTGTGAGAAACGCACATATCTTACTCTGAAATTAGAAGTTGTTATTTGCGATAGGTTACACTATTGTTAGATGTTAGCGCTGTGTTCATTTTCTCTGTAGAAGCTTTACATTGACATAAAATCACGTTCATTTTAATAGGTAAGAATTTCATGAAATGCTTTTGTGAGAAACGCATATATGTTCTCTGAAAAGAGAAGTCACGGTTTGGCATATGTCAACATACTGCTTGAAGTTAGAGCAGAGTTCTTTTTCTCTTCAGAAGCTTTACTTTGATAGATAATCATGTTCCTTTGAAATGGTGAGAATTTCATGAAATGCTTTTTTGAGAAACACACAGTATTACTCTGAAATGAGAAGCCATAGTTTGGAATATGTCTAAATACTGTTCAAAGTTAGAACAGAGTTCATTTTCTCTCTAGAGCTTTACTTTGGAAGATAATCACGTTCTTCTGAAAGGGTAAGTATTTCATGAAATGCTTTTGTGAGAAACGCACATGTCTTACTCTGAAATGAGAAGTTGTTATTGGGGATAGGTTACACTATTGTTAGAAGTTAGTGCTGTGTTCATTTTCTCTCTAGAACCTTATTTGAAAGATAATGACGTTCTTCTGAAAAGGTAAGTATTTCATGAAATGCTTCTGTGAGAAATGCACATGTGTTACTCTGAAATGAGAAGTTATTATTCAGGATAAGTTACACTATTGTTAGAAGTTAACGCAGTGTTCATTTTCTGTGTTGAAGCTTTACATTGAAAGATAATCACGTTCATTTGAAAGGGTAATAATTTCATAAAGTGCTTTTGTGAGAAACACACAGTGTTACTCTGAAATGAGAAGCCATAGTTTGGAATATGTCGAAATACTGTTCAAAGTTAGAACAGAGTTCATTTTCTCTCTAGAAGCTTTACTTTGGAAGATAATCACGTACTTCTGAAATGGTACGAATTACATGAAATGCTTTTGTGAGAAACGCACATGTATTACTCTGAAATGAGAAGCCGTAGTTTGGAATATGTCTAAATACTGTTCAAAGTTATAGCAGTGTTCATTTTCTCTCTAGAAGCTTATTTGAAAGATAATCTCGTTCTTCTGAAAGGGTAAGAATTTCATGAAATGCTTTTGTGAGCAACGCACATGTGCTAGTTATTCTGAAATGAGAAGTTGTTATGCAGGATATGTTACACTATTGTTAGAAGCTAGAGCAGTGTTCATTTTCTGTGTTGAAGCTTTACATTGAAAGATAATCAGGTTCATTTGAAAGGGTGAAAATTTCATGAAATGCTTTTGTGAGAAAAACTCATGCGTTACTCTGAAATGAGAAGCCGTAGTTTGGGATATGTCAACGTACTGTTCGAAGTAAGTGCAGAGTTCATTGTCTCTCTCAAAGCTTTACTTTGAAAGAAAATCACTTTCTTTGGAACGGTAAGAATTTCTTGAAATCTTTTTGTGAGAAACACACATGTGCTACTCTGAAATGAGAAGTTGTTATTCGTGATAGGTTACACTATTGTTAGAAGTTAGTGCTGTGTTCAATTTCTCTCTAGAAGCTGATTTGAAAGATAATCATGTTTTTCTGAAAGGGTAAGTATTTCATGAAATGTTTTTGTGACAAGCGCATATGTGTTACTCTGAAATGAGAAGTTGTTATTAGGGATATGTTACACTATTGTTAGAAGTTAGCGCTGTGTTCATTTTCTCTGTAGAAGCTTTATATTGACAGAAAATCACATTCATTTTAAAAGGTAAGAATTTCATGAAATGCTTTTTGAGAAACACACATATGTTCTCTGAAATGAGAAGTCACGGTTTGGCATATGTCAACATACTGTTTGAAGTTAGAGCAGAGTTCTTTTTCTCTTCAGAAGCTTTACTTTGATAGATATCATGTTCCTTTGGAATGGTGAGAATTTCATGAAATGCTTTTGTGAGAATCATACAGTGTTACTCTGAAATGAGAAGCCCTAGTTTGGAATATGTCTAAATACTGTTCAAAGTTCGAACAGAGTTCATTTTCTCTCTAGAAGCTTTACTTTGGAAGATAATCACGTTCTTCTGAAATGGTAAGAATTTCAGGAAATGCTTATTTGAGAAACGCACTTGTGTTACTCTGAAATGAGAAGCCGTAGTTTGGAATATGTCTAAATACTGTTCAAAGTTAGAGCAGTGATCATTTTCTCTCTGGAAGCTTATTTGAAAGATAATCTCATTCTTCTGAAAGGGTAAGAATTTCATGAAATGCTTTTCTTAGCAACGCACATGTGCTACTTACTCTGAAATAGAAGTTGTTATTCGGGATATGGTACACTATTGTTAAAAGTTAGCGCAGTGTTCATTTTCTGTGTTGAAGCTTTACATTGAAAGATATTCAGGTTCATTTGAAAGGGTAAAAATTTTATGAAATGCTTTTGTGAGAAACACTCATGGGTTACTCTGAAATGAGAAGCCGTATTTTGGGATATGTCAACGTACTGTTCGAAGTAAGTGCAGATTTCATTGTCTCTCTAGAAGCTTTACTTTGAAAGATATTCACGTTCTCTTGAAAGGGTGAGAATTTCACGAAATCCTTTTGTGAAAAACGCACAAGTGTTACTCTGAAATGAGAAGCCCTAGTTTGGGATTTGTCAAAGTACTGTTCGAAGTTAAAGCAGTGTTCATTTTCTCTGTAGAATCTTTACTTTGAAAGATAATCACTTTCTTTGGAACGGTAAGAATTTCTTGAAATCCTTTTGTGAGAAACGCACATGTGTTACTCTGAAATGAGAAGTTGGTATTCGGGATATGTTACACTATTGTTAGAAGTTAGTGCTGTGTTCATTTTCTCTCTAGAAGCTTATTTGAAAGATAATCACGTTCTTCTGAAAGGGTAAGTATTTCATGAAATGCTTTTGTGACAAGCGCATATGTGTTACTCTGAAATGAGAAGTTGTTATTCGGGATATGTTACACTATTGTTAGAAGTTAGCGCAGTGTTCATTTTCTGTGTTGAAGCTTTACATTGAAAGATAATCAGGTTCATTTGAAAGGGTGAAAATTTCATGAAATGCTTTTGTGAGAAAAACTCATGCGTTACTCTGAAATGAGAAGCCGTAGTTTGGGATATGTCAACGTACTGTTCGAAGTAAGTGCAGAGTTCATTGTCTCTCTCGAAGCTTTACTTTGAAAGAAAATCACTTTCTTTGTAACGGTAAGAATTTCTTGAAATCCTTTTGTGAGAAACACACATGTGCTACTCTGAAATGAGAAGTTGTTATTCGTGATAGGTTACACTATTGTTAGAAGTTAATGCTGTGTTCAATTTCTCTCTAGAAGCTGATTTGAAAGATAATCACGTTTTTCTTAGAGGGTAAGTATTTCATGAAATGTTTTTGTGACAAGCGCATATGTGTTACTCTGAAATGAGAAGTTGTTATTAGGGATATGTTACACTATTGTTAGAAGTTAGTGCTGTGTTCATTTTCTCTGTAGAAGCTTTATATTGACAGAAAATCACATTCATTTTAAAAGGTAAGAATTTCATGAAATGCTTTTTGAGAAACACACATATGTTCTCTGAAATGAGAAGTCAGGGTTTGGCATATGTCAACATACTGTTTGAAGTTAGAGCAGAGTTCGTTTTCTCTTCAGAAGCTTTACTTTGATAGATATCATGTTCCTTTGGAATGGTGAGAATTTCATGAAATGCTTTTGTGAGAATCATACAGTGTTACTCTGAAATGAGAAGCCCTAGTTTGGAATATGTCTAAATACTGTTCAAAGTTCGAACAGAGTTCATTTTCTCTCTAGAAGCTTTACTTTGGAAGATAATCACGTTCTTCTGAAATGGTAAGAATTTCAGGAAATGCTTATTTGAGAAACGCACTTGTGTTCCTCTGAAATGAGAAGCCGTAGTTTGGAATATGTCTAAATACTGTTCAAAGTTAGAGCAGTGATCATTTTCTCTCTGGAAGCTTATTTGAAAGATAATCTCATTCTTCTGAAAGGGTAAGAATTTCATGAAATGCTTTTCTTAGCAACGCACATGTGCTACTTACTCTGAAATAGAAGTTGTTATTCGGGATATGGTACACTATTGTTAAAAGTTAGCGCAGTGTTCATTTTCTGTGTTGAAGCTTTACATTGAAAGATATTCAGGTTCATTTGAAAGGGTAAAAATTTTATGAAATGCTTTTGTGAGAAACACTCATGGGTTACTCTGAAATGAGAAGCCGTATTTTGGGATATGTCAACGTACTGTTCGAAGTAAGTGCAGATTTCATTGTCTCTCTAGAAGCTTTACTTTGAAAGATATTCACGTTCTCTTGAAAGGGTGAGAATTTCACGAAATCCTTTTGTGAAAAACGCACAAGTGTTACTCTGAAATGAGAAGCCCTAGTTTGGGATTTGTCAAAGTACTGTTCGAAGTTAAAGCAGTGTTCATTTTCTCTGTAGAATCTTTACTTTGAAAGATAATCACTTTCTTTGGAACGGTAAGAATTTCTTGAAATCCTTTTGTGAGAAACGCACATGTGTTACTCTGAAATGAGAAGTTGGTATTCGGGATATGTTACACTATTGTTAGAAGTTAGTGCTGTGTTCATTTTCTCTCTAGAAGCTTATTTGAAAGATAATCACGTTCTTCTGAAAGGGTAAGTATTTCATGAAATGCTTTTGTGACAAGCGCATATGTGTTACTCTGAAATGAGAAGTTGTTATTCGGGATAGGTTACACTATTGTTAGAAGTTAGCGCTGTGTTCATTTTCTCTGTAGAAACTTTACATTGACACAAAATCACGTTCATTTTAATAGGTAAGAATTTCATGAAAAGCTTTTGTGAGAAACACATATATGTTCTCTGAAAAGAGAAGTCAGGGTTTGGCATATGTCAACATAATGTTTGAAGTTAGAGCAGAGTTCTTTTTCTCATCAGAATCTTTACTTTGATAGATAATCATGTTCATTTGAAATGGTGAGATTTTCATAAAATGCTTTTGTGAGAAACACACAGTGTTACTCTGAAATGAGAAGCCATAGTTTGGAATATGTCTAAATACTGTTCAAAGTTAGAACAGAGTTCATTTTCTCTCTAGAAGCTTTACTTTGGAAGATAATCACGTTTTTCTTAAATGGTAAGATTTTTATGAAATGCTTTTCTGAGAAACGCACATGTGTTACTCTGAAATGAGAAGCTGTAGTTTGGAATATGTCTAAATACTGTTCAAAGTAAGAGCAGTATTCATTTTCTCTCTAGAAGCTTATTTGAAAGATAAACTCATTCTTCTGAAAGGGTGAGAATTACATGAAATGCTTTTGTGAGCAACGCACATGTGTTAGTTACTCTGAAATGAGAAGTTGTTATTCGGGATATGTTACACTATTGTTAGAAGTTAGCGCAGTGTTCATTTTCTGTGTTGAAGTTTTACATTGAAAGATAATCAGGTTCATTTGAAAGGGTGAATATTTCATGAAATGCTTTTGTGAGAAACACGCATGGGTTAGTCTGACATGAGAAGCCGTATTTTGGGATATGTCAACGTACTGTACAAAGTAAGTGCAGAGTTCATTGTCTCTCTCGAAGCTTTACTTTGAAAGATAATCACTTTCTTTGGAATGGTAAGAATTTCTTGAAATCCTTTTGTGAGAAACGCACATGTGTTACTCTGAAATCAGAAGTTGTTATTTGGGATATGTTACACTAATTTTAGATGTTAGCACAGTGTTTATTTTCTTTGTTTGAAGCTTTATATTGAAAGATAATCACGTTCATTTGAAAGGGTAATAATTTCATGAAATGCTTATGTGAGAAACACTCATGGGTTATTCTGAAATGCGAATCCGTAGTTTGGGATATGTCAACGTACTGTTCGAAGTAAGTGCAGAGTTGATTGTCTCTCTAGAAGCTTTACTTTGAAAGATAATTATGTTCTCATGAAAGGGTAAGAATTTCATGAAATGCTTTTGTGAGAAACGCAGAAGTGTTACTCTGAAATGAGAAGCCATAGTTTGGAATATATCTAATTTCTGTTCAAAGTTAGAGCAGAGTTCATTTTCTCCCTAGAAGCTTTACTTTGAAAGATAATCACGTTCTCTTGAAAGGGTTAGAATTTCATGAAATGCTTTTGTGAGAAACGCACAAGTTTTACTCTGAAATGAGAAGCCCTATTTTCAGATTGGTCAAAGTCCTGTTCGAAGTTTGAGCAGTGTTCATTTTCTCTCTAGAAGCTTTACTGTCAAAAATAATCACTTTCTTTAGAAAGGTAAAAATTTCTTGAAATCCTTTTGTGACAAATGCACAAGTGTTACTCTGAAATGAGAAGCCTTAGTTTGGGATGTTTCAAAGTACTGTTCAAAGTTAAAGCAGTGTTCATTTTCTCTGTTTAAAACTTTACTTTGAAAGATAATCACGTTCTTTGGAAGGGTAAGAATTTCTTGAAATCCTTTTGTGAGAAACGCACATATCTTTCTCTGAAATTAGAAGTTGTTATTCGGGATAGGTTACACTATTGTTAGAAGTTAGCGCTGTGTTCATTTTCTCTGTAGAAGCTTTACATTGACAGAAAATTACGTTCATTTTAATAGGTAAGAATTTCATGAAATGCTTTTGTGAGAAAGGCATATAAGTTCTCTGAAAAGAGAAGTCACGGTTTGGCATATGTCAACATACTGTTTGAAGTTAGAGCAGAGTTCCTTTTCTCTTCAGAAGCTTTACTTTGATAGATAATCATGTTCCTTTGAAATGGTGAGAATTTCATGAAATGCTTTTGTGAGAAACACACAGTGTTACTCTGAAATGAGAAGCCATAGTTTGGAATATGTCTAAATAATGTTCAAAGTTAGAACAGAGTTCATTTTCTCTCTAGAAGCTTTACTTTGGAAGATAATCACGTACATCTGAAATGGTATGAATTTCATGAAATGCTTTTGTGAGAAACGCACATGTGTTACTCTGAAATCAGAAGCCGTAGTTTGGGATATGTCAACGTACTGTTCGAAGTAAGTGCAGAGTTCATTGTCTCTCTCGAAGCTTTACTTTGAAAGATAATCACTTTCTTTGGAATGGTAAGAATTTCTTGAAATCCTTTTGTGAGAAACGCACATGTGTTACTCTGAAATGGGAAGTTGTTATTCGGGATATGTTACACTAATTTTAGATGTTAGTGCAGTGTTCATTTTCTGTGTTTGAAGCTTTTTATTGAAAGATAATCAGGTTCATTTGAAAGGGTAATAATTTCATGAAATGCTTTTGTGAGAAACACTCATGGGTTATTTTGAAATGAGAAGCCATAGTTTGGGATATGTCAACGTACTGTTCGAAGTAAGTGCAGAGTTCATTGTCTCTCTAGATGCTTTACTTTGAAAGATAATTATGTTCTCATGAAAGGGTAAGAATTTCATGAAATTCTTTTGTGAGAAATGCAGAAGTGTTACTCTGAAATGAGAAGCCGTAATTTGGAATATATCTAATTACTTTTCAAAGTTAGAGCAGAGTTCATTTTCTCTCTAGAAGCTTTAATTTGAAAGATAATCACGTTCTCTTGAAAGGGTAGGAATTTCATGAAATGCTTTTGTGAGAAACGCACAAGTTTTACTCTGAAATGAGAAGCCCTGTTCGAAGTTTGAGCAGTGTTCATTTTCTCTCTAGAAGGTTTACTGTCAAAGGTAATCACTGTCTTTTGAAAGGTAAGAATTTCTTGAAATCCTTTTGTGAGAAACGAACATATCTTACTCTGAAATTAGAAGTTGTTATTTGGGATAGGTTACACTATTGTTAGATGTTAGTGCTGTGTTCATTTTTCCTGTTGAAGCTTTACATTGACATAAAATCACGTTCATTTTAAAAGGTAAGAATTTCATGAAATGCTTTTGTGAGAAACGCATATATGTTCTCTGAAAAGAGAAGTCACGGTTTGGCATATGTCAACATAGTGTTTGAAGTTAGAGCAGAGTTCTTTTTCTCTTCAGAAGCTTTACTTTGATAGATAATCAAGTTCCTTTGAAATGGTGAGAATTTCATGAAATGCTTTTGTGAGAAACACACAGTGTTACTCTGAAATGAGAAGCCATAGTTTGGAATACGTCTAAATAGTGTTCAAAGTTAGAACAGAGTTCATTTTCTCTCTAGAAGCTTTACTTGGGGAGATATGAACGTGATTATCTTTTATCAAAAGAACGTGATTATCTTTCAAAGTAAAGCTTCTAGAGAGAAAATGAACACTGCTCTAACTTGGAAGAGTACGTTGACATATCCCCAACTGTGGCTTCTCATTTCAGAGTAACACATGTGTGTTTCTCACAAAAGCATTTCAGGAATATCTTACTCTTTCAAAAGAACGCGATTATCTTTCAAAGTAAAGCTTCTAGAGAGAAAATGAACACTGCTCTAACTTGGAAGAGTACGTTGACATATCCCAAACTGTGGCTTCTCATTTCAGAGTAACACATGTGTGTTTCTCACAAAAGCATTTCATGAAATTCTTACCTTTTCAAATGAACGTGCTTATCTTTCAATGTAAAGTTTCTACAGAGAAAATGAACACAGTGCTAACTTCTAACAATAGTGTAACATATCCCGATTAACAACTTCTCATTTCAGAGTAACACATGTGTGTTTCTCACAAAAGCATTTCATGAATTTCTTACTCTTTCAAAAGAACGTGATTATCTTTCAAAGTAAAGCTTCTAGAGAGAAAATGAACACTGCTCTAACTTCGAAGAGTACGTTGACATATCCCCAACTGTGGCTTCTCATTTCAGAGTAACACATGTGTGTTTCTCACAAAAGCATTTCATGAATTTCTTACTCTTTCAAAAGAACGTGCTTATCTTTCAATGTAAAGCTTCTAGAGAGAAAATGAACACAGTGGTAACTTGTAACAATAGTGTAACATATCACGAATAACAACTTCTCATTTCAGAGTAACACATGTGTGTTTCTCACAAAAGCATTTCATGAATTTCTTACCCTTTCAAAAGAATGTGATTATCTTTCAAAGTAAAGCTTCTAGAGAGAAAATGAACACTGCTCTAACTTCGAAGAGTACGTTGACATATGCCAAACTAGGGCTTGTCATTTCACAGTAACCAATGAGTGTTTCTCACAAAAGCATTTCATGAATTTCTTACCCTTTCAAAAGAACGTGATTATCTTTCAAAGTAAAGCTTCTAGAGAGAAAATGAACACTGCTCTAACTTGGAAGAGTACGTTGACATATCCCCAACTGTGGCTTCTCATTTCAGAGTAACACATGTGTGTTTCTCACAAAAGCATTTCATGAATTTCTTACCCTTTCAAAAGAACGTGATTATCTTTCAAAGTAAAGCTTCTAGAGAGAAAATGAACACTGCTCTAACTTGGAAGAGTACGTTGACATATCCCAAACTGTGGCTTCTCATTTCAGAGTAACACATGTGTGTTTCTCACAAAAGCATTTCATGAAATTCTTACCTTTTCAAATGAACGTGCTTATCTTTAAATGTAAAGCTTCTAGAGAGAAAATGAACACAGTGCTAACTTCTAACAATAGTGTAACATATCCCGAATAACAACTTCTCATTTCAGAGTAACACATGTGTGTTTCTCACAAAAGCATTTCATGAATTTCTTACCCTTTCAAAAGAACGTGATTATCTTTCAAAGTAAAGCTTCTAGAGAGAAAATGAACACAGTGGTAACTTCTAACAATAGTGTAACATATCGCGAATAACAACTTCTCATTTCAGAGTAACACATGTGTGTTTCTCACAAAAGCATTTCATGAATTTCTTACCCTTTCAAAAGAAAGTGATTATCTTTCAATGTAAAGCTTCTAGAGAGAAAATGAACACTGCTCTAACTTGGAAGAGTACGTTGACATATCCCCAACTGTGGCTTCTCATTTCAGAGTAACACATGTGTGTTTCTCACAAAAGCATTTCATGAATTTCTTACCCTTTCAAAAGAATGTGATTATCTTTCAAAGTAAAGCTTCTAGAGAGAAAATGAACACTGCTCTAACTTCGAACAGTACGTTTACATATGCCAAACTAGGGCTTCTCATTTCAGAGTAACCAATGTGTGTTTCTCACAAAAGCATTTCATGAAATTCTTACCTTTTCAAATGAACGTGCTTATCTTTCAATGTAAAGCTTCTAGAGAGAAAATGAACACAGTGGTAACTTCTAACAATAGTGTAACATATCGCGAATAACAAGTTCTCATTTCAGAGTAACACATGTGTGTTTCTCACAAAAGCATTTCATGAATTTCTTACCCTTTCAAAAGAACGTGATTATCTTTCAAAGTAAAGCTTCTAGAGAGAAAATGAACACTGCTCTAACTTGGAAGAGTACGTTGACATATCCCAAACTGTGGCTTCTCATTTCAGAGTAACACATGTGTGTTTCTCACAAAAGCATTTCATGAATTTCTTACCCTTTCAAAAGAACGTGATTATCTTTCAAAGTAAAGCTTCTAGCAGAGAAAATGAACTCTGCTGTTACTTCGAACAGTATGTTTACATATGCCAAACTATGGCTTCTCATTTCACAGTAACCAATGAGTGTTTCTCACAAAAGCATTTCATGAATTTCTTACCATTTCAAAAGAACGTGATTATCTTTCAAAGTAAAGCTTCTAGAGAGAAAATGAACACAGTGCTCTAACTTGGAAGAGTACGTTAACATATCCCGAACAACTGGGCTTCTCATTTCAGAGTAACACATGTGTGTTTCTCACAAAAGCATTTCATGAATTTCTTACCCTTTCAAAAGAACGTGATTATCTTTCAAAGGAAAGCTTCTAGAGAGAAAATGAACACTGCTCTAACTTGGAAGAGTACGTTGACATATCCCAAACTGTGGCTTCTCATTTCAGAGTAACACATGTGTGTTTCTCACAAAAGCATTTCATGAAATTCTTAACTTTTCAAAAGAACGTGATTATCTTTCAAAGTAAAGCTTCTAGAGAGAAAATGAACACTGCTCTAACTTCTAACAGATGTGTAACATATCCCGAAAAGCTTCTCATTTCAGAGTAACACATGTGTGTTTCTCACAAAAGCATTTCATGAATTTCTTACTCTTTCAAAAGAATGTGATTATCTTTCAATGTAAAGCTTCTACAGAGAAAATGAACACAGTGGTAACTTCTAACAATAGTGTAACATATCGCGAATAACAACTTCTCATTTCAGAGTAACACATGAGTGTTTCTCACAAAAGCATTTCATGAATTTCTTACCCTTTCAAAAGAAAGTGATTATCTTTCAAAGTAAAGCTTCTAGAGAGAAAATGAACACTGCTCTAACTTCGAAGAGTACGTTGACATATCCCCAACTGTGGCTTCTCATTTCAGAGTAACACATGTGTGTTTCTCACAAAAGCATTTCATGAATTTCTTACTCTTTCAAAAGAACGTGATTATCTTTCAAAGTAAAGCTTCTAGAGAGAAAATGAACACTGCTCTAACTTGGAAGAGTACGTTGACATATCCCAAACTGTGGCTTCTCATTTCAGAGTAACACATGTGTGTTTCTCACAAAAGCATTTCATGAATTTCTTACCTTTTCAAAAGAACGTGATTATCTTTCAAAGTAAAGCTTCTAGAGAGAAAATGAACTCTGCTCTTACTTCGAACAGTACGTTTACATATGCCAAACTAGGGCTTCTCATTTCAGAGTAACAAATGAGTGTTTCTCACAAAAGCATTTCATGAAATTCTTACCTTTTCAAAAGAACGTGATTATCTTTCAAAGTAAAGCTTCTAGAGAGAAAATGAACACAGCTCTAACTTGGAAGAGTACGTTGACATATCCCGAAACTGTGGCTTCTCATTTCAGAGTAACACATGTGTGTTTCTCACAAAAGCATTTCATGAATTTCTTACTCTTTCAAAAGAACGTGATTATCTTTCAAAGTAAAGCTTCTAGAGAGAAAATGAACACTGCTCTAACTTGGAAGAGTACGTTGACATATCACAAACTGTGGCTTCTCATTTCAGAGTAACACATGTGTGTTTCTCACAAAAGCATTTCATGAATTTCTTACCCTTTCAAAAGAATGTGATTATCTTTCAAAGTAAAGCTTCTAGAGAGAAAATGAACACTGCTCTAACTTGGAAGAGTACGTTTACATATGCCAAACTAGGGCTTGTCATTTCACAGTAACCAATGTGTGTTTCTCACAAAAGCATTTCATGAAATTCTTACCTTTTCAAATGAACGTGCTTATCTTTCAATGTAAAGCTTCTACAGAGAAAATGAACACAGTGGTAACTTCTAACAATAGTGTAACATATCGCGAATAACAACTTCTCATTTCAGAGTAACACATGTGTGTTTCTCACAAAAGCATTTCATGAATTTCTTACCCTTTCAAAAGAACGTGATTATCTTTCAAAGTAAAGCTTCTAGAGAGAAAATGAACACTGCTCTAACTTGGAAGAGTACGTTGACATATCCCAAACTGTGGCTTCTCATTTCAGAGAAACACATGTGTGTTTCTCACAAAAGCATTTCATGAAATTCTAACCTTTTCAAATGAACGTCGAATCTTTCAATGTAAAGCTTCTACAGAGAAAATGAACACAGTGCTAACTTCTAACAATAGTGTAACATATCCCGATTAACAACTTCTCATTTCAGAGTAACACATGTGTGTTTCTCACAAAAGCATTTCATGAATTTCTTACCCTTTCAAAAGAATGTGATTATCTTTCAAAGTAAAGCTTCTAGAGAGAAAATGAACACTGCTCTAACTTCGAAGAGTACGTTTACATATGCCAAACTATGGCTTGTTATTTCACAGTAAGCAATGAGTGTTTCTCACAAAAGCATATCATGAATTTCTTACCCTTTCAAAAGAACGTGATTATCTTTCAAAGTAAAGCTTCTAGAGAGAAAATGAACACTGCTCTAACTTGGAAGAGTACGTTGACATATCCCCAACTGTGGCTTCTCATTTCAGAGTAACACATGTGTGTTTCTCACAAAAGCATTTCATGAATTTCTTACCCTTTCAAAAGAACGTGATTATCTTTCAAAGTAAAGCTTCTAGAGAGAAAATGAACACTGTTCTAACTTCGAAGAGTACGTTGACATATCCCAAACTGTGGCTTCTCATTTCAGAGTAACACATGTGTGTTTCTCACAAAAGCATTTCATGAATTTCTTACCCTTTCAAAAGAATGTGATTATCTTTCAAAGTAAAGCTTCTAGAGAGAAAATGAACACTGCTCTTACTTCGAAGAGTATGTTTACATATGCCAAAGTAGGGCTTGTCATTTCACAGTAACCAATGAGTGTTTCTCACAAAAGCATTTCATGAAATTCTTACCTTTTCAAAAGAACGTGATTATCTTTCAATGTAAAGCTTCTACAGAGAAAATGAACACAGTGTGTAACTTCTAACAATAGTGTAACATATCGCGAATAACAACTTCTCATTTCAGAGTAACACATGTGTGTTTCTCACAAAAGCATTTCATGAATTTCTTACCCTTTCAAAAGAACGTGATTATCTTTCAAAGTAAAGCTTCTAGAGAGAAAATGAACTCTGCTCTAACTTCGAACAGTACGTTGACATATGCCAAACTGTGGCTTGTCATTTCACAGTAACCAATGAGTGTTTCTCACAAAAGCATTTCATGAATTTCTTACCTTTTCAAATGAACGTGCTTATCTTTCAAAGTAAAGCTTCTACAGAGAAAATGAACACAGTGGTAACTTCTAACAATAGTGTAACATATCGCGAATAACAACTTCTCATTTCAGAGTAACACATGTGTGTTTCTCACAAAAGCATTTCATGAATTTCTTACCCTTTCAAAAGAACGTGATTATCTTTCAAAGTAAAGCTTCTAGAGAGAAAATGAACACTGCTCTAACTTGGAAGAGTACGTTGACATATCCCAAACTGTGGCTTCTCATTTCAGAGAAACACATGTGTGTTTCTCACAAAAGCATTTCATGAAATTCTAACCTTTTCAAATGAACGTGCTAATCTTTCAATGTAAAGCTTCTACAGAGAAAATGAACACAGTGCTAACTTCTAACAATAGTGTAACATATCCCGAATAACAACTTCTCATTTCAGAGTAACACATGTGTGTTTCTCACAAAAGCATTTCATGAATTTCTTACCCTTTCAAAAGAACGTGATTATCTTTCAAAGTAAAGCTTCTAGAGAGAAAATGAACACTGCTCTAACTTGGAAGAGTACGTTGACATATCACCAACTGTGGCTTCTCATTTCAGAGTAACACATGTGTGTTTCTCACAAAAGCATTTCATGAATTTCTTACCCTTTCAAAAGAATGTGATTATCTTTCAAAGTAAAGCTTCTAGAGAGAAAATGAACACTGCTCTAACTTCGAACAGTATGTTTACATATGCCAAACTAGGGCTTGTCATTTCAGAGTAACCAATGTGTGTTTCTCACAAAAGCATTTCATGAAATTCTTACCGTTTCAAAAGAACGTGATTATCTTTCAAAGTAAAGCTTCTAGAGAGAAAATGAACACTGCTCTAACTTGGAAGAGTACGTTGACATATCCCGAAAACTGTGGCTTCTCATTTCAGAGTAACACATGTGTGTTTCTCACAAAAGCATTTCATGAATTTCTTACTCTTTCAAAAGAACGTGATTATCTTTCAAAGTAAAGCTTCTAGAGAGAAAATGAACACTGCTCTAACTTGGAAGAGTACGTTGACATATCCCAAACTGTGGCTTCTCATTTCAGAGTAACACATGTGTGTTTCTCACAAAAGCATTTCATGAATTTCTTACCCTTTCAAAAGAATGTGATTATCTTTCAAAGTAAAGTTTCTAGAGAGAAAATGAACTCTGCTCTAACTTCGAAGAGTACGTTGACATATGCCAAACTAGGGCTTGTCATTTCACAGTAACCAATGAGTGTTTCTCACAAAAGCATTTCATGAAATTCTTACCTTTTCAAATGAACGTGCTTATCTTTCAATGTAAAGCTTCTACAGAGAAAATGAACACAGTGGTAACTTCTAACAATAGTGTAACATATCGCGAATAACAACTTCTCATTTCAGAGTAACACATGAGTGTTTCTCACAAAAGCATTTCATGAATTTCTTACCCTTTCAAAAGAACGTGATTATCTTTCAAAGTAAAGCTTCTAGAGAGAAAATGAACACTGCTCTAACTTGGAAGAGTACGTTGACATATCCCAAACTGTGGCTTCTCATTTCAGAGAAACACATGTGTGTTTCTCACAAAAGCATTTCATGAAATTCTAACCTTTTCAAATGAACGTGCTTATCTTTCAATGTAAAGCTTCTACAGAGAAAATGAACACAGTGGTAACTTCTAACAATAGTGTAACATATCCCGAATAACAACTTCTCATTTCAGAGTAACACATGAGTGTTTCTCACAAAAGCATTTCATGAATTTCTTACCCTTTCAAAAGAATGTGATTATCTTTCAAAGTAAAGCTTCTAGAGAGAAAATGAACTCTGCTCTTACTTCGAAGAGTACGTTTACATATCCCAAACTGTGGCTTGTCATTTCAGAGTAAACACATGAGTGTTTCTCACAAAAGCATATCATGAATTTCTTACCGTTTCAAAAGAACGTGATTATCTTTCAAAGTAAAGCTTCTAGAGAGAAAATGAACACTGCTCTAACTTGGAAGAGTACGTTTACATATCCCCAACTGTGGCTTCTCATTTCAGAGTAACACATGTGTGTTTCTCACAAAAGCATTTCATGAATTTCTTACCCTTTCAAAAGAACGTGATTATCTTTCAAAGTAAAGCTTCTAGAGAGAAAATGAACACTGCTCTAACTTGGAAGAGTACGTTGACATATCCCCAACTGTGGCTTCTCATTTCAGAGTAACACATGTGTGTTTCTCACAAAAGCATTTCATGAATTTCTTACCCTTTCAAAAGAATGTGATTATCTTTCAAAGTAAAGCTTCTAGAGAGAAAATGAACTCTGCTCTAACTTCGAACAGTACGTTGACATATGCCAAACTAGGGCTTGTCATTTCAGAGTAAACACATGAGTGTTTCTCACAAAAGCATTTCATGAAATTCTTACCTTTTCAAATGAACGTGCTTATCTTTCAAAGTAAAGCTTCTACAGAGAAAATGAACACAGTGGTAACTTCTAACAATAGTGTAACATATCGCGAATAACAACTTCTCATTTCAGAGTAACACATGTGTGTTTCTCACAAAAGCATTTCATGAATTTCTTACCCTTTCAAAAGAACGTGATTATCTTTCAAAGTAAAGCTTCTAGAGAGAAAATGAACACTGCTCTAACTTGGAAGAGTACGTTGACATATCCCCAACTGTGGCTTCTCATTTCAGAGTAACACATGTGTGTTTCTCACAAAAGCATTTCATGAATTTCTTACCCTTTCAAAAGAATGTGATTATCTTTCAAAGTAAAGCTTCTAGAGAGAAAATGAACTCTGCTCTTACTTCGAACAGTATGTTTACATATGCCAAACTAGGGCTTGTCATTTCACAGTAAGCAATGAGTGTTTCTCACAAAAGCATTTCATGAATTTCTTACCGTTTCAAAAGAACGTGATTATCTTTCAAAGTAAAGCTTCTAGAGAGAAAATGAACACTGCTCTAACTTGGAAGAGTACGTTGACATATCCCCAACTGTGGCTTCTCATTTCAGAGTAACACATGTGTGTTTCTCACAAAAGCATTTCATGAATTTCTTACTCTTTCAAAAGAATGTGATTATCTTTCAAAGTAAAGCTTCTAGAGAGAAAATGAACACTGCTCTTACTTCGAACAGTATGTTTACATATGCCAAACTAGGGCTTGTCATTTCACAGTAACCAATGAGTGTTTCTCACAAAAGCATTTCATGAAATTCTTACCTTTTCAAATGAAAGTGCTTATCTTTCAATGTAAAGCTTCTACAGAGAAAATGAACACAGTGGTAACTTCTAACAATAGTGTAACATATCGCGAATAACAACTTCTCATTTCAGAGTAACACATGTGTGTTTCTCACAAAAGCATTTCATGAATTTCTTACCCTTTCAAAAGAACGTGATTATCTTTCAAAGTAAAGCTTCTAGAGAGAAAATGAACACTGCTCTAACTTGGAAGAGTACGTTGACATATCCCAAACTGTGGCTTCTCATTTCAGAGAAACACATGTGTGTTTCTCACAAAAGCATTTCATGAAATTCTAATTTTTCAAATGAACGTCCTTATCTTTCAATGTAAAGCTTCTACAGAGAAAATGAACACAGTGCTAACTTCTAACAATAGTGTAACATATCCCGAATAACAACTTCTCATTTCAGAGTAACACATGTGTGTTTCTCACAAAAGCATTTCATGAATTTCTTACCCTTTCAAAAGAACGTGATTATCTTTCAAAGTAAAGCTTCTAGAGAGAAAATGAACACTGCTCTAACTTGGAAGAGTACGTTGACATATCCCCAACTGTGGCTTCTCATTTCAGAGTAACACATGTGTGTTTCTCACAAAAGCATTTCATGAATTTCTTACCCTTTCAAAAGAATGTGATTATCTTTCAAAGTAAAGCTTCTAGAGAGAAAATGAACACTGCTCTAACTTGGAAGAGTACGTTGACATATCCCCAACTGTGGCTTCTCATTTCAGAGTAACACATGTGTGTTTCTCACAAAAGCATTTCATGAATTTCTTACCCTTTCAAAAGAACGTGATTATCTTTCAAAGTAAAGCTTCTAGAGAGAAAATGAACTCTGCTCTTACTTCGAACAGTACGTTTACATATGCCAAACTAGGGCTTGTCATTTCACAGTAAGCAATGAGTGTTTCTCACAAAAGCATTTCATGAATTTCTTACCGTTTCAAAAGAACGTGATTATCTTTCAAAGTAAAGCTTCTAGAGAGAAAATGAACACTGCTCTAACTTGGAAGAGTACGTTGACATATCCCCAACTGTGGCTTCTCATTTCAGAGTAACACATGTGTGTTTCTCACAAAAGCATTTCATGAATTTCTTACTCTTTCAAAAGAACGTGATTATCTTTCAAAGTAAAGCTTCTAGAGAGAAAATGAACTCTGCTCTTACTTCGAACAGTATGTTTACATATGCCAAACTATGGGCTTGTCATTTCACAGTAAGCAATGTGTGTTTCTCACAAAAGCATATCATGAATTTCTTACCCTTTCAAAAGAACGTGATTATCTTTCAAAGGAAAGCTTCTAGAGAGAAAATGAACACTGCTCTAACTTGGAAGAGTACGTTGACATATCCCCAACTGTGGCTTCTCATTTCAGAGAAACACATGTGTGTTTCTCACAAAAGCATTTCATGAATTTCTTACCCTTTCAAAAGAACGTGATTATCTTTCAAAGTAAAGCTTCTAGAGAGAAAATGAACTCTGCTCTTACTTCGAACAGTACGTTTACATATGCCAAACTAGGGCTTG